>CM052315.1:27750113-27870141 GCA_028455605.1 Lasioglossum malachurum
GAACACTGTCATATATTCTCTGGTTATATTTAGGTAAAGAGTGCGGAGCCAACGACACCGACGAGATAGTATCTCGTTGGCGATAGTGTTATTAGGCAATTACAGAATGGGTAATGTCAGCATTCTACTATATCATTCTTCTTCTACTTGACGAGTATCTGGTTGGTGGTGAAACTTTTAGCGGTGTGGTATATCAGATCACTGTAAGTTCCACGTTATCCCCGTGCCCAGTCGCGCCCGGTTACTGGTCTCGCTGAATAGCACAGTCGGAATAGCATCTCGTCGGTGCCTTCAAGCCTCAACCACCGTCAACAATTCTGTCCTTCAACCACCGATTGCCAGCCCCTGTGCTATTCAGCGATACCAGTAAGCGGGCGCGACTGGGCGCGGGGATAACGTGGAACTTACAGTGATCTGATATACCACATCGCTAAAAGTTCCACCACCGACGAGATACAGTAATTCTGCGATCGAAGTCACAACACCGTGTTTTGAACGGACTTCAATAGTATAGGGTGGTACTGTATTTAGTGGTATAATCGACGCTGGAAGTTTCGAACGCAACGAAGAAGAGCGTATTGAAAAGAAAGAGACGCGAACAGTAGTCGCCGCTGCGGCGACTATATATGTATATATGTCGATCGGATAACGGGAAGACGCGCCCCAAAACGATTAAATATTAAAATAATTAATTTAATGCTCATAAAATCGTTGTTCTCGAATATCTTCCAAACTATTTACCACGTCGAAATATGTGTTAGACAAAACATGTAGATCTGGACAAGCTACGTCTCTTATGTCGTATTACCTTTTTCGTAAAACAAACGGTATGGGAAAAGATTGAGGAAAACGTCGGACCAAAATCCATTATTTTTTTTGAAATTTGAAAATTGGTGAGTGGTTTCATTATCTCTTATCGTCTTCTACCGTCTTATAGAAGACTGTGTGCACTGAAACTTTGCACACATTTTTTTTTATCTTATTTGTATGTATGAAAAATTTAGGTAACAAATTACAGTAAAATGCAATAAAAAGGAGAAACGAATAAAAAGTACTAGCAATGAAAAAGTATTAAAATTTATTGTACATAGAAGACATCAGTATAAAAATTCACATATTTGACAAGTATATTAGAAAATTATAGTAGAACTCATAGGGGCACCGTTGCATGTCAGCATCGACGAATACTGCTGTTTTTACCATCCACGTCTACCGTATCCACCAGAGGAGATTCCACCACCGTGTCCACCAGAGAGTCCACCTCCGTATCCGCCGGAGGAGATTCCACCCCCATATCCGCCCGAGAGTCCACCACCATATCCGCCAGACAGTCCAATGGAGTGTCCACCAGAAAGACCGCCGCCGTATCCACCAGAGAGTCCAATGGAGTGTCCACCAGAAAGACCGCCACCGTATCCACCAGAAAGACCTAAGGCCAACACAATATTAATTAACCAACTGCAAATGTTATACACTCGCAGTACCTCTGGTCCTCGAACCTCGATATAGTGAAATATTAAACCTCAGCGATATTTCTTTTTTAAATATAACAGGATCAATTGTGGTAATATAAACATTTCTTTTATTCCAGTCGCTACAGAGAAATCCAAAAAATTTACACTTGCATGTACACCTGCATTGTCCACTTATTAATCTTTAAATAGACTATTAGAGTCGTCGTGGCTCTATTCAAATTTGTGGTAACAATTAGTTATAACGTAAATATATTTAAGTAACCTATTATTATCTCGCTACATTTCTGACGATTTTTTAAAAAATCTGTGAGACCATTCAATACAAATGAATTTAATAGATAAATATTGGTCCGAATTATGATGTAATTGCTTTTTCCTGTTGATTCTATCTCGGCTTCGAATATCTCCTTTTGCAAAACAGACCATAACTGTTGCAGCTTTCAAAGTAGAACGAAAGTAGAAAGTAGAATTTCAAAATCATTTGTCACTGATATGAAAGAAATAGAACAATTAAATGGTTTTAGATCAGTGCACCGCGGTTTGTACTACTCATGTAGAATAATAATAAACCGAGAAGAATGACTCGTTCGTACGAAACTAACCACGAACAGCTAACGGAAACCGCATATTATGTAATTTTCCGGACGCTGACAGTTGCACTCCACTGTAAAAATGGTTCGAGTGCACCGACATTATGAAATGAACGTAAGCTCTAAAGTCACCGAGTAATATCTCAAAGAAGAAGGCATAGGAGCTGAAGGATAGAAAATTAATATAAAGGGGCTCTGAGAGATTAATAAAATAGAATTTGTTAGTGTGGACGTTAAATATAACGCGATAATATTTGAATAAAATAGCGTTTTACCTCCTCCGTAACCTCCTCCGGAGCTTAAACCAGACCCTCCATATCCTCCAAGGCTGATGCCTCTTTTCTCAAGGTGCTTCTCATCCTGGCCGTAGATGGGGCACGCCAGGGCGATAATAGCGAGAACAATCTGCAAGGAAGTTATCAATTCACGACCTGCTTCCTTCCTAATTCCTGTCCTGCTTATTATGAGCACACTGTGCATTAGGGTCTACTATCTAAGTACAATATGGCGAAAATTATCTTCAGATATTCTTATAATTTTGTATAATTTTGTCTAATGAAATCTATAGGGTATCCTCCTGAGCATATATGATGTGAATAAATTTGAATCCTATATGAAATAAAATGTACACATATGTTTGAGCTCGTAGCCATTGCGGAAGAGTTTATAAAATTTCACAATTCGAGGAAGGAAACATTGTGGACTAACATGTAAATGACGAACAAGTAACGTCTAAAAAGACACAAATAGAAACACAAGTTTGCGATCATCGTAAAAATAATGCTTAGAATGACCATTACAAAATCAATAGAATACGTATCAAAATAAAATGTACAATTTATTGTATAATAATTCGTCTCTTCATCTCTTCATTAAATATGAACTGCAGATTTTATAAATTGTGCTATGTTAATAAATTATGCCCTTGCCGTATTTTAACGAGTCAGACTGGTGATGAAGATTCCGAACAGAGTCTAGTCAATTTTCTTCAAAGAATTTCAGAATATTGTTACCCTCAATGTGGATTCGGTGAATTTATTAAAAGGTAAAATGACTCAAACAATTTTGATTTGCACAAAGCTCTTTGCAGTCTGTTCATAGATAAGACTTGAAAAGTTTTTTCAAGCCCTTACTGTCGTTGGTAGAGAGACATGAAAAGACCGACCGGACAAGGGTTAATTCGTGGTGTGAATTCAGCCGATGCGAATGACTTACGAAGGTATTCATGATGGTTGCGATGTGCTTCACGATCGAAACTGTTGCAAAAACGACAGAATACACCCCCTTTTATACCGAGCCGAGTCATTTCCTGGGGTACCGCATCCCGGCCAACTGGATTTCACATGTGTTCGTGTCATACAATTGCACGCCACGTGATGCATCGACACGCCTTTCTAACGCCGCGGCCGCACACCACCTCTTGTGTCGCGAAACTTTTTACTTTTGTATTTCCCTGTAAGATCAGGCGAAGATATCGGATACGGCGGGGGCCCGTCAAGTCAGTTGGAAAGAAATAGGTCAATTGTGAAGATTAGCGATAGATAAAACGAACGAAATCGCCATTCACGCAAAAGCAAACAACGATTTCGGTATTGCCCCGTACATTGGAAAGCGATCGCGCGAACAGAGCCACGTGAAATTATACAAAAATTGATACAGTCGGCCGATCCAAACGAATCGTACACGAATCTCCTTCGAATTCGAATGTCCAATTAAAAAGAGTGGTGCAAGCGTTGCGTCTTCGCCGTTCTCCCCGCCAATAACGCAATTATTCAAACATGCTCACAATCTTACGATTACAAATGTTTATTCATTGTTGTTGCCGTTATAGTTGTTATTACAAATATTACAAAAATATTTCACGTAAAAAATCATTTGCACAACTTGATCCGTTAAAGCGGAAAACATACCGAAAGTTGAAAGTATGTATCCTATTTCAAATGTCTCTGAAGTCAAAAAAAGACTTTCGGATTCGCGTTGAACCGCATTAAAATTTATGAGTAGACCGCGCGTCATTGTGGAAAATAAAAATTGTCTGCATCGATTTGGAAACACAGTATATAGCTACATATAAAATATATTATAGATGAAGAACTGTGTCGCCCAGGTACGACCGACATGGCACTGAACCTGTCAATAAATTAGAAATAATATATTGGCACGTTTTTATTATCTATCGGTTGTTGAAATGTAGGGGAAAGAGTTGAACAGTGTTATTCCGCGTTACAGTTGAGGAACCCGTGATTTCATAGCCATCTGACCTGTATCGGATTCGTGGTTAACTGTTGACCGATAGTATCGGATGTATCGAAAGCGGATGAGTCCTGTCGTTATTTCACCGTGGTCTTCTTGTGGAAACGATTTTTCACCGCCACTCTCATGTACCTAGAGAATGAGCGTTGTCCAGGAGGCCTCGGTTCCAAAGGAGCCTCGGGAGTATCTCTTTTACAGTATTCGCATCTCGAATTTCATCCATCGCGAGACTTTCACTGCTACTAGGCGCTAAGGGGACGGTCTTCGATTGCAACGTTACGTAAAAAGACGAATTTGTATTTTTCCCATTTCATGCGCGCGTACTTCCTCCTTGCGCACGTTCGTACTTCGACAGACAGGTCTTGACGACAGAAACGTCGGCTACACCCTCCGTCCACTTTTTTTGACGTGCCTCGTACTGCGTAGGTAGCTATAACAAAAGAAATCGCGAACGAAATTGTCACCCTCCGCAACTCGCTATGTAATGCATAGTATGCCAGCAATTCCGCCGCTTGAAGCGATAATAAGACTTCACTCGAACTACACCGGATGGTATCGAACTGTCGCGACATCGGAAAGTCCTTTCGGAACGCATTATTTATAAGTATGCACCGGACATAGTGTTCCCGGTGCCACTGTTAACGGACCACGAACGAAGAATAGCGTACTGGGTCTAGGTAAACTTTCTGTAGCACTTCCCGACGCAGTCCTCCGTTTGCTCTCGGTCGAGATGAAAGAGTTCAAAGAGATCCACGATGATATATATCGGCTGCTGTGTTTCACCGGACTATGGCCTGTCCACGATTCTCAATTCGCTCTCCAAATGATGGTCAAGCGAATCTGTATCCCTACAGTTACGTTTGCATGTTTGGTGATCCAGGTGATAAACATCGCTTATTATATTATTATGTCTCAAGATAAATGGACCACCCTGTATATACATATACATATATACACAATTAATACTTATTTAATCCCTCAGTCCATGGATTGGGTTTGTTAAATCCACAGAATTGTTGTTTATTTCTGTTCCCGTTAGTTTCTCACGATATATTTTTCATACAATTTATAAACACGAAATATTTTTAGCATTATGTTCTGGGATATATGGTCCAACACTAACCACAGTCTTCTTATAGAAATAATTTTTAACAGATATGCAACTGCATGGCTTCGTTTGTGGAATATAGAATTCTGTATAAAATTCATTGTCGAAATATTTTTCAGTATAAGACGTTGTTCACGGTAGAGCTCACGTTGGAAAATGTGCTATCGACGATGTCATTCAGCGGACCAATGGTATTGTTCTTTGTACGATACATGTCTTTCATTTTCGCATTATCGACAGTAAGTAGCAGATCAATTAAGCATTAGTATAATCACGGTTGAACAGAATCGTTGTAATGTTATGAATATTTCTGTACGCGACGACAGATACGGAAACTCTTTGTAGCTGTACAAAACGATTTCGTAACATGGAAAAATACGATTGAGATGGATATGTTCAATGAATATATAAAGAAAGCGAAAGTCTTGTATTACTACTATTTTCGTAAGGACAATTGACAAACATCTTTTTCTCAAATGCTGTGAACGGAAAAATATTTAACCGCGCGATACCTACATGCGAACTCTCTGTCGAAGAAGAAAATATTCAAAATAAAATGCGAGGATCAATCTTTTTCTGTTCCGGCTTTACGAGATCACCCTCTCAAATTTTTCTCGTGAGAACAAGCAGAGTCGCCAGATCAGGGGAATTGACTCGAATTGAGGGGAATACAGTTACCTTCACTCTGCCAGTATCGGATCAGTCACGTGACATAGTGACGCATGCACGACAGAGGTGAAACCTACGTAATTAAATTACGTAATTCAATCACAATGTATGTAACTTCGCACAACTCTGTAGAAAGGGAAGGTAGAGTGGGGAACAAGTCTTAATCTGGCGACTCTGAGAACTCTGAAACAGAATCAATTAATGAGAAACGATTTCCGACTCTAGGTCTAGTAAGCTTTACGGTGATCGCGATGACCCTAGCCATGATTCCTATAATAACACAGCCAAAACATCAAGCTGCGTACCTTCGTTATTTCGGATTTTATTACACCGAGTCAAACATCAACACCGCTTGTGTATGCTTCCATATTTTGTTTGTATTTGGAATTGGTATATTTTGCATACTCGGTACGGAAGCAACGATAAGTGTCTGTTGCCATCACTTATGCGGATTACTTAAAGTCACAAGGTATAGTTTCAATAATATTTTCGTTATAAGGATTCATTTATCGTCAGGGCCGGATTAAGCCCCGTAGCAGAAGTAGCAAATGCTACGGGCCCCGCGCCATACAAACTGGGGCCCCACATGGGCGCTTCATCGGAGAGGCGCCGATACATGAGCGCCTGTCTATGCCAAGGGACACAAATATTTTTGCTAAAAAAAACAAAAGGTCATTAAGGCCTCGTTAGGGCCTCGTCATAACATTTGCTACGGGCCCCGCGCTGGCTTGTATGAATTTTGATGAGGTTTAACTGTTTAGTGTGTCACGATTTGTTTATAAAAGGTCCATAATTTGTTCAATTCTACATTTCGTTTTTCAATACAAACGCTTACTTATTCTTTCAGTCATTTTTTTTTAACAAAACTGCATATACTGACATTCTTACATTTATTCAAACGTTCGACTGTTTCACATTTCTCCCTCCTGACTTTTTCGTTGATGATTATTTTCGCAGCTACAAGATTACAACAGCGATCAACGACGTGGCAAAATCGACCACCCAAGAAACAGTAAACATTGCTCCAGCTATAAAGCTACACTTGCAAGCTATCGAGTTGGTATCTTCATATAGACATTAAGACGGCGCTCTTATCACGTACTTATTAAATGTTTCATTCATCTTGCATATATGTATATTGTTCGTGAATATGGATCCGCCAACGAAGAATGCTCGATTCTATAGCACAGGATTTAGGAGTATCGTATCTAGTGACGATTGGAACGGCTGTCGTTTCCTTCTCTTTGAATCTATGCCGTGTAAGGAAATTTGGGAAGTCTACTAAACAATCTGTGAAATAGGAAAAGTAGTCAAACTGTTTTTGGTATGCGACAGATATTTCTGGTGCTTGTGGATACGAACAACTTGGATGAAGCAGTGCTCCCCTTCCTAATCATCTTGTCACACGTGATAATGATATTCCTGGGTAATCATTGCGCGCAGACAGTGACGAATACCAGCCTTGAGGTTTTTAATGCAGCGTAGGTGTACATCTCGATCAAACGAAAATTCCATTTTTTGTGAAATCACGATATATCGAATGGTCGTCGTATTCGACATTTCACTTGTGCCAAAGATGTAATAAGATGAAAATTTAATAACACAGATACAATGCGTTTTGGTACTACATACCGCTGAATGCGAGGAAACTGGTCATTTTTATTATGATTAGGTCTGCAAAAGAGCTGGAGTGCAACTTTCTGAGCTTATACACTGCAGGTTACGAAGGTTGCTCGATGGTAAATCGTCATGCTCTCTCGTTTTAACCCTTTGCACTGTGGGCAACAAAATTGGGAAACAATTCTCAGTGCAAATGGTTAATATCGATTGAAATAATCCCAGCTTACGAAGCTTTCTATTTCAGATGATCAGTACGTCATTTTCGTATTTCACTGTCCTCTATTCGGTCCATTAGAGTCACGTCGAGAATATTTAATACAGCGAAATTTGAACATTTTGTAGCAGCAAAGAATTACGAATCAAAATTACAGGCGATTCCGAATGGGTAAGAAATGTCACTATTAATGAACAATATGAAAATAAAATGAAACAGTAACGAAAGGAAGTAACTAGACTGCGGATCTTTATGTAAAGTAAAAATCGTTTGGATCAGTTGCAAGAAGCAGAAAGCTCCAAGTTTCTTTTTTTATTGAATGATCTTAATTGAAAATAATACTGGGTGTGGCTGGACGGGTGGCGCAACCGAGCAGGGGATGATACTACATGTAAACATAGGTCGAAAAAAAGGAATAACATTTTTTCGTTTAACGCTTCGTTTTCGAGAAAATCGAGTATAAAATTCTGCCAATTAATCGTGGTCAGACGCGTCAGACGAGTCCTACATATGTATGCAATAGCACGTGTATCCGCTGCATTTTCAAACTCGATTCTCTCGAAAACGAAGCGTCAAACAAAAAAATGTTATTCCTTTTTTTCGATTTATTTTTACATGTAGTATCACCTCCTCTCGGTTGTATCACCCGTCCGGTCACACCCTGTATATCGCGACATCCTTAAACTATTTTTGAATTCCTTAAACTGTTTTCATTGTACCAATACACGGTCTACTTATAACTTTGACTTTATTTTAAATCAAGGTAGACCCAACAGCGCACTCATTCGCACGCCTAACAAACAAAGAGGAAGGACTTCTTAGGAACCACAATCACCGTCAGCTACTTTCGGATGTCGATCGAAAAGTCATCGATCTGTGAACGAGGCTGCTCCACAAATCACATCTTGCATAGACTATGCTATGCCACATTGGACATTAGTGCGCTGTGACACATCGATGTGAGACATCGGCTAGTTCACATTTTCCTATCTAGTGGCGATACGGAGAAATATCGACTTATTTATGCAAAAAAACATGTATAACTTAATTCGTTATTGAATGTTTTTAGTTCATCAACAGTGGTTAAGTATTATTTAGCTAAAAAACCCTGGGAATTTTCAATACAAAAAATACTGTGCGCATAAGACCGTACGACTCGGCTGCTCCGAGTTTATCCCAATAGCGTTTTACCTCGGAGCATGCCGAATCAGGCTCATCCACTGTCCAGCAATTGTGTACGCGGTGCGGCTAAAGAAGTTTTCATTTCAAAATTTATAATTATTAAAAACTTACAGCAGTCACATGCCATTCTGCTATACGAGCCCCATGAAGCAACCCTTCTGCTTCCTCATTGAACTTGTTCTGTTGCATTTGTAGGAGCCTATGAGCTGTCCGAGCCTCTCCATTCTCGTTGTCTTTTTTTCGTTTATCTAATTCCATGAAAATATCTCGATGCACGTTTGCACTCTTCCTTTTCGGATAGATTTCAGGCACGTCTACACAAACCGAAAATTAAAGACAATAATCGCAAAACAGGTTGCTCGTCTCAAAAGTCACTTTGTACTTACAATACGTCCCTATAGTTAGGACTCCCTACCCATAAAGTATAAACGTTAGCTCGTAGCTGCTCATAGCTACTCCGACAGACATCTGACGAGCTTGAAACTGCTGAAACTCTGTGCGAGGGTTCGTAACAGGAGCACGACAAGGGGTCTCGTTACGCGTCTGTTATGTACATGCGTGAAACTCGAATTTCGCTCTGCAACTTCAAGAATATATTTTTTATGAGTAGTACCATCGATTGATGCGGGGGAAAAATCGGAAATTTTATCTTTGTAAACCAAGTTTCCCTTAATCATACGGTTCATTCGCACGTCTATTCCCCTACGGTCCATCAGCTATTAACATATCTATAAAGGAAGGGTGCAAGTGACAACGGAACTTATTTCCGAGTGTATTATTAGCTGTCTTACGACGGACGGCTGTCTTATCACCTGTCCTTTAACAAAGTGTCAATAAAGCAAGGTTCTCGGCGAGCAGTTGGAAATATAGAATTGTGCTTACCGGTGCAGTTGATGTTTCACTACCGCCCAAGATGGAAGAGTTCAAAGCGATCCATAGCGAATTTTATAACCTGCAGGATTTCTGCGGATTGTGGCCAATCCCTGAATCACAACATATTTTCCTGTATCGTGTCAAACAAGTCGTTTTCAATGTGACTACAATCCTCTGTATTGCGATCCAGGTGATAAAAACTGTACAAACAGGGTTGAGCACATCTTATTCTAAATAAGATATATAGAGCGTTACCGAAATGTTTTTCCTCATATAACAAATTTATGTTCATTTGGCTTTGGTTTAAATCAAATCAATTATTGTCAAATAATAGTTTATCAATAATTCAATAATTTTCCGAAAATTATTTGGCTGTTCAAATCAGCTAACATATATGATTATTTCAAATGACATGTAGCCAAACAAGACGATATATTATCTTAACAATTAACCCATTTCCGAATCGTTTAAATGATTGAAAAATTAAGACAAATTGTACGTCCACACAATTTATGCTTATTTAACCGACGATAAAAAGAATTATTGTTCTTTTCTTTCCTTTTAACATTATTCTTGAATTTTTGTAAGTTTTCTTCACTGTGGTAGTTTCACGCGACACCGAACAATGAATCTGCATGCCGTCGCGTCGTTTGTGGAACGAAATTGCATAATATAAAGAATTGCAATTAAAACTATAGTCGAAATATTTTTCAGTACAGCACGTTGTCCAACGTAGAATTGACGTTGGATACTGTACTATCGACGTTGTCGTTCAGTGGTCCAATGTTATTGTTCTCTGTACGCTACGTGGCTTACCTTAGCGCAAGTAAAACAGTAAGTAACAGAACAATTAAACGCTGCCATATTTGCTGCAGTTGTTAAATTAATATTTTTGTACGCGCCGTCAGATGTGTAGAATCTTTCAGGAGATGGCGGACGATTTCGTGAAATGGAAAAATACGGAGGAAATGAAATTATTTCTAGAAGAAGTAGATCAAGCGAAATTCTTATATTACTATTACATACGTAAGGACAATTACCAGATATCTTCCTTTTCGATACCGTGAATGAAAACATATTTGACCGCACGCGCATGAAAATGTTTAAAAGAATTCAGAAGAAATTCGAATTTTTGTAAATATACAAGGGTCAACCTCTTTCCTTCACAGTTTCAGAGTAAAGTTTCCCTCCCTCGATTCTTGAAAAATTTAGTCTAAAACAGAATCAGTTAATCCGATATACAGTGGCGGCCATAAGTATAAAAAGCTCTAAAAAAGACGATAACTGTTTTAATATTGTATTATACGATTTTAAGTTCTTTGGGAAGCTAGAGCTATTAGTTTACTACAGGATGTGAAAAGAAATTTATCCAGAAATTGCAATTGACCCTTTTGTTGAGAAAATACTAAAAGTTTCATTTTCAACTTTTTCATGTGGGCCTATATTGAAAATTTAAAAAATTGGTTTTGTCGATCTGTGTCATTTATATGTGATGATGCAGGAAAAAACGACAGGCATTGAAAGATGTAAGAATTCTTAGATATGGGCCGAAAATCGTGAAAATCTGCAATTTTGACCATCTTTAAACGTTTGTAGCTCATTGCAATGTCGACCGATTTTTATGACATTTTCAAAATATGTTGAATTGACACAAATCTACAAAACGTATTGTATTTTTTAAATTTTCAATATAGGCCCACATGAAAAAGTTGAAAATGCAACTTATAGTTAAAAAAGTTCAAGTTTCAAATCGTAATAGTACAATATTAAAATAGTTATCGACTTTTTTTAAAGCGCGCTTAAACTTATGGCCGCCACTGTAGTTCTCAATTGCAGGTCTAGTGTCTTTCTCAGTGGTCGGGTTGAGCCTGGCATTTATTCCCATAATAACACAACCAAAACATCAAGTCGTTTATCTTCGTTATTTTGGATTTTATTTCACCCAGCAGAGCATTAAGACCACTCTCGTATGCTTCCAAATTTTGTTTGTATATGGAGTTGGTATATTTTGCATACTCGGTACGGAAATATCGCTGTCCGTCATTTGTCATCACGTATGCGGATTACTTAAAATCGCGTGGTATATTTCCTTCTTTCGTACTATACAATATACTTGCAGCATATTTTATTCTTTCCACAAAACTGCATGGTTGTTTGCTCGGTTGTACCACCAGTTACGAGACACCCTGTATAGTGATCATTGTGTATTGTGTCAACTGTATATAGGTCATTGACAATGACCGTTTCGGGCGCAAGGAAGGACAGCGTATGAGAAAGAAAGAGACGCGGAGAGTCTCATCAGTCGCTTTGACCGCCCACGGTCTTTCTTTACACGCGTTGTCATTCTCTCCGTTCGGCTTGGCCTTTAAAGCTCAAAAAATAGTGTCCGTCTACGAACTTTGTAAACGAACCTCCCCGAGGCTTTTGCGCGCGCGCGTTTATAGAGGATTAACTGTATGGATCAAAATTTGTTATTCTTTCGGCCAGAGTTGTAATTAAATTATTTAATTTAATTACATCGCATTTTATGTAAACACTATTTGTATAACATTGCATCACGTAATTCGAGCCATTTACTTAATTTAATTGCTATATAATTACGTGAATTATGAGTGTAATCGAAATACAATGTAACTGAGATAGAGTGTAATTGAAATAACTCTGCTTTCAGCTACAAAATTAAAAAGACAGTCAACGATTGTTCAAAATCGCCTACCCCATTGAAAGTAGATGTTGGTCCAGCACTGGAACTACATTATAAAGCTATGTCGTTGGTATCCTAAATATACCTTTATACAATCTGATGAAAACATCAAGGCAATGCCGTTACCATGTATTTAATGACTATTTTATTACATGCTTCATTCATCTATCTTTCGCGAACACATGCATATTCTACGAATTTGCCAACCAAGGATCGTGGAAGCTTGTTCACAGGACTTAGGATTATCGTATATGGTGACGATTGGAACGGCTATCGTTACCTTCGCTTTGAATCTATGCCGTGTAATTATAAGTTAGAATTGAGTGACCAGTATCAGCAAATTAATTTTCAAAATTCTATTAAATATTCCTGTGTCAAATAGAAAAAGCGGTAAAACTGTTTTTGTTATGTGACAGGTATTTATGGCGATTACGCAAGGAAAGCTGGACGAAACAGTGGCTCCAGCCCTAATAATCTTGTCGCATATAATAATGTTATTCCTGGGTAATCATGTCGGTCAAAGAATCTCAAGCACCAGCCATGGCATTTTTAATGCAGCGTAAGTGCACATCTCGATTTATCGAAAATTGAATTGAATTCATGATAACGAATAATTATCATAAGACTGCAGAAGAGAAATTTCATTGTTCCTTTAATAATTTTAATAAGCTACGACTTATATATCAGAACTCTTGAAATCTCTTTTGTAATCTGCCCCCTGCTTTAAATTGCACCTAGTCATTTTTACTATAAATGCATAAAATCCAAAGTCTAATCACCACATTAGAATTGCTAACAATTTGATAACACAGATATTCTTCGGAGTGGTACAATATACCGCTGCATGAAAGGAAACTGGTCAATTTCATAATGCTGAAGTCTTCGAAAGAGATTGTATTATGCCTGCTAAGTCTATATACTGCTAATTACGAAGGATTTTCGATGGTAATCAATCAAATCGTCTTTCCTTATCGTCGATTCTCAGTCTACGATTACAGACATGTTTATTTCAGGTCATGAGAACAGCATTTTCCTATTTCACTGTCCTGATTTCGGTCCAGTAAATCGTTGCGAAATAATATCTGAGGCAGTAGTTATCATTTCGACAATATGTAATACCGCGAACGAGAAATAGTTTGAATACCACGTGTTGTGAGCTATTAGTATAAAACTAGAAGCAATTAACACACATCGAATAAAGCACACGAAAAAACAACAGAAGGAATTTTCGTTTCAAAACATGTTACCTACATTCTTCATACATAAACAAATAAATAATACTCCTTGATATTGTGTAAAAAGTTATTTTCCAAGGTAGATCTCTTATTCCTCGAGTAAAGAAAAACGCAAAAAATATTCAGCTCATTTAATTTATTGTAACATTTATTGTTTTAATATATTTTATCAAGTTTATTTAATACGGGAATTGCGGGATTTGCGTTCTCATTTCGTAATAATACAAACACGGGTTTTTTCAGTAGTCAAAAACGCCAGATAAAGGTCAATCTAGGCAACAAACGCCCTCAAAAGTCTTTTTTAAGACAGATTTAATAACAGTAAAGTGGGTTCTGTTTCCTGCTAAAGATGGTGTAGATTCTGTTCCATGCTAATGATGATGTTGGAGCTGTTCCAGGCTAAACATGATGTGGAGAGAGAAGATGTCGCGAGAAAAGCTGGGCTCAATCGAAGCACTGATTGGCCACATTAGTGAGACAGTGCTGCCCTCTCAAAAACAGGCTGAAATCAGGCACGGCCGGCAGGCCCTGGGCTCGAGCCCCTTCCCGGCTATATCCGGGCCATTGCGCGCATAAATATCCGGCACGAATCAACCGGCCTGGGCCTCGAGCCGATCCAAGCATTGAGTTAGCCTGTAACCTGTAGGTCGGGGGCCTTGCAGGCTTGGTCAGCTGGTAGGCTCGGTCAGGCTGTGCTATCTAGGGGAAAGAAAGAATACTATTACATGTAATAAGAAATCGTACTCATTATCTCATTATATATCCCGATTCGGAACCACTTCGGTTCGAATCCAACAAGTCATCTTGGTTTATAGGAATGATGAATTCCTTAATCATTTTGATTAATTTGGTAATATCTAAGGAGTCTTCTTCAAATCTCTTCTTTTTGTATTCAAAATTTGAAAACGTCTATCCACCATGAAACTCGATACCACGCGCCACGCACACGGCACCACGCAGTCGGCCACACACAGCCACACAGTCGGCACGGCGCGCCTGGGCGCGTCCATTGTCAATTGGCCGACTGTGCCAACTCGCGTCTAGGTCGCACTCTGATTGGTCCGTGTTTTTCAATATTTCCAATATTTTTTCAGAGGAAAATGTCGCTTCAAATGACCTCAGGAACCTCCCATTTCCGGGTTCTACAGGAATTTTGGGATACCCTGTATAGCAATGTTATTACATGTTATGAACAGTTATGAATC
Source organism: Lasioglossum malachurum (assembly GCA_028455605.1). NCBI lineage: Eukaryota > Metazoa > Arthropoda > Insecta > Hymenoptera > Halictidae > Lasioglossum > Lasioglossum malachurum. The sequence continues at coordinate 27,765,242 of CM052315.1, forward strand.
ATATATCGCTACACTTTCCAGTGTTCCCAAATTCTCTGTCATTATTTCATCCCTGTGGACTCCCCCTAATCATACAATTTTGTTTCTGTCCAGGATAGGTTAGTTTTAATATTTCCTATGTATCACGGACCGTGCTACATATGTATATAAGAGCTAGCTCCCTCTATTTTTTGTTATTCATTTCTGTTTATATTTGGTTAATGTGGATTTTAATGTAAACTTTCTTAACTGAACAACACATTGAAACATTTTATGAATTTCTATATGTATTTTTTTATTTTATCAGATTTATAAGTACATACTTGAAAAATGTCCAAGTATGTATCTCATTGGTTACACGAATTGATGTATTTCATGTGAGAAAATGGTTGACATAGTTGACATTATGGTCTGCCATTAATGTTTATTCAAAATATGTAATGCTAGTCACAGTATTAATTACGCATTATCGATAGTAGTATATGCAACGTCTTCCTATTCAGCAAGGATATTAATTCAGGAAGCTATATTATTTTTTGTGGTTAAAAAATTCTGGACTGTTCAACTTGGTCTACACAGGAAGAAATCGGTATAGTTTTTAATATACGTTCATAAGAGGTGATTTTAGTTCAAATTTATTAAAACTTCTTTTATTTATAATTTCAGATGGATATGATACACGAATAAAATTATTTAATTAAACACAAGGGAGATAAGAAACTTGCAATCATTGTTTACACATTTTATCAGTGTAATAACGAGTATAATAACGGAACCAAGCATAGGAAGCATGGATATTACAGAAGAACAAAAGAAATTTTTGGAAGAATGTGAGAATGAATTTGAAAATCGATTTACAGAAGGAGACAGTGAGTTTATAAAAGTTAAAAATATGGAATTGATAAGCCCACCAATTATGGATCCTTGGCACGATAAACCTCGAAGATCACGGGATGACTGGTCACAAAATCAAGGCCATGGAAGACGGAATAATTCTTGGGATAGACGTAATAATGATAGAAATAAAGATGGATGGGGCAGATACGAGAAAAGACGTCGTTATAGACAATATTAACAATCGTTTTATCGAACAGCTACGTTTTATTTTGTACATAGACTGACACATTATACAAAACTGTAAAATAAAATGTTTGTAATAACACCAACATATCTTGTCATTTGAAAATATTAATATAATTTTATTGTCCGTTGTGTCTAGATTTAATGTATTTGTTTTATGTGATCATTTATCTAACTACATACGATCACGAGTAAAATGACAAAAAGCATAAGTGCAAATGAAATATTCGGACGTGCTGTATGAGATGTCCGATTACCATTATTGATTTTTTCAATCTTTTGGATATCCGTAATATCTGTAATTGACAACACACAATTAACTTCTTGAACGACCAATTAGAAATTCGACATTTTATGTCACACGACTCCGTTTAGATATTTTTGCAAGACAGCAGATATGATATGAATACATGAACATATTAATAAATAGTGTGTATTACACACATGAGTAAACACAACTAAGACATGAGATAATCAGCTGTTGCAATGTGGACAGGAAGCACGTGTTTCTTTTGTCTGTTGAAACGTATATCTTTTGTCTCCGTCCGGTGTATAATTAAATTCGATGGAACAAAGATAGAAGGCGTTTTTGCACACGTTAATGCTCGAACAATATATTTTTTGGCTTGAACAAAGATTATTTTAGTGGAGCGCGATTACTATTTACAGAAAGATGTATATATACTTTTTCCAATGAATCTATAAAAGTTGGTAAGACAGTTTAAGTTAAAACGTACTGACGCACAAGTGAACGTATAATTATTTAAATAACACCAAGAAATTATGTACATATTTCCATAAGCACATCTCGAAGGTCGGAAGGTTCGAATCGTATTGCTATGTTATATCATTAGAATGTTTGATAAGAATCCACATATCTGAACTGAACGCGAACAAAAAACCATATTTAGATATTTAGTGGGGACAGAACTGGATAGACTATCCGTTTATAATAAATTGTTTGTCTCCCGACGAATTTGCGTAATCGAAGTTTTGTTTCGGTGAAATAAAGCAGTGGCCGCTCAAAGTGAACGGATCGAAGAGTGTACAGTGTACAGCTCGTGCACGTAGGCTACGTCAATTGAGAATTGCGTTTATATATGTAATGAGTGATCAATGCTGCGTTGCTATATATAATTAAACGTGCACGAGTGTGTTATGCATAAACACAGTAAATATTCTCAGTGACGCAGAGTTCGTGCAATCATTAATTGGCAAGACATGCATGTGCGCGGACTTTTAAAGATATTTATCAGTTGTAAAATGCTACGTTCAAATAAATTTTGTTTGCAATACATCTGACTAGCTCATTCACAATTATTTCAATTGAACCAGATCTTTTAGTAACGTATTTTCTCAGTGGTGAGTATAATTTCGCAATATTTTCTATCTTTCTGTGTACAAAGCTGTTAGAAAAGTGGCTCAAGTGTGATAGATACATATTTCTGTGTCACAGAGCAATCGTACTCGTACTACATACATACTATAATCAACAGTCTACACGCTTGTAAAGTCTGGTGAATTTTTTAAAATCACGGAGAGAGGAATTAACTGCATGTTTCTGTTATCAGAATGAAATAAACCAGAAAGACACTCAAACTCATAGGAGACAATCGCAGCATGGCTGGTTTATACACCACAAATTGGCAAGTACATAGAATAAATTATATGTACAATGAAATATACAGATTCACGGAATCTGTTTTCAATGTGCTATATTAAGAAGTTGTACTTTGTTCTTCTTTTAGACTTACATACTGCACTGTCACTAGAATGCACTAATGTTAGATAGTTAGATGTTTATGTAAAGACATTAAAATTTATAATTAAAATAAATACAATATATTTTATTAAGCATAAGCTTTGTATGATTATTTTTAATGGATTGGATCAAGAAATTACGTGCTGAAAGGTGAGACAAAACAAAAATATTGCTATGCATATACATTTTTATAACTTTAACATAATTGTATGTAACATTATAGGTCCACTGTCCCTACGGATGATGATCTCGAAACTGTCGCTGAGAGAAAGGAACGATGGAGGAGTATCAATGCAATTTATTTTACTATGTTTCTTATGTCTCTTGGATTCAGTATTATATTGACTGGAGTGTGGCCATATCTTGATAAAGTATATATACCCTTTTATTGCCCTGATGTACAGGCCTGGTCATCGATTAACATGATACTTGAAGTAGTGGGAGAATTTTTTGGTTCCCAAGACAATAATGAGAAACTTTTAGTGCTACACTTGTTAAGCAACGCATGACTGTACTACACCGAATATCGTGCTGATCTACGACTGGAGCCATATCAAACTTGATCCACATATTATATGTAATGATGTATTTGCATTGCAGTTGGACAAAAATGCAGGCAAAGAATTTATGGGATATGTTGTTGCAGCAAATCCTTTGGCGCAAATGTTATTTTCCCCCTTTGTAGGATGGTGGGGAGATAAAAGGGGTTCTATAAGATTACCTCTTTTAACAACGCTAGCTCTTTTTACATTTGCATCAGGATTGTACAGTGTCCTTGAAATATTGCCAGGCGATAAGAAAATGTACATGATAGCTGCTAGATTCTTGGTCGGAGTTAGTTCTGGTTAATATTTTCTTTAGTTCTGATATTATAATTTCTGATCTTATAATTGCACATTGTACTTTATAATTAGACAGCGGAAGCTCATGCAAATTAACATGTCTAGAGATTAACATACAAAAACTAGAATTGTGCAGTAACTTGGTCTATGCTAGAAATTGAACATTTCATATATTACAACTAAATATATTATTATTTTGTTTGTAGCCAATATTGCAGCAGCAAGGTCTTACCTTTCTGCAGCTACAAAATTTGTAGAAAGAACACATGCGGTTTCTATGGTATCTCTTGCGCAGGTAATGTAACTTACTAGTATTTTGTTTGTATATAGTTCTATATACTTTGTACATAGTTCTATGCGATTAATCGTATAATCTCATTCATTAGGTATTGGGATTTGTGGTAGGTCCCGGATTGCAAGCCGCAGTCACACCTCTCGGCGAACATGGTTTCTATTTAATAAATATACCTTTTAATATGTATACTATGACTGGTTGGATAAATGTGATAATGGGAATTCTTAATTTTTCATTGTTTCTTCCATGGAATTTTAAGGAGCATAGGATTGCCCTACGCGAAGCTATGAAATCTCAAGGAAGATTGACAGGTAAAAATTATGTTAATTAAGTAGCGTCTATACTGTAAGTAGAAATAGATTCTAGTGAACTAACCGAATGGTCATTGCATAAACCGCAGAAGAGGAAACATTGAAGTCGGTAAAACCTGATTATCTAGCCAATTGGACATTGATTTGTGCTTTCTTCGTCTTGGTATTTAATTTCGTCCTTCTCGAAACGTTAGTATAATGATCTTTTTCATTTATCATTTTTCGTTTCCTTTATTTTGTTCAACATTTGTTTACCTTCTCATTAGTCTGGGTACTTCCTTAACTATGGATCAATTTGGTTGGTCAAAGAAAGAGTCTTTGTATTATATGGGTCTATTAATGAGCGTTGGTGCTATTGTATCTTGCATTACATTTGTTATGATCGAACCATTGTGTAAAAGGTATGGATATTTTATAGAAATTGAACATTTTGTAAGCGACATGTCTCATCTATTGTTTGAATGTTATTAGATTCAATGAACGCAAGGTGATGCTGTGGGGTGGATTTTTCTTGATGATAATTGGTAGGATATTGTACATCCCGTGGGGACCGGATCCACCGCCAATCGCGTACGAGCCATGTAAGTGCGGAATTAAAAATTCAAGTTCTCATATAAAATAATTTTTCCATGAATATTTATTAATGTTACAGTATTCGATAATGGTACAACAGATATCAATGCAACAGAAGTCTTAGGGTGCCCTAGTACTCAAGAGTGGTGTCTTTACACACCTCAACTCACGGTCACACAATTCTTTATTGGCTATGGTTTCACCACCATAGGCTACCCGTTGGGGGTTACCTTAATACAAACGATCTTCAGTAAAGTATTGGGACCACGACCACAAGGTGTTTGGATGGGTTTTATGACAGGTGCGGGATGCGCATCTCGTGTTTTAGGTCCAGTATTTGTTAGCGTGATTTACACACGTTATGGAACGTACCATACTTTTGGTGTCACTGGTCTAATGTTAATATTATCTATGTTGTGGTTACAAATCGTGGACAAGCGTTTAGTACCTCCTAAACTTACTTCAAAAGATGAAACGAAACCTGATGCAGAAATTCCATTAGTGCATCTTAAATATAATGATACTCAAGTAACGAACGATATTGAAAGAAATAATATAAACGCGGAATGTGATAAGGTGTAGCATTAATCATATATTTTTTTGTGCAATTTTATCTTCTTTTAATATATATATCTATAATGTATATAGGGATTCATGCGCGACTGCAATTGCTATACGAAATACGATATTTTTTATGAATATTTACACGTTTTTTCATACATATCTCACATATGTAAAAAAAACTGTTAACAAATAAATGTAAAATTAATGGAGGTGTATAAGAGGATGACGAAAGGTTTTAGATAAATTATGAGAAATTCTTATTTATATGTTAGCACCGTATACCGAAATGAAATGAAATGAAATGAGATTGTCGCGTTTTAGAGGGATTATGGTATGATATTGATATAATAAGTACAAAAGATTTTTTAACTGTTTGAACATATTAAAAAGGCTACGTATGTTATGAATATTATATAGATAATTATGCAAGTTGCTCATACCCTTAAAGTCTAGAAAAATACTTGTAACAGTAAAGACTGATATTTACACGAATTTTTATTAATATCAAATGTAAAAGAATTCAAATGACTTCCAGTAAACATTCATGCTCGAATGTACTTATCAAAATGGAATGAGCTTCTACCGAGCTATTGTTCAGCCATGTTAGCAAACAATTGCAATGAATTTTACTTAATAGGATATTTTGTTGTTAAAACAATCTATGCATATTCCTCTTGCTAAAATTGAAATATGATGTGCAATGTGTGTGCATTGAACAACCTCGAATGAAAAAAATATATAAAAGAGTAGGAGTGTTGTATTTTGATTGCTTCCAGTGATCGTAAGAATTCGAAGCACACATTAAAAAAAAGGTCACAAAATGTACTCAGTTTATTAATGTCTATTATTGAAAGTTTCAATTGTTTATCACTTGTATTTGTCTACACTGCTTATATAAATATTGTAAAAAAGAAATACGAATAAAGATTCATGGAAAGAGCTACAAAACAAAGTCGTAAATTGCATACGAGATTGCGGAATTGGTAGAAATTACGAACGGAAAGAATTGTTAACGTATACCCTTAAAACTAAACGACACGAATGCTGACACCTTACTTAAATAACACTTACACTTTACAGTTAGTCTTTCTTCTTTGGTTTTTTAGGATTGCGGGATCGAGATTTAGCTTTACAAAGGGGACAAATCGGGGCGTTTCTATGAATTTGTTGATGGCACGACAAACACGATTTCATTGGAGGTGGTTGTTGCCTGGAAACAAACAGAGAAAATATAGAGGAAGAAGGAGTACGTTGTACTGCATTTATGTATTTCTGTTATGTATCGTTGTTCCCAATTGATAAGAACTAGACTGTGGATTTTTGTGCAAAATAAAAATTGTCTGCATCTATTGTACGAAACAGGAGCCGCTTATGAATTTCTTTCATTTTTTAAGAAATTTAGTAGGTCATTTTTACTATAAATTTATAAAATCCGCAGTCTAATAAGAACTGTTGCGATTTTTTGACAGAAGTGATTCGTGTATTACTGTGAAGTGGGGATTAGTATTTGCATGCGTTGTTAGATAAAAATATAATATAAAATTGAGATATACCAGAGGTACCTGAATGTTGCAGTAGGTGGACCTGGTGCTGGGGGTAATGGTCTTGGTTCTGGTTTACTTGGACCTTGAAGGGGTTGAGGGGCAAGGAAAGGTGTGGAACCACCTGGATGACCAGGATGGTGTAAAGTGAGTGGAGGTAACAGATCTTCGCCCCGCACTTCCACTCTCCATTCAGCCTTTTGCATAGGACGGTCAAAGTAACTGCGAACAAACCATCTACACCATAAATGTCTAACTTTAGATAATATTGTTCTTGAAAAGAAATTCATTTCATTTAGACTCAAGGTTGCATATCGTCCTAAGAGGGAAGCCTGGTTTACCAACTTTAACGCTTTGGATTCGACTGTCTCTACCAAGGCCCCACTAAAAGTTACTATACTATAATTCAAAACAGTGAGAAGACAGGGCTCCACAAGAAAAAAATTACCTGATTTCAATACTCCGTACCAAGCTCCCTCCTTAAGTGACATTTAGGAGATTAATATACTTACTCTGGCGAAATAAGATCCGATTCTGTTTCGTACAGTTCTGGTAACCTTTCCAGTCCAAGGAATTCTCTGCGCATACGGTCGATGTCGTGTTTCAAGGGTTGATAATCATTATTATGAATCAATTTTGCAGTCTCCCTGGCTTTGTTTCTGGCTTCTTCTGCCTGCTTAATGACAGCCTCCATCTGGAACAGTTGTATAAACAATTATACCTTTTATTTCCTCAAGTACATCGACAGACCTATATCTAATCTTACCGCATTAATGTCTGCATGTATTTGCCGTAATTCCTCTACATGTGCCATTTTCTCTTGCATAAGGAGGTCCATTTCCTGTTTGTATTCTAACAAGCATTTCTCTTCTTGTTCAGTCTGTTCCACTTCTTGCAGGATCCTTTGTTTCATTTTTTCCAGCTGGAGGGTCTTTGACCTAGACAAACACAAGTTACGGACAATTATTAGATATTTCCTCCTTAATGATAAGGTAGCATAGAGATACACTTATCAATTTATGCAAAAAGAGACCATGTTATTTAAGTTATCATATTCTTCTAGAAATTCCGTAAAAATTTTCTGAAATACTCTTGGGCTACAAAACACAATTGCTCAAAGTAGTTAAAAAAAGTTTCACATTTACAATTATTTTACAATGTTTTAAGGATGTTTTAATGTGTTTTGCAACGTGTGTTTTTCTGCATTTTAGTCACAAATACGAATAATTTGAAACAAAAAAAGTATGTACTGTGCTCATTGCAATTCGTAATTCTTAGACTGTGGATCTCCATGCATTTATAGGAAAATTGAATAAATGAAATTCAAAATTATTGGAAAATTTCGAATATTGTAAAAATCATTAAAGGAAGAAATAACATTGAATTTGGTTTCTATTTCTTAAAATCGATGCGGGCAATTTTTATTTTGCATAAAAATGCGCAGTCTGTATAGTAATTTTATTAGATCACGTGAGGGTTAACTGTACAAACTTTTTGAATAATAAGGGTTAAATGTTTACTTGATGTCCTTCAGTGCTTCCAGCTTCGCGAAAATGACAGTTGTTTCCGTGGCAGACATTCTGGTACGTTTTCTCGATATTTTTGTTCAGGGAAGCCCTGTCAAACGGAAGACAACTTGTTTATGAAATAGATGCAACTTGATCCGGCGTTGATGCACTTTTCGTCAAGGCATTGTGGATCGAATATTTTTCACGGGACCGATCAACGGCACTATACGATCATTATTTCCATTTACAATCGAACGAAATAGTCGCGACGTAATCGTACTACGAAAAATTAATCAACACCGTTGACACGCGACACAATGAACCATTATTCATGCCATAAACCATGAGAGCTTTACCATTGTAGATAAGAAACATCAGCGTTTCTTTTCCTCGTTGCGCCCTACAGCAACCCGTTAACGAACTAAAATCAAAGAGCGCGGTTTTTTAAAAACACGGTGTTAGATACACGATTGTTTAGTATTTTCAAAAAAAAAATAATACGTAATATTTATTTATTGATACCGGTTATCTGTCATGTAAAATTTTTCTGTGACGTATTCTTCTTAATTCTGTAAAAAAATGAAGGTATGGTATTTTAATAAATGATTGCAACAGCTTCCTAAACAAATATATGAACAATTATAAATCAATCGTAATCGGCTTAGAAAAATGTTTGACAATTGATTGGATGATAAGATGATTCGATTAGTAAATCGTGTCGCCATCCTGAGCTATAATCTTGTCTGTACTGATAAGTCAGTTTCGTGCAGAGGCAATGATCTACAATTAAAAATTCTCGAAATAGTCCATCATGCATCCTCTACAAAATGCTACAAATATCTTTATTTTCCGTGTTTCACTACTTGTCGACCTCTTTCCGGACCTTTTCCTATTGTACTGATAATTTAATATACACATTGTTTAAATAAATTAAGATTATCTACCGAAGAGCTAAATGTTAGGAAAAATTTGTTTGGTGTTAATTGAGAATAACAATTCTTTTACTACGATAAACCGGTATTTGTCCGCGAAGGGTTGATTTTCATCGCAAATGTATTAAATTCGTAGTCTATTTGTCAACGAACGTCTCGTCGGTAGTTGACGCAGGATGTTCAACGAACACAAAGTGGAGCGCCAGAAGAATCACTGATTTGTCGATTCCGGCAGATCGATATCAAACGCGGGAACACATCTGCCCGCAATCGTGAAATTGTTTAGCGTTGTTCATTCTATTATTTACCATGAGCTATCGAGGTGTCGGTTTATCGGACCGAGAATACCGGTATCGTATCCGATCGAGCCGCATATCAGCCGTTAATAGAGTGCTCGTAGGCAAGCATGCTAAAGGATGCTCGTCGGTGGATCGTTAGGATTGCAGTCCGTCATCGTTATCAGGCTGGCTGGATCGTGGGTGTAGTTCGCGGTGTCGAAAAGAGTGATTAATCAGTTCTGATCGTGGTCGCGCCGGGCTGTTTATCAGCTCGGTGGCGGAACCGCGTGTACCAAATCGGCGGTCGTTATCTGTCCCGATTTTCAAGGAGGCGGTGAGGGAAGGAAGAGAGGGAGAGAGAGAGAGAGAAAGAGAGGTGGAAAGAGTGAAAGAGCCAAACAGGGAAAGAGAGCGAGAGGAAGAGGGACGGTAGCTATGACGTCCTCGCAGAAGAAGATGAAGAAGAAGAGGAAGGGGATGGTCCGGGTGCTAGGATAGACGAAAACGAAAAATCGGGAATCGCGGTTGGTGTCTGGGCTCGTCGGGACGGCCCAGTGGTCGAGCCGAACTTTAATGATAATCCAGATAAGGTGAAGAGCCGAGAAGAAACCCGCGTTGGAGACGTCGCGTTGGCCGACGGCGACGGCCTCGTCTCTCCCCCAGCTTTTCGTCGTTCACCGCCCGGTTGCACATCAGTCCTCCTCCTACTTAGCGCGGGAGCAGAAACTTGTGCAGTTCGTGTGACTAAGCACCGACAAACTTTCGAGTGTCTCCGAAGCTCTCCGCGGAGCTGTGAATATAGGACAAAGGAGAGTGGCCCGGAGCCGAGCCGAGTCGTCGACACCGGCTTCGACGGCATCCGACGGAGGGGAACATTTTTCCGCTTTAACGGGTCCCATCAGTCTCGACTCGCCTTGACTCGCCACATCTCGCTACGACTCGCCCTGCACCGAGAGTGCATTAGAGAAAAGGAGTTTCTGCACGGCGGCAGCGGCGCGGCGGCATCATGGGGTCTAGAATGGGCTCTCGAATGTAAGTAATTCGTAACGACGAGCTTTTTTATCGGGCCCCCAGCTTCCACGAGCCGCGAAAGTCTGCTGGTTGTCGCGCGAGTTCGCGGGCCTTGCGTTCAAGTCGCGCGAACCCCGGGAATCCGAACTTGCTTCGCACCTTTCGCGAGTCATTAGGCATACGCAGATACAGCGCAGAGATCGCGAGTTGCCGAGCATGTACAATCCGTATGAATGTAGATATTCGCTGTGATCGAATGCTGGAACAGAAAGAGGATTGCTTTTTTATCAGATTGTTTAACGATGTTTTTCCGAAAGAAGCGTGAAACAATTGTTTCTCTGTCTTTTTATAGTTGTTTACCTCAGACACTTGTAAGATCGGTGTGTGTTGGGCGAATGTTAAGCTACCTCTACACTGAAGCAACATCGAGAAACTTTTTGTCGCCTCTTGTTGATTCCTTCTTTCTTTACCGAGTAGGAAAAAGAAGGCAACACGAGGCGACAAAATGTTGCCCGATATTAAATATGTAAATATACGTAATAGCATAAAAGCTTACCCTTCGCACGTTCGTTGTGCGTGGAACGATAGCGCGCACGTGACGATCATGATCGGATCGCGAGAATATTCTCCGACTCGTCAATTGATCGCGTAGATCTCTATCGGGAGCTGTTGACGACAGCGTAGATCACGATGCTGCGCTTTCTTTCTTTCCATCTGAAGTTGATACATAATGTGTAAAAGAGCAAGAAAATCAGAGACGAATAAAAACTTAGACAGTATCAAAATCAGAAAGTAGAGCATTCGAGGGTTAATTGTTTTTCTCGTGGAACGGGAGAAGAGCTTCAATCAAAGGGCGTAAGATATTCGAGCCGTAACACTTAACACTAAACCTACCATTACCGGTCAAATGATCGTTTTGAGATTTTCTATTTTACAATTAGTGAATTTATAAGAAGGTTTCCATTGGAAATGATTATTCACGATTCGATAATATTTAAGCACACATTATGATAAAAACCGCACGAAATCTAAATAAATTCGATAAATTTATTTGTAGTGCTTGATAGGTTCTGTGTTAAATCTTCGATCGTAGATCGCATAATGGGGCCGTTGTACCATACGCGGGATGATCGGCGAGCGCGCGCGCGCGAGCGAATACTTATCAGCCGTCAGTGCCGTCACAGACGGAGCTCGTCGCGGCTGCGTGTTCCTTTTTATCTCTCGGTCGGTTTTCTCTTTTATAAAACAAGAGCTCGCGATACGTGTACACATAAGCGCTTAATCGACCACGCGACGCTAATAAAGCGTTACCAGGACGACTCCCGGGCAAAAAGAGTATTATGCGCCGCCGCGCCGGTTCGTGTGCCGGTCGATGTCTTTATCCGACGTAGCTCGAGATCGGTCTGCGACTAATGACCGAGCCGTTCTTTTTTTTTCGACGAGCGATCGCGATACAGTGAATTAGTAATTATAGCGAGCGAGCGAGCGAGCCCGGGGGATGAGCGAATGAACGAGGCAAGAAAATAATTGGCCAGGATTATGTTGCGATGCACCGCAGAATCCCTCCGATGGACCGATCCCAAAGAAAATGGCGGCCCGATCGTTCCCGCATTACTCCAGGACCCTTTATCGATCGCGAACCCCACCGCTGTTCCGTTCAAATTCCGCGTATTTATTTTATTTATTTATCTGTAATGACCGGTCACGGAAGAGCATTTCGAACACTGCCCGCTTTTAAACTTTTAACGACCCTCTAATATTTCACTCTCGCGCGCCCCCTTGATCGCGCTGTTAATTTTCATTTTATTTACTTCCGAATGCGCCGCGCCCCGGACACGAATAACATTAAAAAGCCGTTTCCATTAGTGGCGTGTCGTTTTACGCTCGTTTCCGGTGTCGTCCACTTAACATGGCAATAAACAATCGCTTTTTAAATATTCCATTATGAAAGATTTTATTAGCAATTCGGCTGCGACGAACGTTGTTCTCGAACTTACAGCACTGCCGAACGTTAAAAAGCAATTACAGTAGAGGGTGTCGAGGGGCTCGGGTTCATTAGAGTTCCTTGATGGCGTAAAGTGTTCGGGGAACGGAAGACAGCGACACGCGTAATGAGGATGAGACAGTAATGGTGCGGGATGGTGTCGCAGTGAAACACAGACGCGCGGATAATATGTATCGAGGATATCGAATTGATCTTTTTCGTGAAGCACTGTTTGTTTTTCATATTTTGTACTTATTAGTGAGTTCGCCGGGGGCACGACCTCTTACGACATCTTACCGTAAACTAATACATAAATCATTTCGTAAAGTTTCTCTGTCTATCCAGTTTGTAAATTGTCCACTTTCATTGGAGATGATAAATGTGCCCATAATTATGAAAGCGGTCTCAGTCAAATATTTCCTGTTTCGAGATATTTAAATATCTATACTAGGTGTGTGCGGGTACCCGAATTTTTTTTTGGGGTACCCGAGCCTCGGGTCAAGTCGGCCAATGATCGGGTCGGGTCGGGTTGGGACCCCGAAAGTTTACAAAGTTCGGGAACCCGAAACGGTAATCGGGTCGGTTCGATTCGCCGATACATTTTATACCAAAGACGTGAGTCATGTCATTAATTTAGTTTGAAATAACGTGATGTGAAATAATTGATAAGCTCATTTGTTTTTAAATTTTGACTCAGACCACTTTCATAATTATGGGCACAAATATCGAGACCTAAATATAGAAATCATTCAAAGATAAAATGTACCGTGACGCAGAATGTACAGTCCTGCAGAAGAAGTTGTTCTACTGATCAGTACTTTACATATCTAAGAAGAAGCATCATGACTCTTGCTGAACGAACGATCGATTAACTCCTCAATGAACTCTTACGCGCGCCGCCTTATCTAAATTCGCATCTACTGATATCGTGGACGATAGTACAGTATAATTTCTCAATCAATTGCATTTCGCAGAATCAGAATCCTATGATGTGTTAGTTGGAGCTGGCGAAACTTGGATTAATAATCGATTACTATTTTGTAACAGAGAGGCAAATGATTTTACTGAAAGTACACGGCTTCGGGTATTCCCGGAGATTACTGTTCCTTTCACACTAGGCATTCGAATCCTCGTCTCGCCTCCGGAGACTCGTCATAGTTCTCATGCCGGCTGAATCATCGATCACGCTCGCAGTTGTCGGACATTTCGTTCGGCGGTGCGAGAAACCGTTGCGCTAATTGCTTCGATTATGAGAACACGAATCCGAAGACCCACAAACAGGCTTTAAAGTTCCGCAAACAATTCGAAGGCCGGGTTTAAGACAGCGCTAAACAGTTGCTAGGATTAGTCAGCGAGGTATAATGGCAAAGCAAATTCACGGAGCCTCGAAATTTGGCTCCGATACTAATCGACATTTGTTTAGTGCCCGGTTAGTAGGCCTGTGTGGGTCAGAAAGAACATTTAACTCCTTTTACTTGGATATTTAGTTCAGATTTATTTAGCATTGTGTGCGTGGAAAATAGACGTACAATGTTTGACTGTTCATTTGACAGCGAAGTACTCACACCTTGTCCGCATTCATCAATCATCGAGGAATTTAATATTAATATATATCATCCAGAAATTTGCATACCGTTTTCCGCGTGAATCACTCGACTGGAACAATCGAATCTTCGGCAATGCCAATAATGTCTGCTCATCTGTCGATATGTACTGTCGAGTTTAACATGTGTGTAAACAGTTTGACCTATACACATTTTGTACGATCCTTAATATTAACGATTTCTCTTGTTTTCTATACATATACATCTATTCTTTCTTATTTGTGAATTTCTGGTGCTTCCCCTGCGACACGAACGCTCATGACCAATAATTTTCCTTTCTTTCTACGCACTCTTATACAGGGTGAGTCACCTAATGTTGCCACCTTAAGTAGCTTTGTTGTTTCTACAGATATGTCAAATGTCTGAAGGACAAAGTTGACTGGTAAAATGGGGCTCATACGATACCAAAATTATTTCTGTTTCTATGTAATTTTTTTTAGAGATATTCAGAGATTACAGATATTAGAGATACCATTCAGTGAATGGTTATCGAACCCTGAGCTCCCCGCCAGCGCAGCGTCCTCACCGTTACTTACTCGATGCACCGCGGGGCCGTGAAAAATCGCAAGGCCTCTTTCTGTGTACGAATGCGAATCACGCTCAGAAATACCAAGTTCGTTGCAGCCTCGATACGTGACTAACTTACCCGCGTCGGTACAAAGTCTCTGCGCCGCCGTCACGGCTTTTGTTCGCTTAGATTAATTTTCGTCCGGTGGGGTGAGACCGGGCAAACTGAATAACCGGCAGGATGAAGTTAGTTTCATCGCTATTGAGAATCTCTGGCCGTCGCAAGGCGCGTTTTTATTTATAAACACTCGTTTCCGCTGATTTTCGTGCATTACCTCCGTTGCTTTTCGCTCTCGTTGATAAAAGAGCGCAGTAAATTAACTGCCTAAAGTGTTATAACAATTTGCCGAGATTACTAACTGAAGGGAAAGGAAAACGAAAGATGAGGAAATTTAGGTGGCTCACCCTGTATAATATTATAACCTTGAGCCTATAAATAACGCCAAAATAGCTTTTTTTTCCACTCTTTCAGGCCAAATAGACCACAGTGCGACGTCTGTGCGAGGACGAATCATCATTGTTTTAAGCGGAAGATAGGCCTGTTTGTACAGAAAAAAAGAAAATTACATTGTGGAAAGTAATAATCGTGGAAAACGATTAATAGAACGGTCTTCGAGTCCGCGTATATCTCCAACAAATGTGGTTTATCGTCGTGCAAACAGCCCGTCGTTTCGCATAATGAGGGCAGCTCTTCAATGGCCACGATAACGTCCACTATATCGTCTGTATTATTTTTCTTCCACTTCTGGCCGGGACTCGCTTTTTCATTCGAGTCACGGGAGTTATTTAATTCGACGAACGGGGACAGTGGACAAACATTTGCGCAGCGAACAATTCCCGACCTCCTTACATTCCGTTCTTCTCCGTTGTCCGACGACAAACAATTTCTTCCCCTTGATTTTCGACTTCTCTATTGTCACTGCTCTCGATCACGAAAATGCCTGTCCACCCGTTTATTCGGAGTTGAATGAAGCCTGAATGACCCGCGCGCGCTCTCATCTGCGCGCTATATTAAATATTCTAGCGTGCCGTTTCGCAATCCGATCCGGACAGATGCCCGTTTGATACGGGGGACTCGGAAAACTCGCAATTAAACGATGTCGCACACGTTATATCGCGGAGTCCTTGCGCTTAGAACAATAGAAGAGCCCACCGGCTCGAGAATTTTCGCTTGATAGAAAAGGACACCCAGTCGAAAACAATGAAAATTATATAAGTGACGCGAGTATATGTATATTCAGCTCCATAGCAGGAAACATAGTGTAAAAACACGGAGTTAATTCACATATTTATTTAACATAATGGAAGTAACGATGCTCGAACGGTCACGTTCGAGGTAGAAAGAAGCCGCAGTTTAGAGATAATTGGCACGATAATTGAGTTAAGAGATAATTTACTAACAAAATGCATCGTCGTCAGGAAGCGAGCGCGAATTCACGCTCGAGCGGAGAGCACTAATTACGAAACGGTTATCGGCGATTAGACGAATCTTTAATAAGACGCGAAGGTGTTCCGATCCGAATGATACATATCGCTCGGTCGAGTGCTTTTTATACGCTAGTTATCACTTGTATACATTCAGATATTTACATAACACGATTCCGTGCTGTTTGTCCGATCGCGAGAGGTCTCTCGACCACGCGACTGGAAAAAAGAGCAACGCGAAGCCTCAAGGTCCATTTTTGTCCCATTTTTCAATTATCTCCGCGAGAAGTATCCGCGAGTATCGGAGTATCGAGATAACGACGATGCAATCGCCACGATAAATAAAAAAACCAGTGTATCTGTAACTTGAAGCCAACGTTGCGTATCGATAGCATATGCAACCGGATTTTTAAATCGTGCGCATTTCAAATGCACAACAAGTTTTACTTCCGGCCGACCGGCGGTTTATTGACAGATCGACACGATTATCTCCGGTTTAATAAAACGTATGTAAAATAGACCGCGATCGTTCGATGTTCGATGAATTATTCTAACGCGATTCTATTAGAGGATCTATTGTAAAATTGTTTGAATATCTGTTCTGCCGTAACACCATCATCTGCAGAATCGGAAATGGAATTCTATGGATAAAACGAGGTGAATAATGCACAGCCTCCGAGTGATACGAAATGGACTATGGAGACAGTCGGCAGTCATGCAAACATAATGAAAGAGATGCTTATTTGAACAGGCTCGAATGAGTCGCTGAAATATTCGGTGCGAGGAGGTTTCAATCTGTCATTACAGGAAGCAGATAACACTTTCATCGCGCGTATTAAACTAATACGAAATTATCCAGCTGGATGACTCGGCGAGACGATAAAGCAGTGTTTCCAACCACAAACTAAACTAACGTGTACAGACAGTTCAAATTGGTACAAGTTGTTGGAACTTCTAGGAATAGGTTCGTCGGATTATTTTGGCCGATCGGAGCGATGGAAATGGCATTTTCCTATCGTTCGATCACGCGAGACCAACTTTTCCGTATCAGCCAGTCGCGTATATATACACGCCATGGAACAATAAACCAGCGCTAGTTACAACTAAGCTGTGGTATCCGGTCTAAGCCGGTGTAAACCAGTTTTATTTGATTTTTCCCTGGTTGTTTTCGATGAACCGAACGAGACAAAATACGCGCGTGTTATACGCCGTATTACGTTCGCCCGTCTTATCTAGGCGTTATCTGTTGCGTTTCACGGGAAATCTGCTTCAGCCAATCGGGCGTAATGAAACGTCCGCCGGTTTCGGCGGAAAATCGGAAACGAAACTCGAATCCGCGTGGCAGGCAGGACGTTGCAACTCGCGATGCGCTGACTCGAGGTCGTTATACCTCGCCGATCAGTATTTTTAGAGCACTATTACCGAATTTTTATTGGGCCAACAGTTCGCCAACATTCGCCCGCTTTGTTTCCAGGACTTCCAAACTATCGAGCACGGCTCGATGAAATTCCCAAAGAAAATCTTCTCTCATTGATCGCCGAAGATCACTGAATCAATCAAAATACCTTACCGTAATTCAAATGATTGAAAAATGTGTTTGTAATTGCTTTCGATTGATTGAGGAAAAATATGGACTGACCTTGATCAAATTGAAGTAACAGAACTCGGAGAGCACGAAGTGAACGTCACCGGTGAAAGGAATGCGTTGCATTGGATAGAATAATATTTCTCCCGAAGAAATTATGCAACGAGACGAAGATTACGAAGCGACTCATCAATCGCGAGGATTCCACGCATTCTTTTCGGGCGGATCGCCACAGAACGAGAGGAATAAATTCTGTAACAATAACAAAGTGTCTTAAATAAACAATGTTTTATACGAAATATTATTTTTCGATGTAGAATAAGAATATAAAACAAGTAATATGGATTTCCATTTGATAAAATGAAGTCGCCCTTCATCTGACCCTTAAAGGGCCATTACGGAAAAATGTGCATAGCGCCATTAAATATGCCCCTTCATATGAAGAATATTTTATATAAAACATTTTTTCATATAATTGACTGTCTCAAGATAAATGGACCACCCTGTAGTTAAGGAGCGGCAATAAATAATGCTCGTTGCCGGGATTGATCACCGCCTTGTTAGACGAGCGCTCATTCAGCCGTTGAAAATGTTACGCTCGAAACGCGGAATTTTAGTAAATATTCAGCAAACCCGGTAAACCGTGAGGCACGCCTTGATAATATTTTTACGTAACGCAATCGTCCCGGTATCGATGAAATTTTTGCCGTGCCGATGGAAAAACGCTTTTCATCCGGCTAATTGTAGCTCGTTTGACTTTGCATCGGAGAATTTAATTTTCACACACACACACACACATTTTTGGTAATTGAAAAGAAAAAAAAAACAGAAATTTAACTTCCGCATCGTATATTTATGCTAATGTCCTGTAATCTGTCCAATGTTCTCCAATTACACCGGCAGCGGTCATTTTTCGCAATTTTCTAATTTCCTGCTTCGCAAATAAACGCTCTGAAAAACTACAGCTTTGCTCTTCGGACTATTATCACGCTGATTGCTGAATGAAACCATAAAAGCTTAGATTTATCGTAGTTGTTAAAAAATTGTCTTCCTTACGGCGTAATTTCAGATGTCGTGAAGAGATAGCAGCACTGAATTACTCCAGAAAATGTTTCTCCGGAGTCGTACTCTGTTAAATGCTCCGGGAGATTCGGTAAAAATGTTCCAAAGATCGGAGCAAATATTGGCTTCGCCAATAAGGATGTTGAATCATTACAATTTCGTATTCGTTTGTACATCTGAAAATTGCGTTACATCGCTTAGGAGTAATCCTCGAGCGAAAACGTACTAATCGAGAATGTCAACGAATCTTCCGATTCTTGACTCAGATCCCATGTATAGCAATTGCACGTCGCGTTGCAGCATTGACATACTTGCGGAGCGCGCGCGAAGAAAACTTTAAACGAATACGAACCAAGAACAGGTCTTCCAGGAATCGGTGGATATATAGGCTAAATCACTGTCGAGACTCGATCATGGTCAGACGCGAGATAAGGCGCATCTAGCTAATGGTCGAAGAAAATTGAGATCACTTCGGAAACTGCATATTTCACGCGCCTGAAATGTCATGGCGCAAAGTTCAATGACACGTCTAGTTTATTCCTAAACCGCCACTTTCGTGACGAATTGATCTCCATGAAATCAGCATTAAACAATTTTTTTCTGCAGCGCAGAAGAATGCCGATATTCATTCGTGAAGTCGAAGTTCACTACTCGTTTAAAGGCTGACGCGAATCTTTGTATCGGCATACTCGCATCGCGTTATTCAAATGCCTTGTTTTAATCATTATTCCTGCGAATATTCGAAAGAAAATAAGAATTATTAACACTCAATTCCACTGCGGAAGAGAACAAAATTTCGTGGTTCATTTAGCTTCGCTGCATCATTTTATCGTAATCGTTCGCCGTCGGCCATTCGCAATATTTGCTGTATCTCGCGTTTAAATATACGCCTCATTAATAATAAATTAGCCGCACTAGATTAAGTGAAGCCGTTCATAGAACGTTCATAGAAAAGTTTACGCTATCATCGTGCGCAACATTTCAGAGAATGGTTCGTTCACAAGTGGAAACAATTGTCCTCTTTATTTTTCGTTCTTACGACTTACAGAATTCAGATTATTCGATCAATCTGTTTCTTCAGTGGTATAATCGAAAAGGAGGTGATTTTATATTAAAAAACTATGTCAAAATTGGTACAAAATAAAACCGCGGTAGAAATAGTGTTGACACATTCGCAATGGGTCCTTTCCGACGCACGTGGCGGACTAATTAGTGGTACTTCGCGAAGTAACGTTATGTCACGAAAAACCAATTAATACGACTAACTCTTGGAGCAAGTATTATAACCAGACTGCGGATAGTTGTGTAAAATGAAAAATGTTCGCATCGATTGCAGAACACAGGAGCCAGATAAAAATTGTATTCCTCTTTTAATTATCCTATTAAACTGAAACTAATACCTTGATGTTCTTCAGTATTCTTAACATGTTCACTGTTTTAAATTGCACGCGTCCATTTTTGTCAGAAATGCATAAAATCCGAAGTCTAATTACAACATATCTCAACAGAAATGAGAGCATTTGTAACGTTCACTACATTTACATATTTTACGACAGTATTGCGAAGAATTTAAGACTCGTATGTGCTTCATGCGACGTGAACGTTAAGAAATCCTCGGCTGTGAGCCGAGCATTGACTTTTAAAAACGATTAAATAGTAAGTTATGTAATATAGATCTCTATAAACATATTAGATTTAGCGTTCAATTCGAAATGGCGGGTCCGAGAGTCACCGGCGCGGCCGGTCGAGCGAGTGTCAGTCGATGGTCGGGTCCGGAACTTAAGAAGGACCCACCTTACCCCCTCCGTTTGTTTTGCTTCCCCCACGCTTCCCTTGGTCATCGAGGATAGCGTAGTGTTGGCATACGTTTACCTTCAAAGACGGTTGCTGCCGCAGGAAGGCAACAGGTCGGCGACGATCAATGTATCTGCGTGGCACGCGGTTCGTGATTCTTTGGTAAACAGTGCTAGTGTTCGATCTCTCTCTCTCTCGCTCTCAAGAATCAGCAAGTTCGTCATCCAGTTCGTGGTCCGAAGATGCCGTAGCCACCTCGTGGACACCTGTTCGCGTCTGATTCCGTCAGGACCACGGTGTTTCGGACTTAGTGGTCCCGCGAGTGCAGTTTCCGACTCGGACGTACTAGTGAGCCGTGCGTGGACCTCGCCAGGTGACCCCGCCGCCAGGTGACCGGAAGTGGTCGCGGAGAACCGATATCCCCGTCGCTCGTTTGCCCGGCCAGACTCAGGTGAATGACTCCCTGGTGCGGCGTCGCGCTGCTCCACGGGTCCGATTAAAGCCCGCGTAACCGTAATCATGATTAATCCGCCTGCAATCCCGCCCCGGGATCGCGGCACCGTCGATCAAAGGTCCGGCCCGCGGTTCAGAGGACAATCGTCCGTCCGGTTCGAACGAGAAACACCGGCCAGCCTCGTTAAGATTCTACGTGGCGAATTAAGAAGCCACGCGATTAGACGCCGCCGTTTAACTTGATAGTCGCAATTGATCACTTAAACTGGATCGCGTTTCAAGGTGGACAATCCCATTCAATTGTAATTGTTCGCCGCCTCCTTGGCTTCGCTCGGTTTGTAACATTTTCATCGATGTCCCCGTTCGATCGAGACACCGCTTCGACGGAGGATTTGTAAGACGCGGTCGAAAGAATCTCGTTCCTCCGTTCTCGTACATATATACATATCAGTCTTGCGATTTTGGCACATCTAACATGCTTCCGAGTTTTGCGCGACCGTCTTCCTGTTCCCCCGACGTTTTCCTGGAACCGATTCTGCGACCTGTTCGCGTGTCTGAATCGTGGTTTCGATGCTGTGTGTCTCTTTTCGATGTTTTCCTACATTTTTGGCAAGAACATGGATCAACATGGTGTTACAATCAAAAAAGAGCAGTAACTTGTCCCAGTTCCCAGAGAATCACTCACTTATAAATTAAATACATAATAATTTTCACGTAATCGCTGGTATGGACGTGCCTGAGTCTAAAAAGACCCAGCGATGGCCGAGCGAGTGTTAATATGCTCGCTATTGTACACATATCACGTCACGAATGTCGTTGGCCATCCTCGTTATCCAAGTTAACGAACGTAGAACAGGAGAACGTTTCGGTAACAAGACACTGTCCGCGTGTTTATCGAGGAACTAAAATTCCCTAAGCGGGGGAGTCGGCTTGAAACGTTAATGTATGTTAATTTGCCGGGCACTGGGCCTCGGGAAATTGCACGCGAAGGACGAAGTACGATGGAAGCTGCACTATCGCCATCATCCGGTTCCCCGTACTCGATTTCTGGCATTTTTACACACTTGGCCAGCAGCGTCTCGTATCACCAGAAATTATCATGTTACGTCCGCGCGTCTCTCTCTCTCTCTCTCGGTTAGAGTATAATGGTTACGGAGAAGCTGGGACTACGCTAGAGACCAGAAATTAGTAAACGAGCAAGAACACCGGGATTTTCTAGCGGTACAGACTCCGGTCGGACACGAATCGTTCGCGTACCTACGCTAATCGCCGCTGTCTATTCGCGGTGGGAAACGGAAGGAGTCCGGGAACAGCGATAAATTATAATAAAGCAACGATTTACTGCGACGTGTGCTCGGGTTCTCAGCCTGTTTCCTTGTTGATTTACCAGTGGTTGAAACGCAAAACGTCTTCAGCATTGTTGAGGTTTCAGTAGAATCTCGGTTTTCCGAGGAGGAATACGTTCATTGAATTTCTTCTTGCGGAGACACGAGTGCAACAGCAGCGAAATATCAGACATCGACACATACAGACTCTTCTCCTTCTAAAGGTCAATTGCAAATTAATTGCAAATCTACTGCGACGTTACCAGCGTGTCAATAAGAGGTACAGATCTATATGTATAATTGCTGTTTATTTCCTGAAAGCCAATCTAAGCCCGTAACATTTTCAGGCAATTATTGCGTTAGATGAAATTCAGAACATTTTTCAAACAAGAGAAACTGGTGTCTCTTTAAATTGCAGAGTAGAACCAAGGTTCTTAAGTCTAGCACTCGCCAGTTAGCCGTTTGTCCTCATCGCGAAATAAGTCGAAGGGCAGCTGGTCTCGTCATCGCGCGAAGATACCAAACGCATGCCAAGATACCATGCGAAGATACCAAACGTGCCACACTTTCTGAATGGGTCTCCTCGTATTAGAAAGTCAATGGCATTCGTGACAGAAGGCCGGCGACGTCCGCAGAAGGACTTTCCGACGTCCTTCTCCGCGGCGCGACGCGCGATGTCTGCAGCGGACCCTGAAATCCGGAGCGAAAACAGACGAGAGCCGTGCATTTCCGGTTGTCGCGGATTGTCGCGGGCCGCCGATCGAGCTGTCTGGCGACGGCATCAATTATCATAACAAACGCGTCACGCCGGGATACGACGCAACACGTCAACGTCGACAATCGGCTCGCGGTTTCTCGCGGCGACGAATCGATCGCGACCGATCGGAGCCGGAAAATCGGCATTAGTCGCGAATCGTTCGCGATCACGGCGCAGTCACGCGTCCGATGCAGGTCAGGCCTTGTTATCGTTGCACTCTGCCCGCCGTGTCACCGATTATTCCGCGTTCGCATCGCGAACTTCCGTCGGTCATCCAAGCGACTTCCTCTCGCGCCACCGGTTTCGAGAAAGCGAGACCGGTCTCGGATAGGTTCGAGCCTGTTCACCGACTTTCGTCCAGTAAAAGCGCGAGACAACCCGTAATGTCGACTTACGTAATGCCGAGCGGTTTCCGCGAGCAAAGGATCGAACGGCGATTCGACTCTGGTCAACGAGGTGTGGTCGCCCGTGAACCGGCATAATTCTCGAATCTCTCTATGTCCGCAGCCTCAGGGGCGACGAGGAGGACAGCATGAAGCTCTTCTGCGCGAGCGACGATGCTCCGGCCACCACCGCACCGAAGCCCCAGGATGGCGCCAGAGGTATGCAACCGCGGTGATTACCTCGGATAATCCTCGCGCACTCCTCCAACCCATCCCCGACATTTTCGAACCGGTACCATTTGCTTAAACTAAACGCGATGTACACCGACAAGCCCGTTGATTAGCCGTAACTCGAGCTAATCACCGGCGCCGATTCCGCCGCGAGACGCGCCCCCGTGGAACGGGGGCGAGCGGTTTCCGTTTTCTCCGGGCTCGGGTCAGAGAAACGCGGACACCCGGCAAGCTTGTTTGAATAATGAACGTGACGAGCCAATCCTGAATGATTAGGCCTCCGCCGAACGTTTTAATCAGCTCGAGCGAATTGCTAGGTGTACTGATTCATTCGTAGCACTTCCTCCGTTTATTAGTAACTAGCTTTACCCGCGACTTTGTCCGCGTGCGATAACAAATCCAAAAGCAGAAACGTGCCCAAAAGAGGGCGAGAAAGTCGTCTTTGGTCACTAATGACGTCACGACTTTTGAACGAATGGGCTTTTTCGAATGCGGATTTCTCCTAAACCTTCCCGAAGAAACTCCGAAAACCCCAGCTTCCTACGATCAGCCGTTCTCAATATATGCCGGGTGTCCCACAGTTCCTTCAACAGCCGCAAGTGGGAGGTTCCTGAGATCATTTGAAGCAACATTTCCCTTTGCAAAAATGTAATCCGCGGCTTTGTTTAGGAGTTATTAACGAAAAATACGGACCAATCAGAGCGCGACATCGACGCGAGTTGGCACAGTCGGCCCGGCGAGCCAACTGTCTATTGGCCGACCGTGCCAACTCGCATTTAGGTCACGCTCTGATTGGTCCGTGTTTTTCGTTAATAACTTCTAAACAAAGCCGCGGACAACATTTTTGCAAAGGAAAACGTTGCTTAAAATGGTCTCAGGAATTTTCCATTTCCGGGATGTGGAGGAATTTTGGGACACCCTGTAGAGATAGAGTTAAGTACCTAGAAGAAAAGAAAGCTTATGTTTATCATATCTCTGTATATTCTCCAAAGGCTCTATATCCACTACAACAAAATAGAATTTTATTTTAGTTCAAAGGAAATGTGTAACATATGTGTATTGGATTCTGTTCGAAATCCTCATCACGAGTCTGACTCCGATGTTGTAGTGCAAGGGGTTAACTGTGAGTGGCACGAATTAATTTGTACATCTGGTGTTTTCTCTGGGGGGAATTTCTCCTGATTAAAATGATCGTGGGATCTATTTGGGGACGTAGACATGCTTCATTGTATACGAAGAGGATCATGTGCTGCTGTATTAGACTGGCAAGAATGTTTTTCCTTGGTGCAGCAATGAAATTAAAATTCCGTTATACAGGGTGAGTCACCTAACGTTGCCACCTCAAATATCTTTGTTGTTTTTAAAAATGCGTCAAATGTCTGAAGGGCAAAGTTGAATGGTTCAGTGTGGCTCACATGATACCAAAAATATTTTTGTTTTTATGTGATTTTTTTTAGAGATGTCAAGGTCACCTTCATTTTTTTGAATGGAAGCACCCTTTTTTAAACACAGAACGTTATTATTTCGCATTAAAAATTCGCAGTCTACTCGTTAATCACTCTCTAATTTTCGAAACCCCTTATTTGTAGACTTCATACTTAAGCTTCAAAAACAACAAAGATATTTGAGGTGGCGACGTTAGGTGACTCACTTTGTATACAATTGTCAGTATTCGTGTTCTTCTCATCAGCATAAGAAACCGTTGCTGAGAACAAAAATGGCCGGGTTTCATCATACCATTTTGCTTGATAAGATAATGGAGGACGAACTTAAGTAGTTAGTTGTTACCTCTCGAACAAAAATTGGTAGCTTTCAGTGAACTATTTTGCATGAAGAAATACATAACTGAGAACGAACGTTCACGTTCTGAGCGGTCCTCGAAAGCTCAAAAGCGCGATCACGATCTCACAGTTTACAGAAAGATCCTTGTATTAATTTAACACGAATTTAATAAAATCAACGCTCTATTGCCAGTCAACTATAAAATTGAAGAATCCATCACAGAGGGAAATCTTTGTTGCCGCACCATTAGATTATAGCACGTCAAATCAACCCCCTATCTGTTCCCAGCATGCAGGTAATCAAATCAAGAATTAATCTTCACCTCACCAGTCAATTACGTCAAAATCTCACGTGACCGATGAAAAAATGGAACACCCCCAGATTCAAACTAGCTCTCGACCCCGGGTTTCTCCAATTCACGTGCATCAGGGTGGTCGAAAATAATCCACGGACGTCGACGAAATCGAAACCTGGTCTAGCTCGAGCCGATGGGGAAAGTGTCCTTGAGCGAGTAATTGACTTCGATCCGATTATAGGGAAGTTAATCCCGCCGGTGAGCCGAAACGTGACAATGCCGCGGCAGCAAGCTGAAACGGCAGCAAGAGCAGCCCCTCCCCTGGGGAGGTAGAAAGAGAATCTTCGAAAATCTTCGTTCGGTCGTAAAATGGGCGCGTGATTTAGGAGGAAATTATCGATCACGATTACGTGCACGCGAAGATCGAAGCCGTTCGCGTTCGCGGCCTAACCGTTTCCCTTTTTCGCGACTGGTGAAATATCGCGTGTCAACGGGGAGGGCTTCAATTTTCACCGGCGGAATCTGATCGGCGGATTAAGAGTTTTACGATCGACCCAATTTCGACTTTATCGGGCTCGATCGGTTTCCCCGCGACCCGCCCACCTCCATCGTCCGTTTTTCCATTTTTATCCCGCTCTCTTCCCTCTCGTTCTCGCCTTTTTTTCGTGGCCTCCCCCGGACCCGTTATTATGTACGATGAATAGGATTACCCCCGCGCCTGGGAATATCTCGCTTATCGGTGATCGTCGGAAATCTGTCTTTTGTAGGGGAGAAGGGAGACCAGAGCGGGAAGCAGGACGTGGATCGTTTCGGATACTATCAAATGATCATGTTCTCGATAATCAGCCTGCCTCTGTTCTTGTCAGCAGGATTCACGCTTGCTTACGTGTTCACAGCCGGCGAAGTTAAATACAGGTAACGTCGGTTTTTTCAGATGGCATGCTGATTAGCCTGCCACTTTTCGTAATCTGCCGTGAGCATCCGCTCCTTTGTCCGCGATTTCGCTTGTACGTACACGAGATGCTTACAAACAATGGTTCCTCGCTCTGAACACGATCGATCACGATCTAGCCGAGATCTACGAGGCGGGATCGAGCGCGCGCGCCGCGCCGCACAGACCGTGCTGATCGGACGATCGATTGTGTAATCGATGGCTCGTAAAAATAATTGCTTCATTGCTGTGGCCATAGTTACGTGCCACCGTGGAATCTCGATTTACTTATTTAACGCGGTTTCAAAAATCAATGCCTCGCCAACGCCGGGCTTCACGCAGTAGAAAATTCTTTCCTGGTAAAAGTTTGAAGGCACGAGTTCCCGGGGAACAGTATTCAAGAGCATCTCGATGAAAACATTAACACAGTTCGATAGTTACGTCATAATGTCGGCACCCGGTCTTGCTCATGCATATTAAAGGTACGCTGCGAGCATTGATATAAGCCCTGGCCCGAATTCATGGGGCGACCTGACGCGAGAAAATTTAATGCATCAATCAATAGCTCGCCCACCGGTAATTTATTAATCGGCTTATTTTCCGCCGTTAACGACCGGCAGCCTATTAATCGGCTTAAATACAACCGAGACGGTGGCGGCGGGACGCGTCCATGGCGAGCTATGTCCATACTGAAGTAACAACCAGCAATTGCTAATGTTCCTGTGTTTGGCCAGTAAGAAACATCGCTTGTTGCCTGGGAGCGGTAAAGATGAGGGGAAGACAGTCTCCAGTCTGTGTACCCATTATTGGTACAATAGGATCGATACCTTGAAGCAGATGTTCTAGGTCCGCATTTATCAAGCGTACAGAGTCTTAAAGGTGTCGTTTATCTGTTAGTAAGTCATTAGGCTGTGAGGTTTATGCATTTATACTAGGGGTGTGCGAGTACTCGAATTTCGAATCGAGTCATTACCCGGTCTGTCGAGCCGAGCCGAGCGTTTTGTTTGCGAATTGTTTGAAAAAAATTTGAGCTACTTGAAAACGGGTACTCGCACACTCCTAATTTATACAAATTGGATAAAAACGTTGTTAAATTAATGACGACCTATTGAATCTGTTGCTTCAACATGGATAAAACGCCTCTAGAAGTTAGTGTCTGTGGCAAACGATTAGGAACACTGAGCAACAAAGGACGACAAAAATTTCCTTGTTAACATAACGCGAGAGCACAGCTTAATGAATAATCTTGTGCACAGGTGTCTGGTGCCGGAGTGCGAAGATGCGAACAACACCAGGTTCGACGTGCCATGGGCCGTCGATTCGGTGCCGGACATCTCGGAGATGTCGAAGTGTGCTCGTTACACGGTCAACAACCATACCGGCCAGTGCACGAATCAGTCTTTCAGCAACGTGACTCGTAAATGCGACTCGTGGGTCTACGATCCGTCGGAGAACACGATACTCAGCGAGGTAAGATCGTATTCCACGGAGGATCCTGGCTGTGGAGAGGCTACAGGTGAACTGGTTACAGCAGGTGACTCATGCTTTTTCTTTGTTTCCACGGTGTTACAGTGGGGTCTGACCTGCGACGCGAACCGATGGAAGCTCACGTTGGTGGGCACGATAAATAACGTCGGCCAATTCGTCGGGCTGATCTTCGCCGGATACGTGTCCGACAGGTGAGAAATAATCGCCGGAACGGACCGGGGCTCTTAATTAGTCTTGCCCGGGCAAGGATCGCGGTCCAGGAAATGGGATTCCTCCTCCGGATCTGGTTGCTAACAACGTTCGATCGATGAAATGGTCTCTGAAGCCAAGCGCAGTCTTGATCCACCCTGGAGACGCCTCGAACCGTTCTAGAAATAGTGGAAAACACTGATTCAAGTTATACTAGTAAAGGAATCTACATCGGTCTCGTTTAGAGCTCAGTAGTTCTGATATTTGATTGATTGATTGAAGTATATACAAGAAGACTTTCGGTTGGAAAAAGAAATTTGCATCAACGTCTGCATAGTTCGTGTCTGAATGATTGTCCCCCTCGATTATCCTTGCGGCAAGAACACAGCTGTTTTTAATCACATTCAAAATATTATTGCGCATCTTATACTGAACTATAACCACCTGAATCATGCAGCAGTGTGTTCGATAACACTCGCTTCTAAACTGTAACCAAACGATCTGATCACCGTGTGCAAGATGAATGCTTCACCGAAGCTGATCAAACTAAAAAACGAAAAAGTGGCCATGTCGCGAACCGGGGTCTAGCCTTTGGTCCAACAGCGAGCTCGCAGTTGCCAGCTAAAAACTGTACAAACCGTAGCTCGAAACCGACGTGGTCGTACACTGGAAACACACTCGTGGAAGCCAGCGCTTCCGCGAGTAATAAACTTGGTCCCGAGGAAGCTCGGCGAGCTTCCCCGGTATAAACTTTCCTGCTGGTGGCCTACAATTTCCAATTCGGATTCGGCTGGTGCTCGGGATTGTACTTTTCGACGAGCCCCGCGAGCTCCGTGACGATCCTTCAAAGTTACAAATTGTTGGGAGCCGACTCGAGAGATCGCGGAGGACATTAACGATTCGTTTTAAAACAATTCCCACAGGCACCGTCCGTAAAAAGTATCTTCTCCCGGAAGCGGAGAGTACTTTTTCCGGTGTTCGTTGACGGATCGAACTACGTTGTCGACAGTCTGTCACACGTCAGTGAGACTCTCTCTCTTTCTCTCACTCTCGAGCAATAAACACGAGGCGTGCCAATGGCGACGAACGCCGGCTGTTTATTCATCCGTCGGGTGTTATTTTCCAGATACGGTAGACGTACGATTTTGACGCTCACCACGTTCCTGAGCGGAATCAGCGGCCTGATACATTCCTTCTCCGTGAATTATTGGATGTTCCTCGCGTGCGAATTTATCGACGCGACTGTCGGGGCTGGTATCTACAGCGCTGGATTTATTTTAGGTGAGTTAATAACGAAGCAAAGTAAGGGAAGATGTTCGACGTGAATAATGCTGATATAAATAACGGCCATGTTTCACGTGTCGACCCGCACTCGAGCCGGCTGCGCCTCGATATCGAAAAACACCGAGCCAACTCCTATTGCAAATCATCCCCATTAGGATCACCTGCGGCACTATTTCCTTATTCCTCTTTCAATCATTAACCGGCGGGAAGCTTTTCGTCCGATATTGGTTAAAGAACTGCCTCCTGGGGACCGACAAGATGGCGGACCAATCCTTCATACTATAAATACAGGGAAATATGTAGATATATTCTCCTTACTATTCTGAGCCGCCACACACGTGACACTAAATTCACTTGTTCTTGATTTAATTAATAGCTTACAGAACGATTTTCGCTTGCAATTATTTAATAATCGTCATTCAAAGTAGTGAAGTGATTGTCGCCGACAAGATGGCGGACCGGCAGACTTCTTATCTAGCTAAAGAAACTGCAACTGCATCTTGTAGTCTGATACCTATTAAAAAGTTTCATTTTAGAAAAGTTCGTTTGAAGGCCGGGGGTGCTAATGCGGAGGAATCGCGTTGATTTTCAGGGATGGAAATGGCCGGAGTGAAGGGCCGAGTTTTAGCCAGCACGATTACCAGCTGCCTGTTCGCGGTTGGCGAAGTGTTGCTGGGATTGATCGCGATGTGGACGAGATCCTGGCGTCTGATCCTGCGGCTGGTGTACGGGCCGGCGTTGCTCGCCATCTTGATGCCCTTCTTGATCCCGGAATCAGTCAGGTAATTTCCGTCGGCGACTATTTAATTCGCATTGCCCGCGGGCCTCGTTAACGGTCTCAAAACGATCCGCTCCCCGTAACGACTGGCAAAGTCGTCGTTGTTACCGCGACATCCGGCCAATTAACCGGCTCTTTGACGTCACCGGTGTATTCCCGTTGATTGGGTCCACGGCTCTAATTAACAGCCGGCTCGATACGAAATCGTTCCCCGTTCGCCGGGCTGCATATAGTATTTAGGACACAGCAGAGTTTTCGCAGAAACGTGATTTTCTATTGTCCGCCCGTAGGTTATGATCGGTGTATAGTTACTCTATACTCGTATCCCCCTTCGAAATAAACGTAGAAAAACGTACGCGATACACCTGACGATGCCCCGTTTTCAAGGTGGCTACTGGCCAACGGGAGGCAGGATAAGGTCGAGAGCATCTATCGGAAAATGGCGCGCATGAATGGGCTGCGTATCACCGACGAGGCGATCAGAGAGTTCAAGGAGTTGAACATGGTGAAGATCGAGAAGGTGCGATAATATCGATCAGTTATCTCTTACAATGTCAGCTATTTTAATTCGTGAAAATGATGTAAAGATAGATGATCGATCGGTCTTTCAGACGGAGCAATTGGCCTCGGAGAAGAAGAGTCCGTACATGCAGATTCTGGGCAGCTCTGTGATGATGACGAGGTTGTTGGCCTGTTCGTTCTGCTGGCTGACGAACACCTTCGTCTACTACGGCTTGTCGTTAAACTCGGTGGCCTTCGCCGGCGACAAATACACGAATTTCATACTAGTCGCCATCGTCGAGATCCCGGCCTATTTCCTGACGTGGTTCATGACCGATTACGTGGGACGCAAGATCACTTTGTCCTCGTCGTTCCTGCTGAGCGGGGTCTTCTGCCTCGCGATACAGTTCGTGCCCTCGGGTAAATATCGATCAAAAGTATTCCATTATTTACTCAACGTTTAATCTCATTAAACGGTTACGGGACGTGCAAACGATCTTTTGGGGTAGGATGAACACGGTGAAAGATGGCGGTGATTTGTCTTTCCAGGCTCCTGGAGCTTCGTCCCTCTGATTTTGTACATGGGAGGGAAATGGTGCATCACGATGTCCTTTTCCACGGTTTACATTTACACGGCGGAGCTGTTCCCCACGAACATGAGACACTCCCTCCTTGGAATTTGCAGCATGACCGGCCGCATGGGGTCAATATTGTCACCGCAAACTCCTCTTTTGGTAAGTCGGCCACCGCAAGAGTCTACATCGTAGAGCCAATAGGAACAGTAACCGCTTGTTGCTCGAGGCTGTATTTCAAACATCAAAGAGCGTCGCGCACCGAAAACTTTACGAAACGTCCCTCTGCCTTTTCGCGAAACATAAACCCGTTAGTTCCAGCTCGATATACCCATTATTCGAAACTGACACGTCAGACCTTATCCAAAAGCTGTTCATCCCAGCTCGATTTACCCATTATTGGAAACTGGTACTTTATGCTTTGTCTAGAACTAATTCTACTATCCAATAACTTCCTGATCGAACTCGAACAAATCGTTCCATACATTAATTCGACAAATTGTGTCCGCCGTTATAAGACGATCAAACAAAAATCTTAGAGACGGAGGGTCTCGCGAAGGATGGCACCGAGAGAAGCGTCATCGCAGGAAATATCTCGGGTTAACTTCATCCTGCTCGGATGAAAAATCGCGATCCTCGCGAGACTCCTTGCTCGCGCCTCGCTCGAGGGGGCAATGTCCTCTTCCCCTTTTCTAACGCAGTTCGTTTGATGCGCAGGCACAAATCATGCCGGCACTGCCGCTTATTCTTTTCGGCTGCATGGGCCTGTCCGCGGGACTGCTGTCTCTGATATTCCCGGAAACTTTGGGAACGAAACTTCCGGACACGGTGTGGGAGGCGGAGAACATCGGGAAGCCGCAGCTGAAACAGGACGCGCAGGATTCGCCGTCTTAGGACGGTACTGGATGCATCGGGACGCGTTCAATGCAGAAGGAACGACGGCGCGGGTGGTCGGGGAAGCTTTCAGGAGTTCCCGAAGCGACTATTCGTCGACCTCGAAAGCTTGAAACGCGTGAAAACTTCGTAAGCAAGAGAGAAAAAGGAGGAGGAGGAGACGAAAACGGAAGAAAGGCAATCGCTGTGTTTCTGCCGCACGGTTTAAAACGGGCGAGGCCGTGGATCAATTCCCCATAAAATTGACTCGTCCGCCGGGTCGACGACTCATTGTTCAGCAACCCCCGTCGACTGCGCGCCGAAGAACCCGATAATTTCGTCGTTTATCCTGTGTTCGACGCCCCGACGGAGATAAGGCACGGCCCGAACGCGTTTCGCCTCCCGCCGCGCGGGCGTAGTCGGTTAATGAATTTTTAACGCGTTTAATTATTCCTCGTTGCTGGCTGTTAGGGCTATCATTGGCGTGTTCGCCGCGTTATCTGTCGCCTGCGATGAGTCAGGCAGTCCCCGTACTGCACGATGTCTCCCAGCACGGAGAAACCAGACGATTATATACTCAGGTATTTGCACAGTATTGCCGCGTCACGCTAGCGAACCTATTTAGTCCGTTAATTGTATCAGCCCCGTTTGTTTCCGGTGGCAGTTAATCGTCGACGGCGTTACATTATTCCGTAGCAACGTGCCATGATAGAGGATCGTTTAGAGACATACAAACATTATCGATATTGTTATCTCGTCGAAGTAGTACGAGTATTTATATCATCGGTTAATAAAAGTTAGTACAATTGTCGCCGAAAGTGCAGCGCGTTGCACTCGTCGCTTTATTATTAAGAATTCAGGCACCGATTGGAAATATTTTCGAACGCGATTACGTTCATTTTCCGGCCGAGCATAAATTAATTCGAATACACTGCTATCACGTTACATGCAGAACAAATAATAATACATATACAGGATGTTCGACAAATGTTGTACTTCCTTGAAGGGGATGTCAATTACTTGACTTTTCACTTGTTTTTACGTAGCGTGATAGTAGCGTGTTCCTGCATTTTTATCCATTGCCACCAGAGAGTATTAATCAGACTAACTCAGACTGTTTCCACGCAGGGCATCGTTTTCCTACAGCAGTTCCTCCGCATCGTTCATCGGCGTTGAAAATGTTTCCATCGCGACGCGCGGCGTAAAGGCGTAAAGCCTACGAATAGTTTAAGCAAATATACCGTTTAAGGTCGATGTAAGAGCATATATTACACGAGAATGCGACGTACATCATTCCGATAATACATATACCCTCGCGACGTCCCGGTCTTCGTGTGAAATATTCATGATCCGTGCTTCTTTGGTACGCTACTTCCTCGAACTTCTCACGGAATTTGTCATTACGGTGTTGCATCATTCAGGCCGTGGTGCTGAGCTCGTTCTACGCGGGATCTGTCCACTCTGGGACCAGATGAAATGGAATAATCTCATCGGTAATTCTCTTCTCCGAGACATAGTCTGCAACGAAAGAGAACACCACGGCCAGCTTCACAAAGCACGGTTACAGAACTTCTACAATCCTTGTACTTTGAAGGCAGACGAGTGAGGTACAGGTTTATACGGGGCCCAAAAGATGCTTCTTAAGGGTCGATTTTTCAGCCGACGCGCGTTTCAAGGAAAATCTTGTACAGATTGCTCGTTTACTTTTTATTTTCCAACCCAATCGCGAGACAGAACGAACACCACATTCAACGCGACGCTCTTTACGCTAGTTGGCTAAACAGCGGCCCGAAACGACACAATCCAAGGGAGGTAGCAATTAAATGGGGACGAGAACGTGTCGCTGCGCGGAAATATAACAGTTCGCGATAGTCCGCCGCTCATGAACGGCTAGCTAAATGAAAGTGCGTCGCCATTATCCGTTCTCGTTCGCAGCGACATGCAGAAGAGTCGCACGTCTGTTTCGCGTAAAAGGGTTAGGCGCGCGAGCGCGAGTCGCATTCGGCCGCGCGATATCAAAGCACTAATGCCGTGTAACGCGGCTTCCATCTTCGTGGTCCCAGGGAATATTTTAATATACACGGGGATTTGGATATTTCATTTTGACAAATTCCCGGGACCGGCCCCGGCCACGCGGCTCAAAGGAAATTGAAGTTCGGCCAGACGCGACGCGCGCGCTGCAATAGGGGCCGGGAACTGCACACGGTGCACGCGATGCACACCTGGTTATTTTATGTTTACAGATGACTCGGCTGCCCGTAATAAATATCGCCGTCCCGGCCACAAATCTTCCGCGCTCCGCATTCGTCCCCGTTCCTTTTTTCGACCGGGACGTTTCCGCCTATTGCTCTCGACAGCGCGGTCACCCGTGGAGCTCGTCTAATCTGGAAAATTTTAATAATTCGCGGTGCACCGGCTTGTCCGGGACCGTCTGAATTATTTAGGCGCGCGCGTGCGGTATTCGTTAGAGCGGATGAAAAATTAAGCGGATAAGAGAAAATGAAACCGCCAGCACGATCTTACAAATGGGAAGCTTCTCTTTTGGGAATACGGGATCAGAAGTTGGAGAGATTGTCCGCGGTGCTTCCAACATCGCGAACGCTTTTTCTCGCTGCAACAGCGTACAAGATGTTTCCAGCATCTCGCGTCGCGTGTGATTTTTACAATCTCACACAATTTATTTGAAGATAGTCAGGTTAATTTTATGCACTTTGTCGGGAATGATACAGGGTGTCCCAGCTAACTTGACCACCTTGAATATCTCGCTTAGGTTTACTAATAGAAGAGAAACGTTATAGGACAATATTAACCTAACCGAAGGGGCAATATAATGATTGGGAAAGAACATTTTTCAAGGTCATTCTTTTCTAGATATCAAGGTTATCAATTTATCTTTTAATGGAACCATCCACCAGCATTCACAGCCCCGAAGAATCATGCCGAACAATTTCCACGCCGCTACCAGCCACGCAAAACGCGATCCGTCCCGGAAAACTCTTCGAAATGGACCTGGGGCCGTTACTTTTCCATCCCATCGGCGCCGCACCGCTCCTTGGTGGTTGGAAAGACGCGGAGAGGCTGCTTTCTCTCCGCTGAGAGCGTATCAATAACCCTCGGTAGCGAGTCTGCTTGGTAACTCGGCGTTTCATCGGGTAGGGAACCTACCCTCGGAAGGGAAACGCTGCGGACAAAGAGAGTGGCGCGGCGCGTTCGCGTATCACCGTTGCATCGAGCATCAACAGGCGTATCGATGCGCCTTTTTATTTCTCCCCGCACCATTCGCGTCTGAAGCTGGTCCTCTTTCTTTCCGTCGTTGGTTTTTTTTTTCGCAAGGGAACACACGGGGCCGCAGACAGACATAACACGCGGCGAGTTCCGCCGGTCGGATCGACAGCAGAAGCAGCAAGCCCCGCAGCGTGTAGTTAATCCGGGATAAAGGTGGTACATAGAGACGCCGCACCGGCACGATGCCCGTACGCTGAAGATGCGTGTAGTGCATAGTCGCCAGATTTATAGACTTACACGAGCCCGAACCGGAGGATCCATCTCGTTCGTCCGATCGAGAACCCGGCCGCAGGCGTCGTATCCGCAGCCAACGGTATACCTTCGTCCTGATCCGGATACATTACATTAATTAAATTCTCATTCGACTGTGTACTTTACGGCCATATGATTCTGCCAGCCGTCGTGTTGCACCGCGTTGTACCGCGTTGCGCTCGGCGACGCGGCTTTGAATTTTCATTGTGCCATTCGCGCGGACTTTGTGGTCGCTTCACAACCAATTATGGATATTAATCAAGCGATACTCTTCTGCTCCGAACCCTACTTCGTTTGTTACGTCTCGTTCTTTGTGGACGCGGGATTAGGCACCTGTGACTATGTACACGGCCTCGCAAAGAACTCTGTGTGTCGCAAAGTGTGTCGGCCAATGGAAAAAAATCCGAAAATCAAAGTGTACGATCTGCAAATTTATGTATCCTAAAATGTTCGTGACAAAACGTATTTTACAAAACTACTGCCAAATATATCATTTAGTTTGTGCGTATTGTATTCAACAGTGACGACTTCAACAAGTCCATCGAAAATAACTCAATAAAAAAGCATAAAACACAAAGTCATCGCAATTGGAAAAAAATTTTTTTATATACCAATCGATTCGTCTTTGCATTTTATTTCAAAAAGTATTAAGGTACTTTACTCGAAAATTGCATAGTTTAACAGTTATGACTTTTTTCCGATCGCCTATATACTCGACACACTGTGCGTCGCCAGGTGTGGCGACAGTATCTCGCTATGCTATTTCTGGACTGTGATTCGTATGCAAGCATAGATTTGGAGGTGATAGAACCATCAAATATCTCGTTGAATCGTGGCAAAACAAGAAGAAAGTGAGGAAATAAGGAGAAAGTGGTATAAAGTTGAACAAAATTTCGAGTATTGAATATCTTTACCATTACACGACTTCCTCTCAGTGTCTGGTACTTTTTCCCTGGCTAAGGAACTAAAAAACGCAGGAACATTATGTTCCCTGCCCGAATCATTAAATATAACGACTAAAAACTAGCCGGAACAGTATCTGTTTGGATGGAATCTCTAACGAGGAAGCACTGGCTGGCATTCATTAAGATGTAGCTGAAAGGAATCCCGCATTTCGAATCCATGGGGTAGCATCCCCCTTCGAAGTCTTCCCTCCCGAAGGGTCAGGAGCATATTCTTCAAATTCAACCGCAAGATGCTGATACCGAAGGAAACTTGAATTATTAATATTGTAAGGTTTTCCTCCATCCCCGCGATATTCAAGGATCCACCCTCCTTGTTTCCCCGGCGGATTTTCGAGTCTCGTACCGTTCCTTTCATCTGCGTTTTCATTGTTCTGCGTCGTAAAAAATGCAACAAGCGTTAAAGATTTTAGCGGGCCCCGGTCCCTCGACGGATCGGAGCGGAGCGCGAGCACACGTACGCGCGTATCAGCCGGCTGCATCGGAAAAGTGTTTTTCCTCCGATATTTTCCTCGGTATCGATTGTAACCGTATCGACGGCAATTTCCCGCAGACGGCGTTCGCCGATTCGTTAACACGAATATATGATACGAGTTTTATTAGCGCGTGAAATGAAAACGATTTTGTTTCTCGTGCGCCGCTGGCACACTTTTTCTCCCCTGTCCGACGGGGCCAGCACCGCTCACAATTAACGCGAGCCCGTGCTCGCGAGCGAGCGCGTTGTTACAACACGAGGGCCGAACAGCTGGCCGAAGAGCTCAATTTTTGTCGAGCGGAACGGCAACGTTTTAATGAAAACACCGGCGAATGTTTTTGTCCCTCCGCGCCGCGCGCCGCGCCGACGGAAAAAACGCCTTCGACGCCGGAACAATTCGCGCCGTCACCTGCCAGACACACGCCGCGCCGCGCGGAATAATCGAGCGAAATTGCCGGAAGCTTGGCGACGCCGCACCGGCCCGAAAGATCGTCGAAATCGAGAACCCGAGCTGCCTCGAGTATGATCCGGCGAGAATCGCGGACACCGGCTTCCAAACTCGCGTTTAATATTCATACTCCCGGTTAAAGATCGGTAAAACTGCATCGGATTCACATTTTCCGAACAATTTTAACCCTCGGCCCCGCTCTCGCGTCAATCCGACACAGTTTTCGCAAGTGCTGAACAAATAGAATACTCTGCACATAGACCGAGAATATTCAAACTCTATAGAATATCAACCCTGGTACGAGGCTCTGGCATTTCGCAATCTTCATAACAGCGAGAGCTTAACTGTCCATGGAGCTCGCTCTAATCACAGTACAACTTTAATGCCGACAATCGCAAGCAAGGTGGAAAAAGCGGGGGCTTTCGATGCTTATCGTTCGAGGGTGCAGCTCGCCGTGCAGTCTTCCATTTCTCACAGCAATTACGTCGAAGAGAGCGGTGCGCCGCCGTGCCGGCGAATCGGCGCCCAATAAAACCGTGGAGAAACAGGAAACACGCGAAAACACCGATATCCGCGTCGTTCCCCCAGCTCTTCCCTCCCGCTTTCTCTCTCTTCTCCGCCTCTCGAAAACATTTCTGATTTATCGCCGGCGCTGGCGCACGCTTAACGCTCGTGTTTATCAAACCTCGCAGCGCTTTATCAATCACGCAGCCTGTGAATGATCCCGCGGCATCATCGTCTGACCGATGCCGTCGGAGAACACTCAACCCCCACGATCCTGACCGCGTTAAGGGAATCGGGGCTATCTGCCCGAGTAAATCAGCCACTGTCAGGATCAACGGGGGTGGCAGAGGGATGACGCTGCCGGATGAAATGATTGGCGTACACCGGCCCACCAGGGAACCATTCCGACACAGGCCTAATGGATCCACGATTCTTCCATGGTCAACTCGATTTTCGTCCATTTTTTACAAGATTGTTGACTATTTTGCGGTCGTGGCGTGTCCACAATATCGCAGTTTACTTGGAAATAGTCAAATTAATTTTATAATAAAAGCGATGTTTAAGACGATGTACAAAAGTGATATCTTTAGAGAGGCTGTTTCATAATTAATTTGTAATCACAGTCCACCTGATGTTGCGCAGTTTGCACAAGAATTGTATACCGTTGTTGGAGCTCTTGATTAAAATAAATACTTTATTGTTACCCATAATTTTCCACCACTGGAGATTGCAAATAACTCCGCAAACACAATTACAAACTTATCATAAATCACTTTATCGTTTACCGTGCCTCCGCTGGTTCATTTTACGAAACGTTATGCTAAAATGCTTGTCGCGTCGTTTGCGGTACTAATGAACTACAAATTATGAACTAGGTCTGACATGCTAGCCAATCGAAATTCAACTACTTCCTAGCATAATTTTTTTTCTTAAATTAAGCGGCACACTCAGACAGCATTAAGAATATGGAGTTAAATATAAAATCTACAGAATGGGGTACTTTGCAGATTTGTCTGCAATCAAGTGCAAGCAAAAGGTTTCAAATTTGATGCAACATCCTCGTCGCGGGGATGAGCCACCGCCTCTGAAATTAGTCGGAATCAACCGAGCATCTGATCGTTAAGACAAAGACTCGGCCAACCGTCGTGTCCGCGTGCACGAGTCGCCGGACCATCGACAAATAAATTAGTCAAAGCTGGGATTCCGTGTGTCCCGGGTTTCCATTAGGACGAGTTCCACCGAGACGGTAAAGCGGGCGGTATTAGTCCGGCTGTCTGCTCCGTTACGGTCCTCCATTCGTCTCCTCCAGGGGGAAGATGGTTGAAAGTAGGTAATTTCGAGGTTTGCAGGATCTGCCGGAACCTCGAGCCACCCAGGTATTCGCCGGGCGTCATCGGGTTACCTCGTTGCCAACCTGGTTCCAGTTGCTCCTCGAAAGAAGAGGATTTGTAGTCCCTGCCACGAAATTTCGTCGCGTTTCCGAGTACACGCTCGATAACCAGTAATATCGCGAGCTGTACCGCTGTCGTTGGTCCTACGAAAGTTATCGATCGTTTTCCTGGACTTGCCGAGCATTTTTCGTGTTCGAAAAGGAATTCTTTAATCTTGCTACCTCTGGCAGGAAATATTTTATAAAAATCGCGGCTACGATTCCAGATATTTTATAATCACGGGGAGATGGTTAAATTCAATTTAAACACGAATGTTTAATGACTAAAAAGTACTTTTATTCGCAATCCTTGTTTGGCAAAAATGTTGAAAGTACACCTACTTTTATTGATACAGTATTTCTCCCCTTTAATGAACGAGCAAGGATTTCGTCGGAGAAATCGTTCGTGCAGTTTCGATGATTATTTAGGAAGCGGATAAACTCGCTTTTCAGCGTTCCTCGGAATGCACCGGGGTGCAGTTACTCACAATCAGAGTCCATCTTTATTCGAGTCCATCCCAGCGGACAGGAGCAGATACGGGTTCCCCATGGCGCGGCGGCACGTGTAAGCTAAATAACTTAGTAGCCAGTTCCGCAGTAATTAGCGCCGACATTGGCACGATCTTCTTCCCATCAGCGGATCGATAGACACCAAACTGGACGGATAGGTGAGCAAACCGACGCGACGGGACGGTCAGCCACGTAATTCCGCTGGCATCGATAAAAATAACGGCCGTAACTTCCGCGTCGCGGCCGCCTTCCACGGAAATCGATAGGAACCGCATTAACGCTAAACTAAGCCGCCTGCTTTCCAGACTAAAGCCCTTTTATCGCTGGAAATAGCCGCGCCTCTGATAAAAGTAATCTTTCACCCTAATAATAGACAGAATGAAAATCATCGTCCCGCGGACAAACAAGTCTCGCGTTCAGCGTGCCCGCGCCCTCGCGCGCGCGCTCGCACGATACTTTAATTAACAAACGCGCCGGTTCATTAGGGGGTTACATTATACATCGTTATATCTTATTACCAGCCGCGGCTGCGGTGAAAATTTCAACGACATCCGTTACCACTGCCGCCCCGCCGAGTGTCTATAATTTACCAAACGAACCGTCACGTGTTATTGATATCACATCAGCCGCGAAACACGATCACCGACCAGCAGGTGACATCGACAGTTCCTCTATTTCGGTGGATCATAGATTTTCAGCGAGATATCCGTCTATTATACGCAAGTGAAGCTGCTCCGATACAATGCGCTGTCCGCAGGTGTATCATCGCGTGTCACAGACTTGTTGTCATTATTCGGTCAGATTAAACTTCGCTTTGGGGCAACCTTTTTTTATATGTACAATCGTATAGTTTTGATATTATCGAAATGATCAAAGAAAGAATGACACTTTTATTCGAGTCGCAGACAATTTTTATTTCCATGAAACCCCGCAGTCTGCCAAATGTCGACCCAGCGGCTCCAAGCTCGCTGAGCCTCCAATTCCCCAAGGCCACTAAAAACTACCCCTATCTCTCATCTTCCAGATGTCCCGAAACCATGGGAAAACCGACCTTGAACAGTTAATCCCGCCCGCTCTCGTACCACGTTCTCACCCCGAATCTTGCAGTCCTATCAAGCCCGCCATCTTTAAAACGCGCTCCGGCCCGATAAAGACGGACCTGGCAATAACGAGTAGCCTGTTGGCCCATTTGTCAGGCTTAGTAGAGGGATGCGTACAAATATGATAAGCCCGGGCCACAAAGCCTGCACATGGCTCACGCGTTCAAGGAAGTTATCGTTCGGGGCACGCGGGGCACGCGCGAGGCCTCGCGAAAAACATAAATTTCGCCGCGTAATCCGCAGTGCACGCCTCCTCTTCAGGGGTGTCTGCGATCTGTCGATTTGAATTCGATTGTGCTAGGGGGTGGGCTATGGGCCCCCGTGCCTCTTCCGCGGCACACTGGGGTGGAGACTTGAAAAGCCAAGGGCCTCGGTTCCCGGTGAAACAGCCAGCCAGACGGCAAGAATAACGACGGAATAACGGCGTTTGTTATTGGATGAAATATCAGCTCGTGCATTATTCATCGGGCCAGCCCGGGTATCGGCGTTTGGTAATTCAATCGAGATTCTATGTACCTTCGCGGGCCGACTCACGGTTCCCAGGCGTTGTTGCCCCGGTTAATTAATACGACGAAGTTGGACATTATATCGGACAGGTTATTGGCGTAATTTCGGAAAACGCCGATGGGTCCCGGCCGATGGAGGCGGCCACACGTGGAATGGACCGGACCGCGTCCACGTGCGTCACTCAGAGACGCCCCCAACCGGAGATCTGCGTCACAAGCTAATTGCAGGGAATCCGCGGGGGTGGCTCCGGAAATAGCGCGACGCTTCTGCGAAAGCAGCCTTCCGACTCCTCGAAAGTTTCCCATCCTCTGTTCTGTGCTCGATTTTAGTTCAGATCGGCGGGAAGTCTGTCCAACTTATTAATTTCTGTCAACTTGACGCGATACTTTGTGCATTTACGTTGTGCGCAAACGAAAGTTCTTCCTTCCAATTTGGACCTTGAAACATTGCATAAAGCTGTACAGTCTGAGTACCGCCTACCAAGGTGATTCAAGTACTATCAATGAAAATGTGGAAATAGTATTAAAGACGAGCAAAGCTCGAACGAAAAAGCATTGCCGCGATAAAGACGAAGACCGAAACTGTTCACGGCTGTACAAATGCGCCCAGTCCGGCGGTATTGATTAAATTACTTAGAGAGTCCGGTTGCTCGATCGAATTAATGCGATCGGATTCAAATACCGAAACGCTGCAGTCTTACGGTGGATTTAATTAAATTTTCGTTCGGCGTACGCGTCCGGCATTTTCGTTTCGGCCAGTCTAGTCGGCTGGTCGCCATTAGCGAGTTTCTCAGCGGCTCTATATACGCGCGATAACACCGAAGCCGAGAGTAATTCAACAATTCGACAAATAATTATTTCCCGGTCGGAATATTCCAAGTATCCCCGTGCATTATGGGGGCTCAACTAATTACAAAGGAGACAACGGAAGAGCGGCCGAACTCGTAGCCCCTTAACGTGTCGAAAGACTGGGACTAACGAAGTTTCCAGGTGTTCACGGCTTTCATGTGGCTCACGTTTCGCCCCGTTGCACTTTACGAGTGCAGTAATTGGGTCATTGCA
Organism: Lasioglossum malachurum; assembly: GCA_028455605.1. Lineage (NCBI taxonomy): Eukaryota > Metazoa > Arthropoda > Insecta > Hymenoptera > Halictidae > Lasioglossum > Lasioglossum malachurum. The sequence goes on from CM052315.1 coordinate 27,808,314, forward strand.
ACGGCATCTCCCCCTCCCCCCCTCGGATTACCCATCCAGTACGTTAAATACCAGAGTTTCGTTAAGTAGACATCATGCTAATGAGCAGTCCCGATATTGTTTATGCGGAATCGCGCGCCTGACCTTTACGGGCCGTTTTGAAGCGGATTAGGTTCGTATTATTCACTGTACTGCGCCGGGAATCAGTCGGCCCCTCTCCCGGGCACTCGGCCCCGACGCAAGATATATAATAGGATTTCTGTCCTCTAATTGCTTTCTCTTACTTGACAGGTTGAGGTACTTATTCCGACCCTTTCAAGGCCGACGGAATAATACGTCCCAAGAAAGCTCCGGCAGAATTTGCTGTGACATTTGCTTTCAAATAGAACTGTTTACACCCTCTGCAATCTTCTTCACCAACGTAAAGAAGAAAATACCACTGAGGTTTATTAGCAACAGCCGACCTTTCGAAAACCTGTGACAGGTGGAAGCTATGTACTTACTTATTCGGACACTTTCAAGACCGACAAGCATGTCCTGGAATCTAGGACCTAGATAAAATATTTATTGTAAATGTGTCGGTTAATTGAAATCCTGCTGTACATCCATTTCTCCACAGATTTTGCAGTTTCATCTTGTTCCCTGTCAACGCTCAGACCCGTTTTCATATTTTACACTCGAACCGCTGTGCCCGGGTTTATTTTGACCGAGTGTCAGAATCGTCATTTCATCACCCTGTTTCGGACGATTTGAATTTGTGTTCATTAAGAATGACGGGGAGATTGACGTGTCTAGAAGAAGACACCACGTTTCGAAGAATTTATAAACGAAGCTGCAAATGGGTCAAAGCATCGCCAACAATACAGGGTGTTTCGTTTATCTGATAACGGAAATATCTTGTGACGCACTGAAGCTACGAAAAAAATTTGTTTACAAAAATTGTTCGGTATAAAGCGTACGATCATGTAGTCTAATTTTTTTGAAGACTAGAATCGGTTGGGAGGGGGTATTTCAAAGTCAAATTAAGTTTTTTCAATGAAATGTCCTATTTTTTATACCATAGATCGACAGAGTATCAAATTCTGAGTATAATAGTGTTGAGCTCCATACGTGCTAAACCTAATAGTTAGCGAGATATATCGACCTGTCCGGTCGTCTATCCGACAATGAATACCTTCGTAAAGAATCAATAATAACTTACATTTCACTTTAAACATGTCTATTAATTGTTCTAACGAAGAACTCCAATTTCTAGTTAACAATTGAACAAGGAACGTCTTCACCATGTGCTTCTTACTCCATTCACCGAGTAAGGAACACGATCTATATCAATTCTTCGCAGAGTCAAGCCGACCAGGACAGACGGCGACGAAATAAAATTACGCAGACTTCCGGGAGGCGACGTGACCCAAAATTCGCGTGCACGTGGGGGTGGTAATGATTGTCAAACTGCAAGCATAATATTAATCGTTCGCTACAGCACCGCGTTGAATATTCCGATATGAAAACGGTCCGAGCTGCGTCGTCCTTTCTGCATCGATTTTAATATTCAAGACCTGCATGTGCCGGAAAGGTCAGAAATTGCTGCATATTTCTGTACTTCAGAATAATTGGTTGTTCTAACGAGTTTCACCTTATCCCAGGGACAGGTTGGGTCACCGTTGACCCGTTACCGTGAAATCGTCGTTTACGAGCTTCCCGCGGGTGTCCATCACGCGGGGTGGAATAAGGGTGGGAAAGTTTTCCTTGCTGCGAGAAGAGATTTTTCGTTGGGACGAAGGGGTGGAAAAATCTGGGCGAGGCAACGACTCGGCGATTTCCCGAAGGCTGGAGCGTATCAAATCGGGGGTGGATACGGGTACACGGGTACATGGGGGTCGCAGCCCTTCTTGCACGCGACATAAAAGTGTATTACACGTCGCAGGGAAGGAAGAAGCATCGTGAGGGGTGGCCCGGTAAACTCTCGTGGTGCGTTCACGTGTGTGCACACGTACAAACCGGGCCCCATAATTGGTGGGTCGCCCGGTCGAAAGGGAGGTGATCCCTGACGGGGAAATAAACTTGGACGTGGCTCGGTGTGGTTCTATTATTTATACTTCCGTCCGGCGGGTTCTGCACGGTCGTTTCGGTGTTGCGGAATGCGCGCCGGGGGTGGTTTAAGATGCAGCCAGAAATTTAGAATGGCTGCTAGAGAACGCGCCGCTGTAATATCTTCTATGGAGTAATGCACGCTCTGCTGAACTTCCTGTCGTACCTGTAATTAAGCTGCTGCGCCAGTGGTTAATATTTTACAAAAATATACTCCCCACTCGCAGCAAGAGTGATATATGTATGTACTCCTAAAATCGTCGCATGTTGACGATTTTGTAGGGATGTATAATTATATCCTTATTCAATGTTAGAAATGCTCGTTTACACTTAAAACAACCTCTATTCGGAAGATAATATATTTTTTTTAAAATTTATTTATTTAATGTTGCTTCAACATCGAAGGTCATTAGCAACACGGTACATTTTCTTACAATATTTTGTACATATTTGTATCCTTGATATACTGGGCAAGAGCGAGGATCTTAACAGCAGATCGTGTTTGGAAGAAAATATTGAAAAAGCCTGAATGGCGGGGTAAAGGCCTGAAATATTCAATGTTAAAAATGTCCCCGACCGCACGATTACTCGTAAACAAACAGGCTGCCATTAAACGTAGTCGATTCGGCCCCTTCGGCCAGCACGTGTTGGAAATCATAGACCGCAAGTTTAAGCGAGCAATCCCAAAAATGGCGTCATAAATAAGCTAAAAGCTATTCGTTTTATTTCGCCGGTGGGGGTGATCACCCTATCGCGGCACACGTATGCACACAGAACGGCAATTATGGAGCGGTCCGGTGCACGTGCAGACGTGCCACCGGGGTGTTACGGGGATGGTCGTAGCCCGTAATTTGTCTGCGTTACGTTACGCGTAAGGTCGGGATTCCAGCGGGTGCCTGGATCCCCTCTAATATAAAAAAAAGCGCAATCTTTCTCGCGGAGCGGCTCGCAGGACGACGAGGCGTCGCGGCGCTGCGCGTCGCTCGAGAGGGATTCGTATTCGTAACGTGACACGCTGGATTACGGGATTTATAGGGGGTTCTAGGTGTTCGCGCGCGGTAACGGACCCTCAAATGGAACGAACGCCACCCCACAGTACCGCCCTTAGTGCTGAACAAACCGAGCACTTGTCCCGGGCCCTGAACCTATCGTTGCTTACTTTCGAGAATAAAACACTCCACAGAGATTAAACAATTTTTTTCCAGATCCATTTCAATGTCATCTATTGAATGAAACTCTTCCCTTAACAATGACCTCCTGAAAATTGCATACTACCTTCATAAGATCCCATTAAAATGGAGGTGCAAAGAAAGTTTAACTCCGGAAAATCAGAAACTTGTAACAGAAGAATGTGAAAATAATTAATCCATCCTTCAATTTTACACGAAGTTGCAGGAGTTGAAAAATCGGCGATGTTTCTGGTATAGTTCAGCGTTTCTTTAATTTCACGAAGTGAAAATCGATTTTCAGTGAAGTCTGTTTCGTCCCGGGTCCCGCGACTCCTAGGGACGGTTATGCCACCCCCGGATGATAGCCAACCGAAAGAGGCAGTGCATATTTCTTCGTGGGGAATAGACCGCCGGTGTGGCGGGCTTCATTTGTATTTTTTATAGGCCTGCCCGGCCAGAGAAATGCCTTCCACGAAACAGCTCGCGGCCCCGTTAAATGGAACCCTCCGTTGCGCGAGATGGAAACTGCGCGCGACCCGGCCCTGTAATTCGCGTGTGTTTCCCCATTGCGGTGTTCTTCTTTTTAATTAATCAAAACGCGACCACCGCGGCGACGATGTGTATCGATGATTCGCCTTTGATAGGCTGGACCCGCTGATCGGAATTTCGATGGAGATACGAACTCGATTGGTCCAATTACTTTGATTCGTTCTCGATACCGGTGACGTCAATGTTCGGAGGCTGTGTGTCGCGATGTCCGCGGCTGCGGAAGCATCGAACAGGGTATTACGATCACACATTCGGACGGAAAATTATTCCATCTATTTTCAGCCATCGTGTAAGATGATTAAAGGACTCCCCATCGCATTTTGCTTTTAGCTTGATTCGCTGCTCGTGTCTTGAAAGACGCGTTTTAATTACGGAATCGTTTCGATCCCGAATTTGGAACGCTGCTTTCAGTGAACATATTATTAGCGAATTGATTGATTAAAATCAATGTGCTCTCTCTTCCACTTTTGTCCCTTTTGTGACACCATTTTCATTATCCTAGTTACGACCTAGTGAACTGGAATGCCACTGGACCGATGTAAACCCAGATCTCAGTCATTTGACAGCGTCAGAATCGTTCAAAAATACCATCTCCATTTGACTTGTTTTGCTCCAGTTTTCATCATATCATATTAACCTTATCGACGATGTCAATCAACTTTAATGCTATCTTCCATATATTCCATACTATTTTCTCCCGGTCAAATAGAAAGAATATTTTAAACTTCATGGAGACAGATCGGATATTTCCGTGGGAACAAGGTTTCCCCGCTGTACCGTAACAAGGGATGCCTTACTGGTCAGAACGTTCCGGCTCGAAGGACCTTTAGAAGTCTGAGCCCCAAAAGCTCGATTCCAAAAGGGTTGAAGCTCACAAGGGGCACGCTCGTCCAGGAGAAAATCCTCTAAACGAGACCGGGCCACGCGAGCTTCTTGGTAATGTCACGTGGGTCGGCCACGCAGCGCGGGCAGGACTGTTTTTTTCAATTGCAAACTACGGAAGGTCGGTTGACGAGTAGAATGCCCCGGTCGGATTAAGCGGTGAAAGCAGCATTTTGCGGCCGTTGCGCGCAGCCTACATTTATTCCCGTTCTTTTTTTCTATCCGCCTCCACGTCGCGCGACGCCCCGGGAAAACGGAAGGGGGCCATTTCTCCGCGGGCCATATTATTGCGAGCCCCAGTTTCGAATGAAATAAACATAGGGTCGTAAGGTAGCGTTCGTTCCCTCGAACAATTCAACGACTGCTCCGGTAAATGGGTCGGTGTGTCGCGTACAAACGAGCCATCGCCGAATAATCCGGCGAAGACGGCGAGTACCTTTTTCGCGTTCGCTTAATTGCGAAAGAACTCTGCAATTGTAAATACCGCTTGCACGGAACCGCGCGCCGGCAACCGTACTGAAGAAACTTTTGTCTTCTGGCAACGTAATTGATTGCGGGACATCTGTCGCAGTATCGCTGAGAAATTAAGTAGAAAACCTGGCGAATTTAAATTGAAGAAAATAGGACACGAACGCAATTAGGTCGTCAACAATTTTGGCGCAATTAATTGATATTGGTCGTCCGAAAGATAACTTCACTTTGCACACGCGCACCAACTACCTCACGCTACATTGTGGGCTGTTTCTTAGAGTACGTTATGGTGGTATTTGTCGTTAGTAGACTGCGGATTTTATGGATTTACGACAAAAATGGGCACGTACAATTTGAAGCAGTGGACGAATTAAGAAGACTTAAGGACATCAGTGTATTAATTTCAGCTGAATAAGACAATTAAGAGAAGAAAGAAATTTCCATTTGGCTCCTGTGTCTTGCGAACAATGCAAACATTTTCTATTTTCCATAACCATCCGCTGTCTAGTCATTAGCTCACAGAAAATTATTATATCTCTCTTTGTCGTCGTAATTTAATTATTTGGCCTTACGTGCGGCGTGCATCATTATCAGGCTACCTCAGCCGATACCTTCGGTCCTCGAAAACCTGGACCAGCGGACATCCCGGCGATCGTGAGATGCATCGAACACAGAATTTCATCTCCGCGTGTAGATGCTGATCCGCTTAGGCCAGGACGTTTCGGAGCCGCTCGTACATCGCTGGTAATCACCTTGATGCGGCCGCATTCCCTGGGAACAGTGTACTAATTAGTCAGGGTTTCGTAGGGCGGGCAGCTCTGCGCGGCTGCTGGAGGAGGGGGGGGGCGGGGTGTGTCTTGATGATATGTGCCCAATTATTTATGCAAATCGATCCCGGTTCGGCCGAATCCGTTTTATATAACGTGTCGCGGCGGGTAGCCGGCACACACGGTCGCATTAGCTAGGATGAAATAGAGGGACATTTCGAGGATCGATCGGATCGCGCGCGCGAGGGGCCGATGGTTGCTGGCATCCCTCGAGCTCTTGTGGGGTGTAGGGGTGGTCGGGTTCGGTGGATGGTGGTGGAAAGTAGGGTCGGATCAAAGCGCTGCAAATGAGGAGGTTAACGGCCTTCGGCTAGTTACGACGTTTCTCTGTATTCCGCGTGTGTGTATACCAGAGAGCGGGTCCGGTCGGTCGGCCGCGTCGCCTCGTTAATATTAAGCATAAGGTCAATAAGGCGAGCGTTAAATGGAGCGGACAACGTCGACGTCACTCCACCCAGACGCCTCGAGACGGTACTCGTCGACGGTTTTCCAGGCTCGCGCATACCACGGACACATCTATCACGATCGTGTCGCGAATCTGTCCGCGAACGATCGTATTAAACGCCGGGCACTCATCGATCCGACTACTCGCTAAAAACCGGGGGCCGCGTTGTTCCTCGGTTTCGAGTATCAAAAGGCGACGGCCGCGTCGCTGCGCTGGATCGAATTACCACCACTGGACAAGGACGTTTTCCGGACGTTCCCCGGGGTCGCCGGGTTCTGGTGGAAACAAATCCGACACTCCGGGAAATTAATTACTGCTTAGGCGGACGCCGAAATAAAAGGATCGGCTCGAACGTGACCGCGGCTGTCGGTCGGCGGGCGTTCGGGGGACGGTTATCACTGGAACGGAATTACCCTTCTTCCGGCGGTGAATAGCATTTGCCCCCGATCGGATGAAATTTTAGTTGCAGCGGCGAGCGACCGCAGGCGTCCGCGTTTCCATTTCGAACTTTCAAGTCGTCTAAATCGTTGAAATTCGCCCCGTCAGCGCCCGGCTCTCGCGGAATAATCCGACGGAGGGGCACAACCCTCTCCCTCCTACTCTCACTTGCTCACCATTCGAAACCGGAAGTGGAAAATGATCGCGAGGCGTTCGCTCTCGGAACGAGGCCAAACGGCACAAAGGCGGTTCGCGATTCGCGCCCCGTTCACGGACAAAAAGCGAATACAGTTTTCATTAGGGGCCGCGGATATCCCCGCGAACGACCCGACCTCTCTTTCTCTCTGTCAGCGAGCGACTGACAATGCCGACGGCGAACGGATGGCGCAAATCACCCGGCCGGTTATTGCGAGCCGGCCGATTCATCTTAACGGTCGTTAACGGAGGAATGGAGAACGCGATGTTACACTTGGCGATCGTTAAAACTTAACGAAATCCCCGCGCGCGCAACGGCTGCGGAACGGACCTGCCGTGTTACCCGCTGGAAAAACGCACCTGGAATCGGGGTCACGCTTAGAGACGGTATAATTGCACGGCCGAGTCATTGGAGCCGCGCCACCGCTCCCTTTTCCGTCATTTCCACCGAGTCGATGTAACTATTGCTCGAGAGTTCCCCTACGTGCTCGATGAAATGGCAATTTAAATTGAATGGGACCGCTGCCTTTGTTTGGATCGCCTTTCTTCCTGATCTCGCATTAATTCGAACTACTGTGGAGCCCCGGCTCTACAAACTAATCGGACGTAGGCGTTAAATCCTCGTGCATGGGTACAATAAATTCGAAGCGTCGCTTTACGTTAAATTGTTCGCCGGAGAAACGTGATCGGATAATAGAGAGACTCAATTTCACTGGTAGTCATGTGCTCAATTCGGCGGAAAAGTAGAGAGTTATTTAATGCTCTACAGATGAAACCGGGAAGCTAAAAAATGAGAAACTACGGTTTATGAGGAAACATCTCGCAGGAGTCTGTCTCGTTCGATTCATGCAAAACAGTGGTCTTTAAAATGAAGAGATACGTCCGACCCATTTTTTGGTTCACCGGTGCACTTAAGCTGATCTTTGAGATATGGAAGATCGTCCTTGAGCCAGTTTAAGGTGGCCACAGCCATTCGAAGGTCCCGCTGCGATTCGCGAAAAATCCCTCGGCAATTGCGATCGATTTCCCGGAGATCCAGAGCCCCATAAAAGATGGATCTCGGCGAGAATTTATACGAACGATATCGTAAGTTTTCTGGGTATCTTCCGTCGACCTACGGCGCATACTAGCAGGCGGCGATCGTTTCCAGCTCGTATAAAATTACTCGAAGGAGGTTCTCGCGGCCGACAGCCCTAGGAAAAACTGTATAAAGGATTCGATGCTGTTAAAACCTTTCTAGAATAGTCTCGTAGGGTGGAGGAGGAGGTGGAAGTTTCAAACCGCGTCGCGGAGAGAAATCAAATGGCCCCTGAATGCTTGCCACGTAATGAATCCGGTGAATGCCGGGCCAGCGATTCCGGCCGGAAGACTGATGCACGGCCCCAGTATTAAGAAAATAAACTTCCTTAAGCCAAGTCCTGGAATGCCCCCTCGTTAGTTTTCCCGATGCCAAAGAGCTGCGGGGATATATATATATTCCACGGTTTGAATGCGGCTTCCTGGACTCCTCCGGCCGGCTGAACTCCAGCTTCTTCTTTCACCGGGGCAAAAAGAGTCGAAAGTAGTTTACCGTCTGCGGATATAGAGGATTCTATGGAATATTCGGATCGATCTTTCCCGGAGGAAAAGCCCCCCGGGTGATGCTTGTACCAGGGACCGAGAGGGGAGAGAATGAACTGGGACGAGAAAGAAGCAGAAGAAGTACGAACACGAAGAAGAAGGAGAAGAAGCGATCGCGGAAAGTCGAAAATGATCTGAAAAATATTGTTCGACCGTGCGCCTCGACCGAGTTTCCTTACCCGCCTCTATCCTCCCTCTTGCTCTCTGGTTTCCTCGGTCTGTGCTCCGTTCGCAGCGAGATTAATTATCATGGTTGTATTAGCTTCCACGGTTAATAGCCGTCCGAGGATTTTTAACTGGTCAATTATTCTGGACCTTTTTAATGGGAGAACTTTAACGATGTTCCCCCAAATTGTAAAAGTTCATTCTCTCTTTTATTCCGGTCCGGAGGAACGCGTGTACGCGCCGCGCCGGCGAGCGCGGTCGCGAGCGATTAGCGCGGACCGGCGCGGCGCGCGGACGACGGGATCAAATAAATTATCCGTTCGGCTCGTAAGCGCCCGATAAATTCGCCGAGGAAACTCCGACGACACGCGACGGATTATGTTTTACGATATTCGAATGGTAATTCATGGATTCGCGGCGAGCAGGCTTTCATAAATTATCATATTGGGCTGCGTGCAGGAAAGAATAAGGCGCGTTCCGCGCCGCGCCGCCTCGGCCCGGCCCGTTCCGTTTCACCCGGAGCCGAGGAGAGACGGGGCTTGTTTGCCGAGAACGAAAGGTTAAACGTCTGTTGTGCGCGGGAGAAGGGGGCGATGGAAATTAATAGTCCGCCCGGTTGCTTCGACGTAAAGACGTCTAGCTACTAATTAAAATTTCTGTTCCCGGAAGAACCCTCAACAGAAACCTGTAGATAACTGGGAGAGAGCTCGACGTCCTTTCCCAAAGCTATTATCGCACAAAGAAGAGAGCCTTTAATCCGGCCGATGTAGCCGGGCATTTAATTATTAAAAATAATACTTGAAAAATGATTTCGCTGCTTAAAAGGAAACCTGACAGGGAATTCGTGCTATTTCCATATTAACGTTTCCCGTCCCCCTTATCCTCTCGTCCACAGGAAAATCTCTCCCGTTGCTAATGCAACCTTTTTGCCGATGGAACGCCTGTACAACTTATTCCGCGATATTTAATGAAGCATGACAACTAATTACCGACTTGTCCTGATAGAAAAGAAACCTGGTATTATAGTCCCGGTTTCATGGTCGGCGTCGATGGCTCTGGATCTCCTCGGATAAAATTGTAATATTTCTATTAATGCCATTCGGTACGCCGGCACTTTAAATCAGCGAATTATTATTGACCGTTGAACGGTTAAACAAGTAGCAATCACTCGCTTACTACCGTAATGGCCTCCGTTTCCTGCAGCCCTCGAGGATTACGAAGAGTTGTCGGGATAAGAGCTCTTTGCGAAAATTAGTCATTAAAGAGACAGGAAATGTGGCGCGGGGGTGGGCGTCAACGCATCGGCGAAAAACACGGCGAAAGCGTCGTCGGCCGCTCGATCAGCTGACCCTCGTCCCATTTGAATTTTATTCGACGGCCGCCGGGGAAGGGAACGCGTTGACAAATTCCATTCCGTTAAGTGGAGGCGCGGCTGACGTGTCGGGTTTCGTTTCAAGGCTGCACGCGATTCGGCCAAGGGAACGCACAGGTCGACGACGTGGCGAAGATCCGGCGAAAGCCTCCCTCCGCCGTGTCTTCCTCCTGTTCGGCCCTCTTTCCTATCTGCTTTTCACCCCCGTGGCTTTGCCCCGTCTTATGGGGGAATCTGCTGAGAGGAGCATCCCTTTTCTGGCTGCCATACTTCACCGATTCCATGTTCCATCCCCCCCCGCGCGCCCCTTCCCGGCCCTTTCGCTCCCCTAGCTTTACTCTCGTTACACTTCACCCCTCGCGTAACCCCAAAACGTTACGCTTAGTTTGATTCAGCGCGTGGTACCAGCCACTTGCCCTATCCCTTTCTCTTGCTTTTCTCTCTCTCTCTCTCTCTGTCTCTGTATCTCCGAGCCATTTCTACCCCCCGTGTGACGCCACCCTTCTCTCCGCAGCCCTTCCGCGTTTCCCTTCCCGACACCCTACGTGAACACTTTTCACGTTCGCCCGTGCGAATTCGCGCTAATTGTGAGGCGACCTGCGAGCGAGGGAATCCTCGCGCGCCGTTCGACCGAGTTTTCCGCGCCGGATCGTTTTCGAGGGACAACTTCCACTGATGGCGGATACGTGTCACTGACCGTTGCCCTTCGCGAAGACCGCCGCTGCCCTTCAACCCCACTGGCAAGCTAAGCAAGCCCTGCGGAGGCTGTTTTTATGAAAACGTTACGAGCTCGTATAAAAATACTGGCGACCCTCCATCGACGCTCCGACGACACCGTTTCGCTCTAAAAAGGTCCCGGAGACGCGCGATGCCGATCTTTAAAGATAAGATTTACCAGGTTCCTTCATTAGCCTCCCTCTGATAGCGAAAGCAAGATCGACAGGGAACGCTGTCTCCTTGGACCTGTTTTAATGTACGTGTCCTCTATGTATTATCTAATCGAATTAACCCCTTACCCTACAATATCGTGTCAGGCTCGTGATAAAGTTTCTGAACAGAGTCTAATAAATATACAGGGTGATCCGTTTAAATAAGGCCACCTAAGTATCTCTTCGGGTTATTGTGTTCCAAAAAATATTTGTTACGTAATGTGCATATAGTGTCAATGGACCAAATATCTCGCGAGAATATTTTTTTTCGAAGGTCATTGTTTGTATACAGAGCAGACGCCCCCAGTGAAAATATCTAGATCGGCGACGAACATTTTAGCACGGTAATTTGATATTCCCGGACAATTTCCAGCGAGTGTATACTTTGCCGTGCGTTTCCGTATTGTTCGAATTATTGGATTTTCATCCGAGCTATCGCAAATTAATATATAGCAAGTTACAGACAAATAGCGGCCGGTATAATCCAATTTCAATAGTGATCTCTGCTGCAGTTGTTAATTAATACTTTGATCGCCGCATCAGCGGGCATAAAAGTGCCGGGAAATCGAAATAAATTATTCAACGATACGAAACTGGAAATTCGAGATTTATCGTGGTTATTGCGACTTTTATCGATGCATTCAAGTTCCTGGGACATCGTTTACCCGAAGTCGTGTAGTCAGCCGCAATAACTTTTACGATACTAGACAGCCTACGGGGGATTGAGAGGGTTGAAAAGATGATAGTTGAAACGTTTACGATCTGCAGTTTATACTGTGGCAAAAAAAAAAAAAAAGAAGAAAGGGTGACGTTGATGCGGGCAGCAGGCCGAGAAACAGTCCGCGGATTAATGTATAGTTAAATACTGGTGGTGTAACGTTTGCCCAGGTAACTAGGTTTCATTTTTAACGACCGCGATGTTCGGGAACGAGGCCAGGGGAGGGGTGGGGAATCAACGTTAAAATGCAAACAAAATCACGGGAAAAGTGGAGGGTCTTGTGAAACGGGTGGCAGAGAGCCCCGGCGACAACGGGAATCCACGGAATTTCCGGCCGCGGCTGCTTTACATATTAACTAATTCCGCTATCTGGTCCGGCAACTTTGGATTAGACGTTATTCCCCGGTTAGTAATACCGGCGTAACGGGCTGCGACGTTCGTGGCCTGATTGTAAGTCGTCCCCGGGAAATAATCGCCATTATCATTCGCTAACCGGTTGATTAATGGAAGCCCCGGGTCCTCCTGTTCTGTTATTCTATCTCTCTTTCATGATTACTTCTCGCCGCTGGCACCGGGGCTAGATTAACCCTTTAAACAGAGAGCAACTTTTCGTTCGCGGGGACGCGCCACCGCACCAGCTAGGAAATGACATTCGGAATTTATAGTGGCGGTTGAAAACGTGGAATTTGGTTCCGCGGGACCGCGCGCGCACGGGAGCGCGGAGGTGGATCTCGCGATCGTCGAGATTTCAACCCTGCGAACGCTGAATCAACCCTGACTCTTCGCGAAATTCTATTGGGTGTAGAAATTAATTCGGTGCCTTTTTAAAAAACGAATTTAGTATTTATTTATAATGTAATCATACGTCTGTTATTTTTCGAAATGGTCTCCATTATTTTCGATGACTTTGGTCCATCTTTCGCCAAAAGATGGCGGTTTTGATGTAATGAATTCGTCAATACTTTCTTGCACCTCACGCCGCCACCTTGCTTATTAATAGTTTTTGTCTTGACTAGATCTCAAATGTTTCATAACTGTAAGTGTTGGTACTTAAACGTTACAAAATGCAGGGCAATTATTTCACAATTATATCACAAGGCACCGAATTAATTTCTACACCTAAAATTTGTTCCGGTTTCCCGCATAAAAGTGCGCGCAGCTAACCGGCGGGTTAATAGGAAACGGAATTCGAAGCGGAAAAGTTAATCTTAAGAGACGCCCGTAGATCGCGGTGTTCTCTTTTTCGTCGCGCGCGCTTGTGCTAATGAAATCGCAGTAATTGGGTCACACGGCGAATCACAAAGATCGCGCGGTAATAAAATACTGCTCCGGGCACTACAGGTTAATTTAATGACGCACCGACTGGATTCTAAAGCCCGGCAGAAATTTCTGAAGTCGCTGAATGTTAACGCACACGCTCCGATGCGCGGCGGGATGATTAAAAAGCGGAAGTTGAAAAGGTGTTGCCGGCTCGCGGGGGGTTGAATCTTACAGCAGTTTTAATTAAAGTTTCCAAATAACGTCACTGCCTTCAATCCTCCGTTGCGAAACAAATTCATTTCCCGTAATTTATATAGCGCGGGGCAACGTGAATAAATCAGATTAAAAATGCATGGTTGCGATTCATCGAGATGTGACCACCATTCCTAATTACTACGTCAATAACCAAAGTTTTATACGATATTCAACGAGGTTGCACTTCGTGGTCTTACCGTATACTTATTATTATATTTTATGGCAATTAATCTGTAATTTGTTGAATTTTAATAATTCGGCATATGCTCTTAACGATTGCCAGGTTTAGCGTGAAAGAGCAAAAGTTGCCGCGTTGAGCTGGTTAATTAATAGTGTCCGCTCAGCGATGACAGTTCGTAACGAAATATTTGCGTAATGCGCGGGGAAATGATTCGTCCGGTGGACGGCACGGTAAACCGATCCGTTTTATGGACAATTGAATGAGATTGAAATCGGCCCCCGTGCTTTTTAGCCGTGGATGCGCGCGGCTAACGTTACACCGGGATCATTTTTGCGTCGATGTATCTCGTTACTCGTTTGCTCTGGTGAAGTTATTGGAAGGGGTTGAGGAGGGGAGCGGGGCGACGAATATCACCTGGAATCCTGCTGCAGCTTCCAATCCTCCACACGAGTCGACTTGTTCAACCCTGATCGGTGATTGGGCAATATTTGTTTCATTTTTCGATGCTTTTCCCTTTAAAAACTTTCATGTGCAGACAGTTTTCTGCACTAACGCCACGGATGTATGACAAACGCTACTGCAAGCAGATAGCTGTTTTCGAGAATATAGTTTACATGTTCTACTACTTAACTACTTAAATGTTCGATATTAGAAGAACTAAACCTACGATTCAACACTGTCGGCAAAGGGTTAAACCAGCTCTCTTGCGCCATATTTTCCCGAGGCAGCTCGACGAAATAAAACGCGGAGAAATTGGTATTAACGAGCGAGGATTAGATATGACTGGAAGAAAAATCGAAGAGGGAGCCTCCATGGGGAATGAGGATCCCGCAGGCTTGCTCCACCCCCGAATTCTTTCAGCCCCCGTGGAAGACGGCTCGGTAATCGACACGATCCGCAACGTGCCAAACGCACGGCTACGCTCGTCGGGCCGCGCGGCGCGAAGGTTAATCAATTCCAGACGCGGCGTCGTTTCCGCAGACTTAATTCGTGCTCGGCTGCAGCTAGGCGGTGCGGGACCCTCGGCAGCCTTTCCCATTATTATCCGACGTACGGAGGGTGGAGGAGAGGGTGGGAAAACGCGTACCACAAGGGAGTCTGATGCCGCGAGCTGCCTTCCAAGGACGAGGCAAGACCCGCGTCCTGCGTTCTACCCCCGACTACAGACCCCGAGCCCGAGCATGAGCCCGAGACCAAGCCCGAGCCAGACCGCGCCTCTTCGGGATCCAACCTCCTTCTATTTCCGAGAGGCCGGGCTTCGTTGTAGCAACTTTGTTCTCCGGAGAAATTCCCCGTAGCGCTATCTACATATTTGATGTCGCCTCGTCCACTCCGCTAATGCTTCTCGTTAGAAACTTACCGCTTACCCGCGACCTGTGACCCGTGCGGTTTCCCCGGCTCTCTGTCTTTCTCGTCTCCACGCTTCACCCTTCGTCCGCGTGTCTCTCAGTGCTGCAACCATGCTACCTTCTGACAACGGCGGTATGCGTTCGATCGAAATACATAGTTAACGGGACCGCCGAACGGTTATTAGGTCAGTTGCGTCGCTCATCGCACTTCCTCCCCGCGCAAAGTGACTTCCATTAACCCTTAGCAGTCGAGGGGTGACTCGGAGTCACCACTTCATTCACAGTGGTTTTTACATTGTTAATAGACTGCGGATCTTTATGCAAAGATATAAATATTTTATCTCTTTATGCAAAGATAAAATAAAACTTGTATTCTTCTTTTATAATTATCGTATCAACCCTCATCCGTCCTTCGTGTAAATTTGACACAGTTCTCAGACTTTTGTATTTTTAATGCGAAACATATAACTGCAAAAACCTGAAATGTAAATGTTAACTCATCAATTTCAAGGAAAAAAAACATCGAAACGTAACTGTATGACTTGTTATTTTATCGATTTTTTGTATCACTGCGTTAATTTGACACCGAGGGACAGATTCATTCAGTATTATATCAACTTCATATCCAGACAACGCGATCTGTGTTTCCATTTTCACTGGCTGATCCATAGCTTCTATATTCCGTTTAACTTACCTCTTGCACAGACACACGTGTAAACTCGAAATTTGTAATCGGATCTCGCTGAAAAAGCTTTTGAAGCACGGCACCATGCGATGCATCTGATGTTTGAAGGGAATAGTCGATTCACCCAGTCGATGCAATACGACGATTCTTCATTTGGTTTGTGTTGGTCGTCGAGTTGCAATTGATATTGCTTGAGCGAACAAACGTACACCTTTGTCTGTTCGCCTACGGCTCTGGTAATTTAACGATTCCCGTGCTTCAATGCAACAACTCTCCGTCGGTGCAGCGAATGTACATGGTCATCTATGGTATCACCGATACTATCTTGTACTACAAAGCCATTGCAATCCCACTCGTGATAGTCAAACTTTAATAGAATATATCGTGTGCTGCGTTTATCGAAGTCCAACGGCTTTTGCGATTCCCGAGCAGTGTCGATTCTTGATTTTTCATTTAACCTGTTGACAGTTTGTCTCGAGGTACGGATTATGTTCTGCCTCGCCGAGATGGTCAGGCACATCAAGCCCATGAATATGCAGACCTTGGGATTCGAAGAAAATGCTACTTGTTAGCAGAAAATAATACGGGAGAATGGAGGAAAGGGATAACAACTTGCGGAGAACATCTCCTCGGTGGGCGTTCAGACAGGATGCGCTTGAAGCGCGGCTACTCTCTTGCAGGGCGTCCTGTGTATGACAGAGGATAATTATAAAGTTACTGTATTCGATTTTCATTATTCTTCCGGTGGCTCGCTCGCCGCCGCCGTGGAGAAACCAGCCGCGGCGCAACAGAACATTCCGCAAAACGGGATTCCGAGCCGGAGACGGCAGTATCATGGTCGTTTCTGAAACGCTATTAAATTTTTCAATTTGCTTCTCCTAACTCGTTCGATTCTTATTGGACCGTTCTCTCGGTTAGCCGAACGCAGGCTCCCCATAAGCGTGCACAGGAAGAACGCGCGTCGATAAAAAAAAAGGAAATACCCGTTGCGATGTAGTTTACTCCGTGCCGCACCATCTCCGTCCACGACCCCTCTCTACCCCGGCGAAAGTACATTTTATTTTCGTCCTCTAGACGTTATTAGATTATTCAATTTCATTCACGTTGCCCATTTTCACGCCCTGTGTCGCGAAATCTTTGGTCGGCTGTAAATTCTCTCTGCCAAGCTCCGTTTTACCTCTTTCACGGCGTTTTCCACCCTTATCATTACCAGGTTCTCCGACGGTGAGTTTCCATCGAATATCCTGTTTCCTTTCCAAAACCACGATTCTTCCTCGATCAAGCTTCGCCGCGAGAGATCGATAATTTAATTCCTTCCCCGGATTAAACATTCAAGATTTTTGTCGTTCCGATTAAACATATTTTTACCTTGTGGAACGCCGATTAATGGTTCAGGAAGCATCCACCGCCGCGAACGCGTCGCTTAAACACCGCCGGAAAATCTGGCTCCAGGTTGCGTTCGACATTATGAAAATCTGTTTCACTCTTCCTGTTCCCCGGCCACCTCCTCCTCTCCTTGCCTGCTACTCGAAGCAAGCCTCTTAACGCATCCTCTGCAGCTAGCTCGCTAGAAGTTGCGGAGAGATTGTTCCACTTAGACCGGCTGAAGACATTTCCGGCGGATTTCCATTTATTCGTATTATTATTTGCATTTCATTTGCTCCGAGTCGACTGACGCGTCACCCGGCTCCGTTGCACTCTGTGCAATTTGTGTCGCGTTGACTCCGGTGTTCGGTGATCCTTTAGAGGTTCTTGCAACCTCCTCGAAGATTAACAGGCATTTGCACTCTTGTGAACCGAGTGTAGTTCGCAAAGATTTCAAAGCTTTCCGTCGATCTAGAGCAATGTCTTTGTATTTTTCTGATCGACTTAAACGTGTATAGCAAGTTTATCAATGCCCAGCGGACTGTCTCAATTTTCCAGGTGTCTGCGGCCTCTCGTTTCTAAATAACGAAACGGGGAATCCCTCGCGTGACCGTCATTTTTCGAGTTAGGCGCGGCCCCGTCGTTCCATGAAACGGCAAGTTTTTTATCAAGTTCCGTGGCAGTCTTGAAATTTTACGCAGGCCTTCGCGTGCCCGACGCCGTAATTCACGGCGAATCTCCATAGGGCTCTAAATATCTTAACAAGTTTAATACTTCGGCCGGGCGTGGTAATTTTAGCGGAGGGCTCCCGAGGGATGTGAATTATTTTCAGGCCGGCCGCAGACTGCCGTGATACGATTCTGTTTTGCGTAAACGCGTGGCTTCTCTGTCGATAACACCTCGATGCCAGTTACCCACGATCGAACACAATTAATTACCGATCATTCTAAGCTTGGTAATTCTCTGACCAGCTGCACACTCCAATCTTTCATACATTCTGTCAAAAAAGTACGCGGAGTCGATCGTTTAAAAAGCCCCCTTAAAGGGATTGTTGAAATTCTTTATGTCGCTAAGTTGGCACAACTGTCCTCTATACTCACGCTGCGTTTGAGCGTCATTTGTCATTTAGTTTGTTTACATTGCGCCATTATGTTAATTCAGTCGATAGATGACATAAGAATTCGCGGCGGGTACTGAAGTTGATTCCAAAAAATGCGCTTAAAAAATGTTCTGATGATTGGGTTATTCGTCGGCGTAAGTGTATTATTACCATGTGTTCCATTGACCAATTCCCGGCACTTTTTTGACAGAATGTATATTGCTACTGCAGAATGTAATAAAAATACAGTGTTAAGACAGTCTTTTGAACGTCTTTTATAGCTTCTTGTTGAAATGTATTTCGTACACGAGAAACGAGGTTTATTGCAGTTGATAATCCAATACTTTCTAACCAGCAACCCAATAAATCTTAGCAACCCGCGTTCAGTCCAAAATTCTTAAGCTCCTAATCACCAGCCCGTCTCACCAAGCAACTCACAGCGTTCCGATTCCATGGGAAAGTAAAGCTTCCCAAAATAACTGCACCTGCGGAAGTACCGGTAATTTATGGTACACGATATCTAAACAATCTGCGCAGCCCGACTGCTCAGCAGCGCAGCGTTCAGCTGAATGCAGTGCCACCGAGCATGTCCGTGTCATAAATCCGGCGTTGGCGGTCTCCGGGAAAGCCGGCGCTAAAATAGAACCAAAGTCTCGGCCTTCCGGCTCGATGCAGCCTATTAATTACTTCTACAAGTTTCCCAGCGTCTCGGTATAGTTTCGCAGGGCTGGAGGGTCTGTTAATTAGCTCCCACGCCGGTTAAAGAATTCACGAGGCACGCGAGAACGGAGAAAATGGGAGCTCGGCCCCGGAGGCTTTTCCCTTCCGCTTTTAAAATTCTAGGAGGCATTGTTCCGTTTTACCCCGGACGTCCGAGGATGCCCGTTTCCGTGAAACAGTTCCTGTCGCCGTTTGTGGATCAACTTATTCGCTCGCGTGCCAAATTCCGTCGGCACCGTGATGATGCATCGCGTTCCACGGATTTCGAGGCTCGGCCTGGATATCGATCATCGCGTTAAGCAGCTTTCACGGTCCCGGGGACATTAGATCTGGACACATGTGCGGAACGAATCGCCGCGATTTACCGACGCGAATCAGTGACACATAAATGGGGAAGACGCTCGCTGGGGTCCCATAGG
This sequence comes from Lasioglossum malachurum, assembly GCA_028455605.1. Taxonomy (NCBI): domain Eukaryota; kingdom Metazoa; phylum Arthropoda; class Insecta; order Hymenoptera; family Halictidae; genus Lasioglossum; species Lasioglossum malachurum. Next base: position 27,827,494 of record CM052315.1, read on the forward strand.
GTGCGCAACAACCACCGCTTTTCACCCTCTCGCTGTTATAGCAAGCGCGAACCGCTCAAAAACGAAACGAGCGCACAGTCCATATTCCATATTGCCGGGCTCCCGTTATGTTGCTCCTTTCTTCGGCTCCATTTATGTAATAAGCGTACCGATTCCTGCTTCGCTGGACGTCCCTCGACAATGGATCAGTCATCCGTGAACCGAACCATTTTTCAGCGGCCGGTAATGGCCACATTTATCCGGGAAATTAAACCTGCAAATTTGTATCGCGATCGCTAACTGTCCGAATTAAGGTCGATTTATACATATTACCCGCACAGACGCATATCGGAGACTAAACAAAAACGGTATTCAGACTCGGCAATTTCGGGACGCTTCGATGCCCCGCGGACGTTCGGATGTGCCACTGAATAGTCGGATTTTGGGTAATTTCGTCGCCAGTCTTGTCACTAGGTGTATTTTTAAGCAAGCAGAATATGCGGTTTGCAATGATGCTCACTTTTACTCAATAAAATGTCGGAAAAATTCCTGAACAAGAGTGTAAATTCATTATCCCGCACACGAGGAAAAGAGCGTAACTGGTGGACGTTACAGTTTCGTAGAATTATAACAAACCGAGTGCAGCGAATTGAATGCAGTTTGGTATTATTACGGTAATTCCATTGGAGTGTTTCCCGAAGGTGCAGCAGCGTGTCGATACCTTCTTTCCCTCATTAATGCAGCAGCATTAGCTCACGGTACGGGGGAAGCATCTAGCGAGAGAGGGTCTCTCTCGTCTAATTTCCGAAATTCTCGATCACCTGAGAGCAAGCGAACGAGGTCCGTTAACGAGAAGGTAAGACAGGGATGTGCGAAGGCGAGCGCGGAACGACATCGAATTTCGTCGACCAATAAAAGCGCAATTTCAAGGGTGGAAACTACGAGGCAAAGTAGCGGAAACAGCAGGCTGGCCGACTGACTGCCGAGACGCGGCGTTAAGTAGCGACAATAACAATAGGACGCGGCGCGGAAAGAACGTGTAATGGGAAAGAAGATAACGTGATAAGTGGAAATAAGAGGTGGGACGGTCAGTTGCGTCGCTTTACACGGTTATTATCGTCGGAAACGAGGAACGGTGCGCGCCACTTCCACGTCGTTCGCGCGCTACCCGTTGATGAGGCTCGATCGGAGTTCCCTCCGCCATTATTTCCGACGTATCTCCTCGAACACTTGAACCATGGCCGGGGTGAACCGTCGCAGATAAGGTTTCTACGATATCCATAGAAAATCCTCGCAGGATCGAAAATATTATGCTAATGACGAGAGATCAGGACAGAGAATCGAGGGACACCGCGCGAAATCGAATCGTTTGCATTTCGGACAACTGTTTCGCGAATTGAGCCATTCGGAATCCGACCAAGGATTCCCCTCGGCACGGGCCTAATATTCGAAAATGGCCGACTGTTCTATGATTTCGCTCACGTCTCGCGTTCGGTCAAGGGACCAGTTTCCCTCGGAGTCCTGTATCCGTTCCGAAGGGCGGAACGACGTGGAACTCTGCGATTTCGGCGCCGTTGATATAGGCTCGCTCCACTTTCACGATGAAAAAAATATATTCTGGTATCAGTATCTTCCATATTTGAATACGTACGAGGCATTCGACGCACGTACCACGCGCTTAGGGTGAATCCAAATGCGAGAGGAGATCGGCGATCCTTCACTGGTTTCATTAACTCTTTGCGTCCTGTAATAAATTCGCTTCGTTCCAATAACATAGTGTGAGAATAGACCACTTTAAAAGGGCTTCTTTCTACAAGCATGATTTTTAGTACCGGAACCTTCAGATCATGAGGCCGAATTTAAAAAATTGGCGCAGAAGCATGCAAGTCGCGAAAAATCGCAGTCGAAAACCACGATCAGCGGAGGAACAAATATGTCCGGCGGAGGACGTTGGAAAAAACAAGGAGATCTGCTGGCCAGTCGATATATTCCGCAGAGAACGGGACACTTCAACAAATAGAGTTTAAACGAGGACCGGTTTCGCGTATCGCGGACACGCCCGGCCATTTGTTCGCCATTTATTCGGTAACCAGGACCGTATGAATATTTATGGAACGCGTCGCGGAGTCGTCCGTGCCTCCTTTCGCTTCTCGGTCGTCTCTTTTCTCCTCCTCCGCTGCCAAACGTTAAATTGTTCCTGGTCGACCGGTTTCTGTCTTTTATCGTAATTTGCGAGGTCCGGGAGCCTCGAAGAATCGCGAGATTCGGATTTAATGTGGCCACTGGGACTGTTCGCGTTACGACGCGTTACCTACCTTCGTCGTCGTTGTCCCGATTGTTCACGCTATCGTGGTGGCAAATGCCGGCGCGAAACCGCGGCCTGCGAACGAATCCGGTCGGGCTATTAAATTCTCATTACGAGAAATGGAGTTCGCCTCGGCCCGATTACGGCCCGGAATATTTAAGTGTCACTCGTTGCTTTAATTGATCGATACTAGTTATATCGCGAGAGCTTATACACTTCAGAATTATCGCGCGGTAAACTGTGTTGCCCGGGCATACCGCCGGATTCCCATCGAAATATGTACGCCGATAGCTTCTCGTTTTAAACAAAGCGCATTATTACGCGATACAATTAAATCCCGCAGTAACAGAGACCGTAGTATCATTTGCATAACGCCCGGTCCCTCGTTCAATATGTACTAACGGAATAAACTTCCGCCGGCGAACGCGATCCCCTGATTTTTCTCAATTTCGCCAGTCGATTTCCGCTCCGCCGAAAATATGAACTTCTGCCCCCTGCTCCGCGTTATGACTCCCGTTGCATTTTTCATTTACCTCTCCGCTACACGCTCTCCCTTCCTCCCTCGATTTTCCAAATCAGAATTTGCGGCGACCATTGATATTTCGAAACCGGATTTCTTGCCGCGACTTTTGTATTTTATTTTCTAAAGAATTTCCAACCGAACCACGGTCTTCAAAGTTGCAACGTTCCGTGTATGTACTTCCATAATCGTGTCATTTCGTTGTAAACAGAAATCACCGTACTCGATGCTTGCGCGATTACAGGTTCCTGAATAATGATTGCTACAGGTATTTACCTGCTAGGGCCCGCCATCTTTGCAATCTAAATGCGCCATCACGCGCAGCCATTGTTGCCTACCTCCAAGAAACGCTTTATCTTGCTAAATTTTCTATTCCATGAGGAGTACGAACTTCTACCGTTGTTCCGCACAACGGTGCGCCTTGCATTTTTCATTTACCTACATTCTTCTTTCTCTTTGCCTTCTTTCTATTGTAAATCCCCTTTAAAACCCTGTAAAACCTTTTCGCAACTGTTTGCACATTTCTAAGGAACACGGTTCAAAGAGGATCACCTACCGAGGTTCTAAATCCATGCGAAATAATGAAACACACGACCCAAAGCCAGTCAGGTAATCGTGTCTTTCTACTCTCACTGGAAATAGGTTACTTACATGCTTTCTCAGCTACAGATCCCTAAATAATGATCAATAGAGGCACCGTTTGGATGCACTATCACGTGCCGGGCTATTGTCCTGCATTTTCAAGAAACGCTTCGTCTATCTAAATTGTTTTTCCCATGAAAAATACGTAGTGCTCTACCTCTATGTTACACAATATTTCATATTCAATTTTTCATCCACCTCTCGATTCCTCTTTGTTCATTCTGCCTTTTCATTTTTCTATTACAGAGGTCTCGTAAAATCAATCTTCGGAATATTTCCATAGACGCATTCTTATAAAATAGTGTAAAATAGTCACTCTTCCGCACAGCACAAAATAGCCGAATCCTAGTCAAATGGTGAAAGGAACAACCTGAGGAATTCTCACACTCGCACCCCTGAATTATCCGCAAAAATCAGTTACCTGATGCTTCCTCAGCTACAGGTGCCTGATCGGTTCAGGTGCCTGCCTGTCGGAGACACCCGCCGTCGCCACTAAAATGCGCCGTCACGCTCAGCCATTGCCGTAAACTCAAGGAACACTTTTTTCTCACCACGGTCAGAGAGAGTCAGGCAACGAAACGGCGACGTTCGCACAATCGGCCCTATCGCAGGGGGGCACGTAGGTGCGTGTGGATTTCGAAAAGGACACATTTTCTCCGTGCCGGGTGTCCCGAGACACCGGAAGCGGCTATATCGCCGGTTGATCGCGTGTACGCAAGTGGTTCCGCTTAATTAGGTTCGCCGGAAAGTTCGCCGCGCGTGAATCATGGCCTCTAAACGACGCTAGGTGGTGGGTTCAGCCATCTGTGGCCACTTAACAGACGACGGGGGTAACCAACCGGTTCGGATTATTATACCTGTGTCACCACCTCGCAGTTAAGGCCCTCGGTGTCTCGCCCCTCGACGCCATTGTCCGTCCGCGCCTTCCCTTCCCCCCCCCGACAGGTTCGCTTCCGTTCCCCGGTCGTGTTGCAACGGCATTTCTCATCCCCTGCGCGACGCGACGTGGTTTATGGCTTTTTATTATGAATGTCTCCCCCTTCGATGGCTAATAGCCCGGAACCGCGGCGGCCCGCGTCCAATGGCCCCGCAGTGCCGAAAACGTTCTACGGCGGTGTTTTTGTCTTCGTTGGGGGCCATTTCCGCTTGGCTCGTGGCCCCCCCCCCCTCGGCCCCCACACGAGCGAGCATCGCGTGGATAATTCGGATGACTTTCAGATTCGATTGTAATCGCACAATAGACTGGTCAGAATCGAGTTCCGAGTTTCCACGATGATTAATCGTTGTATGCTTAATGGTACTTTGCAGGATACGGATGGCGCTTTGGAAAAATAGCGCCGGGAATCGGAAAACGATAACCAATATCGTTAGAGTCGAGAACGAGCAACGAAAGTATGGTCTGGTGCTTTCCTTTTTTTTTCTTCAACGTGACGGCCACATCTTGAATTTTGGTGCAGGTACGTCGCTTCGAATTTTAGAGGTTTTCAGCTCCTTTTTCCGGGAAACGGCAAAAAATAATGAACAGGTAGACGCGAAAGAGCAGATTTGTTTTTCGTATTGCGTCCTGCAACGAATTTGATGAATCGAAATTGCAATCTGACCACCACCACCGTGCCGACAGTCCCCAAAGAGTTCCCGCGAATTCGGAACACGTTACATCTGGGAACGAACGCAGATTGCGCGTAGAAACGCCGGCTAATATTAACTGTTATTCTTGCGAGTGGTATTATTCTGTTACAATATATGTATGTACTGGAATATTGTGCGTGGCGTATAGGAAAAGCGGGTTTATAATTCAATAATAACACGGAGCGCAGCTTGCCCTGGCACATATTATTTCTGCGGGAATTCGATATCTCCGTGGTTACCCAGGCAAATGGTATTTTGTTATGTGTCTGTTCTCGGCGTGCATGCAATCGGGTCGAGATTTGGTAAAAGGAGCCGACACAATGGTCTCTTTCCCTCCCGCCTCGATGTACGTACATATGTATACTAAATACTACGTTATCCGCGATAGCGGCAACAATTCCGACTACACCAATATTACACAGCACCTATCGTTGAATTAATGGAGTGTTCATATTATCTAAAATAGATGTCAACTGCGCTTTGTTCGCAATTGTACCTTGTTTTCCCGTCACGTTACGGGAACTTATTTTCCCACTTGTGAGACCGAAATGCTCCGCGTTGGTTCGCATAAATCGCACTACACTGCGATCTCTAAATATTTTTTTATATTCTCTCTGTTTCTCTCTCACTCAAATTAATGATTTTAATGTTTATCCGCCTTGGGACACGTTTTCCCGTCATCCTAGTTAATGCTAATGAAGAAATCGCCACTGAATTTGAGCAGATCTTTATACATTGTGTGGATTAACGTTCCGATCTTATCTTTAACTTTTCTGTCTTTCCTCTTGGGTTTCTCAGATTTTATTTGAAAAATAGCCTCCGGTTGCCAAACGACTCCGAATCGGTGTCAACGACACAGTTCCCCAGATAACAGACGGCACACCTGGCGGATGAGACATGTATAACGGAAACCGTTCCGCGAGCGGAACTTCCGTTCCGCGTTTATCGCGATCGCGACGCCTTTTCTGGATCGCGGCTGGGCTGCGAGTATTTCATTTCACGGCGCCAGCGGTCGATCGGCCAGCATAAAAACGCCCACCATTAGCCTCGCCGGATGCACGATAACGATTATTGTTTCTTTCAAATTACGAGCTGGTTCGCGTTCCAAAAGTCGTACTGGCGTGCTGTGCCGACCCGTTTTCCAGAAAGCGGATCACATCGCCCCTGTAATTCCACCGGGAGCGAGAAATTTCTCGCGTAATTTTTTAAACTGGCCGACTTCCCCTTTAATCGGGGAGAGGTAGAGCTGTCAATTAAACCTCGTTGCACCCTTTTTTTACCGTTTACCAGCAGATCATTCCGCGCGGGAACGAACGCGGCCGAATTTTTACGAGTTTGATTCGCGTTCCGTGATCCTCTGCTGTGTATTTTCACCGCGAGGATAGTTCGTTCACGCCACGGAAGAAGTTCGTTCAAAGTAATGGTAGATAAGATTTTTATGTGGTTACAGACCTCTGTACGTGTGTTGCGTTATAAACGGGAAAATTACAAGACGATTTATTTCTTGAACCCCCCGATGTTCGAACTTACACCATTTTACACATTGAAGTAAAATATTGTTATTAACAGCAAATATTGTCAGGAACATGTTTATCGACGTGCCGGGAATATATTTGTCTTCGAATTTATAGGAAATAGTACGCTGAACGATAAATGAGAGTTGCGTTCATATCGAGTTCCATATTTTGTACATTCAATTTCATTTACGTGCTTTCATTCCATCATGCAGTTTAAAAAAAGAATTGAAACACATCTCCCGGGAAGAAGCTGTATAACAATGCAGTGAAATACTCGAAACGAACCGACTTCAATTTGACCCACGATTCCCGGAAACGATGAAAGAGTTAAACGCGCAGTTGGCTCCGTTTAGCTGTCGAATCTCCGGCGCTTGCTCACCGAGAGGACTACGAAACGATGCTTCCGAGCGAGATCTCGAGTGGTGGCAATCCGCGGGCTCGGCCAGCGAGAAGTATCTTCCTAAATAACGGTAACAATAAGTCGCCGTTTAAGAGTCTCTCTGGTGCGCGGCGTTCCATTTAATTTCCGTTTCTGAGGTAATCTCGCCGGCTCCTCGCGCGATATCCTGTTGGCCCCTAAACAACCGGGTAATCCCGCGGCGCTTCTCCCTCGCGGAGAAAAGCGCGAAGACACCAGACCGGTGGCTCGCGCGTTCAATTTCACGGCAAATATCGCCGGCCACATCAAACGAGTGGTGCGGCCCTAACAAACCCCCTAGCAGGGAACAGCATCAAAGTGGCCCGGGCCAGGTGAGCTCCGTTTCTCGTGGGATGCGCCACGGTAAACGAGACTTCGAGTGACGTATGTGGAGTCCCATTGAGGCGACCACATCAAAAGCCCACCCACCCGTGTGCCTTCAGCTTTCCACGGCGATGTCGGCCATTACCGTGCGAGCTCGTTTTACGCAACTTTCCTTCGGGGTATTCTTGCTGCCTCGAGCCAGAGCCAAGCTAGGCAGCCAGTCGAGCCTTCACCTGCCATTAAGAGAACGCGAAAATTGTCCTACTTAAATCGTTGCGTCTTCCCGCGGCAGCAAAAGTCACGTATTCCTCGGCTGTTTCTTCTTCTTCCTCCACTTTCACCCCCCAACGCGCGCTACTAGCCAACAACCCTCTTTTTTCTCTCTTCTTTCCACATGGGTTCTACTACGCGCCATCGCTCGGGGTACAACTATATGTATAGACGGCTCCTTTTCTTTTCAGCCTCTCGCGGAGAAAATCACGGCTCTACAACGGAATACTTGCGGCTCCTACGGAGAGCTAAAAGATTTACTTAACCGAGCGTTCCTCCGTTTTCCGGCCAGTTCTTTTGATCGCTCGACCCCTTCCTTCCTTCCTACTTTATCCTCCTTCTCCCTGCCTCTCCCACTGGGCAGAACCGTCGTAGCGATTACGCGGAGTCAATAATTACCGGGCTTTGTTGGAATTTGTGCATGGTTTTTTAATCGCCCTCCCGGAGCCGCAGACGGCGCGACGTTTAGAAAAGAAACCGCCGGTGAATCAGACCGCGGTTTCCGGCACGAATTGTTCAGCGGTCGCGCATATATACGTATAAAGTATATACGCCGGCGAATGTTAATTTTGTATTAGCTCGCCCGTCCGGCTAAATATTATGCGTACCATTCCATGGTGATGGAACATGTCAATAGTACTAATCGGTGAACATACGTAGAAAAAACCCCAAAAAAGGCACATATAGATCGAATTGAGTAACATCCTTCTTTTTCGAAGTCGGTTAAAAGTAGGAGTTTTGAAGGAGATAGCGTTTCATCTAGCGTTTTTGACTATTGAGAAATGAGAAGGCGAATCTCGCACCATGGCAATCCACAGGAAAAAGGAGTCTACCCTCATAAGGAATAATGGCGAATATAAATGTGCCCTTGAAAGGGATCAAAAAAGATTTAAGTGTCACTCATTAAAGTTCCTCCCTTCAAATGCGCAGAAGTTCACACGAGTCGGCACACACACGAGAAACAGAAACCAATACCGATTAACGCTCAGCACTCTGATTCACCACTAAAAATTGCTGTACCATTATCGACAATATTGTTTACATTATTAAACGTGTTGGTATCTAATCAATTACTACACATTTTCGTATTATATACGAGGTATTATAATAATTTCATATCAATAAGATGAAAAAAATTGTATACAATGGAATTATTCTAGGTCAGAAGAAATGTTTAATTTTCAAGTTGAAATGGCTCCGACTGCAAAGGGTTAGTCGTAGATAGACAGTGTTCGGGCCGTTTGGAAATGGATTTCTAAACGATCTGGATGCCCAACGGAATCGATTTCTTGTCGGGGGTGGGAATCGATGGCCGGAGAACGCAAACAGGAGTAATGATCGATCAGATGTCGATCGGAGGCTAATTCCGACGTGTGTCGTAGGGGGAATCGGCGCGGTCGACAATTCGCGGCGCGCGCCTGCTCTGCAAACATCGGAATAGAATTAATTGGATGGTCCAAGGCCAATTAAAATTCTACACTTACGGATGAGGGCGCACGTGCGCGACTTCCTCCTGGATAAATAAAGCAATTACCGGTGCCGGTGGGCCGGGCAAGCGGGGCCGGTTGTCGGCGCAATCGAAATAATTGTTAAGTAAAACGCCCCGGAATTTTTTACAGCGAGACAAATTCGACCGGTCGTTTCGCATACATTTCGCTGTAAACACTTCCCCTCCCCGCCTTTTAATCCCTTTGTGATGGTAATTGAAAAACGCGCGACTTTTTTTCTGCCTCGCTCTCTCGACGGCCATTACGGCCGGTGCGCGCTGCTCTCGGATATATTTGTTGTTCGAAAAAGCGTATCAATCGGCCACCGATCTCTCTCTCTCTCTGCCTTTCTCGCTCTCTGCGTCTCTCTTTTCGACCAACGGAACAGTCGGATTTTGGTGTTTGTTATATGTATACTCGGTCGGGTTCCTTGTTTCTTCGCTGTTTGTTTTGAATGTTACGGACAGAGGCCAGTAGCAGAGCCGGAGGACCCCGAGCACATAGCCGATTGCGTGCAAATCGCGGGTATTTTTCTACCCGGTCCCCCGGGCTGCAACCCGGTGCTTTGCGATCGTTATCGTTGCACTTTTTATTTATCGAGCTGCTGTTTCCGTTTTATGGGCCCGGTCGCGGACGCTAAACGTGTAATTCCCGATAAGAAAAGTCCCTCGCTCTTTTTGCCGATCCAGCGTGAATTATACATATACCGGCTTCTGTTACGCCTTTGTGTTCCGCTCGCGACCGCGTATCGTATGTTTTTGCGCGCGGCCTCGACTTCGCAGTTTAGTATAATGACACGTTAACGACGTTCGATTGTTTGCTTCTTTGCGGAGCATTAAAAGAGGCGGCGGTTTCTGATTGGTATATTTACGGTTTCCAGGAATGTGTCACTGTCGAGGGGGTAAGTAATTTACAGAAACGTGGTCACGAAGTCTTTGATTTTATAGGATTTGTTACCACGCTTATGTTAGCCTGCCGAGTTGTCGTTGTTGTATGCGTCAAATTTTGTTATCGCATTTTAAACCACTTCCCGAGATGAGCTAGAGACTTGAAACTTTAAACATACCTCAGGACTGGATGACAATGCAATATTAAAAAAAATTTTTACATTAACACTTTACCTACCGGAAGCCTATTAATAGGATTTTCAATAATTCTGCTGTACCAGATGAAAGCATAGAAATTTTCTTTTACAATGCGATCTTAAATGAAACTATTAGATGACGTTATTGAGAGAGAGAGGGAGAGAGAGAGAGAAAGAGAGAGAGAGAGAGGGTGACTTGTGTGTGTGTGCGTGTGTGTGTTAGTTCACAATGAAAATTGTTGTTGCTATTGAAGGTTCCATTAAAAAGTGTTTAGCCATGTACCATAGAATTTTCAAAATTATGCAATAATCACCTTGAGAGGAGGATAAGAGATTGGATGGGAGCCATTACGGCCAAGTGTAAAGATCGATTAGGGATCGCCATATACGTCCTTCTGTATACACGAAGTTAATAATTGTAAATAATTAATTGAACGTTCTCCGGTATATAAGGATTTATCTCTGATTGCTTTCCGGCAGAGCGAATCACGGATAATGTACAGAGAACGATAATTTCGCGTACGTTCCGTGCCGTCCGTACAAAATTAATTGATATTCCCGTTGTTCGGCAAACAATGCATTAATATAACACGCAGCCTTCTCGATTTTTCCGCGTAGAGGATGAATTATCGCAAATTAAAGAGGACGGGGGCAGGTGGGGCGGTAGGAGAGACGGGTGCGCGTCTGGATATACGAAATTATCCGGGAATGATATTTTTGGTGTTGTTTCTGCAAACAGGAATCAAGCCTTCTGTGTATTTTTCTCGTCGAGCGTCGGCTAATATAATTTATCGTGAAATTATCATTTAATGCGGAATGACGTCGCCAGTAAATGCTTTCATCGACTAGGGACTCCGCTGTTATCTCTTTCTGGTCGAAAACGTAGATAAAAGCTTGTTTATTTGTCGTTATTCATTAGTGGAGTAGTTAATAAACAAGATGACACATTTACTAATTAAAATAAGCTAAACCGGTACAGCTGAATCAACGTGTGTATACTTGAGACTCGACTGTTTGCCCTTTGGACCCCAGAAACCAGAAGTCTTCATCGAATTTAGAAGTTTTAGTTGATGTATGGTACAGTTTATGCCACACTTAAATGTTTAGCAATTTATTAGGTCTCTTGGACGTGCTTCCATCTAGCTAACAATAAGTTAAATTTTGAACGGCACTAAATGACCTCGAATGACGTTGGAAGGTCAAAAATGTAAAGGATTAAAAATGGTATGGAATTATCGTATGGTAATTTTTAGTGATGTTATAGGGTTGCCCTTCGAGTTCAAAGGGTTGAAAGGGATGAAGACCCATGGTATTTTTAATACCACCGGGGCCTATTAACATTTAAATATTTTTCAAGTAGTATCAGGTGGAGTATCAGGGGTTCTGATAGGATTAATTGGTCCTTTGATTTTTTTCCAGCGGCAGAATAATCCAATCTCGTCGCGTTCGACGTCAGCTGCGAGGGTTCCAGAGGTCCGACTCGGAAATCTCGGCTAGGCGGGCAGCAAATGTATAAATCGATTCACGGTAATCTGAAGCTATCGACGTGGACAACGACTCGTCTGTATCGATTTCAGCGAGCGTCGGGGAATGCACACGTTTAAATAATGCCCCGCACATTAACAATCGGTAATAACATACGCGCCTCTGAAAGCCACATATTGCGGGTGGAGGTTTGGTGGCGATGCGGAAGGGAGGAGCGACAAGGGGGAGACAGAGAGAAGAGCCAGGGGACGCAAATATTAATGATCGGCCCCCAATGAACTAGGAATACATAATGCTTATTTGCATGACACCCCCGCCGTGCCAGGCTTAGTTAATCATTCGCACGCTCTGATGTTTGCTGAATCGGCGTTGCTTACATACGCGTCCCCACAAATCAGCCGGACCGCCGCTAATAAATCGGTGATCGTTTATTAATTTATGGAACAGCTAAGAACGGATTTGGACGCGCCGCGCCGAGCCGGTCTCCCGATTCGCCGCCTCGAGCCGACCAATAGTTTCAAACGTTGTTCACTTCCCGCCCGTGATTTATCACCCTCCGACCTCAAATTTGAACAGACAACACGAGTGATACATTGTTTCCTTTCGCGTAAACTTTCGGTCCCCTTGCACTTTGCGGAATGATCCATTGGCGGCGCAAATTTCTCTATTTAACTACTTGCGCTCTAGAGGGTGGGATTCTGCACGGGTCAGCACACTCAACTCTCACGTGCGCTTTTGCAATCTTCCATAGATGACACACGAGAAGTTTTAAACTCAAAAGAGTTAAGATTGTCCTTCTCCAAAATTGTCGACCCCATTTTACGTAAATGTCCTCTTACATAAATGTTTGCAATAGGAAAAGATAAAGGACTACTCTCGTATAATAACAGAGAAGGGACATGCACAGAAATTTATGGTACAAACGATATGGTATTATCCTATAATTCTGCGTAATTGTTTTTTAGAAGTGTGCAAAGGCTCAGTAAAATCAATCAATACGATTATAGAGTGTGCTAGAGTCTGAAATAATGCGATTTATTGGATTAATTAATCCATAACTAGATCTGGCTAGAAGCGTTTGAAATACTGCTCTAGTACTCAATACACGTTCAGGTACATAGAAATTGATTTGCGCAAGTAGAGAGGGACAATCAATATAATTATTAATTAAATTAAAACTAAAGCTCTGGTCGGATACTCTTCTTCGAGCAGACAATGTATAAAGGTTCATTGTGGTTAATATTGTGGAGTAATCATGATCAAAGAATGATCTGCACTCTCTCGAGCATGATTTCGTAATTAAAGCTCGACGGAGACCATATAATTGAATCATATTCTAACAGGGGACGGACGAGGGTGATATATAGCACAATCTAAGTGTGCGGATTGAATGAAAATCGGTGGGAAAACGAAGTATAAAACCGAGTGTCCTTGAGGTGGAGTTAACTATATAATAAATATGGTTGGAAAAGAGTTCAAGGCAGAGGAGAAATGAATTTTTAAGTCCTTTACCTCACTTATTGACGAGAGAATGTTTAGAAGTCTGCTCGCGCTTGAGCTCTCTATAATCTATTTCTCTGTGGGTTTCACGGTCGACTTTTACATTCCCGAACGGGACAGTAGTATTACTTACAAGTCCACAACTCCATCGATCTCAATTAACCTGTCTTCGCTCGTATGTTACTGTCGCTACGCGCAAAGTCCTCCAATTGTTCTCGGCAACCCGCATCCAGCCCAGACCACGGTGGAACAAACGTCAAGCAAGAATCCCAGGACACGTACGCGCCATTATGGTGCCGCAAGCTGAACTAATTCCTCCGGAAGTTTGCCGCGACGTCGCTGTGCGACGCAATTCATAGTTTCTGCGAGTGGGGTGAACCCCAATCACCATATGGGGTTCAATAATCGTGCAACGAAAAATATGTAACTGGTCATTTGACCAGCGGTGGTACGTTCGACGTTAACAATCCGGATTTTCACTGTTACAGTATACTTTACGATTACTAAGTTGTTCAAATCTAGCATCTAGTACAAGCTATTTTTCAATAATCTATCTATCTATATAAATAAAAATGTAATTGTCCGTTTGTTTGTAATCTTTTTCCACCGCTACAACGCTAACTGCTTACTTTAAGTTATGTGAATGTGGCGCGGTTGTGTTGATTGTTGTTGATTCGCATTACCACCAATGCGTCACGACGAGAATCTTCTCAGTGATATTCTGCTTCAAATTATATCGTGAAATATATATATATAAATAGAGAGATTTACCTATTCGGAGTGATTTGTTCTGTAAGTTTCCCACACTGCATTGGAATTCAGCTGAGTAGATTGATCTGCGTTTGAATTGAAATATTTGGTTAGTATTTTTAAATTATTAAGTTTTCTCTTTGTATTTTAGTTCGTGTATTTAGTGTAAATATTTTTAGCCTTTAGACATAAACAATATAAATACGCCACGCACTGTAAATCTTTAGCGAGCGAAAAAATCGATATGTCAAATTAACACATCAATATTTTTATCACACTCACAGCCAAAATGGCGCCCCTAAATTTCGGCGCCCCGGTCAAATGTCCGGGCGTCCCTAGAGCAGGCCCTGCACGTACCTTTACCACTACACAGAACGATTAGTTTTCCGAGGTAACTTTGAGTCCGCAGACCCTTTTCGCTTGAGTAGCATGTCGCCGACGCCTTTTTCCGCCGTCGACGCGTTCAGAACGAATTTCCGCTAATTGCCAGTTGATCGGCCGCCCCGGTGGAAAGGAGAAACGAAGGGGGATGAATAATTTCAACCGGCCTAGGTCGCGGGCCGATCGTTACCCGTTACACGGGTATTGATTTCATTAATAACGCGAACCCGGTACCTGCGTGACTGCGCCGCGAAACAACCGTTCGTCTCTCGTTAAGCTCGGCCCCCTCCCGCGTGTTAGCTGGCTCCGCCGCCCTCGTTTTAATCTTTTCCACTTTTATCCGTCGGTGGCCCCCGGCCCTCGGAGCCCTAGAAGCTGCTCTCCGCTCCGGAAAACGTGGCCGCTATTGGCAACGACGACGCGTCTACCCGCATTACATACAGTCCGGCCCGGTTTAATCTCATTTGGCGAGGAACCCGCTGCAAGGAACACGCCAGCGCGTCGCTCCGCCGCCTTTTGGATCCGAATATTCCCCGGGATGGGGTCACGCCGCCAGACAAGTATGGTCTGGAACAGGTGCAGTCCCCTGGAAAGGACGGGAAGGTGTGTTAACGTAATTGAGTTGATCGCGACGAGTCCGACGCGACACCGCACCGACGCGGCGCTGTGGCGGAGCGGAGCGGCGACGAGCTCGCCACGGTCTGGCTACGTTTTAGGTAATTCCCCCTGTATCTTTTCTTTTCTTGCCGAGTCGACACCCGGCTTTTCGGACCTGCACCCTATTTGTCATGGGTTTCTTACAGAAACTGTCTCTGTTTTAGTCGGATTGATGCACCATGGTGGAGTAGTTCTTTTTTCGAATTGCTGTTACCGTGAAAGGAAATTAAGGTCTGCTCGAATTTGATGGGCAAGAGGTTCTTGCAGCAACAGGAATTCTTTGTTCACCCGTTTAACGATATACTAAGGATTACTATATTTATGGATAAAGGCTTTCATTTGGGAAATTTCTATGCGTCAATTTCTTCGAAATTACGGCCGCGCGTGGTCGTGCGCAGCGCACGAAACTAATTACAGGATAAAACGAGCCGGGTCGCGGGAAGACGAAATTATACGAGGCAGAAAAACCAAAGTAATGGCTGGAGCGGACCGCGTCGGCTGTCCAGCTGTCCATAAGCGTTTCATATTCCGGCACGATGAAAAGATGTCCATTATGAAACTGGGCCGGCTAGGAACGGGATGGTTAGAACGGGCGCGCGCGTCGCGTCCGCCTGATTAAGGATAAACTCGTGTCTTGCAATTAGTGTCGTTTGGAAAGGGAGCAATGATTTTATTCGCGGCGCGCGGCTGCTTGTTTTATTACGCGGCCCCAGCTGAAACGTCGCCGGCGCGGCGCGGAGGTGCATGGCCCGCCGCGAAATACACACGCGTGCACCACAATTTTAGACATCTGGCGTGGCTGTAACTTAAGCGGCATAGCTTATGATAACTGAATTATGTAGCCGGCGAAACTTGTGTACGCTGCATGCAAAGCCCTCTGTATAATTCAAGGATTGCGTGCAATTTGTCGGCATTTTCTGCGAGGCTGTTCCGTGCCTCTATTTCTCTCTCTCTCTCTCTCGCTCTCTCTCTCTCGCGCGCTCTCTCTCTCTCTCTATCCACCCCCGCACGCCTGCTGCCACACAACCCTGGATTTTGCCGCCGCGTGAATGACGATGCGCCACGTTCTGCGGACAATCGCCCGCGGCTTCGAACGCTGTCACCCGCAACGTGCAAATTCAATTTTTGCCCCTCGTATCGATGTTTATCGAAGGCACGGATTTTTTTTTTAAATCCCTTAAAGCGCATCTGTTTCGCAACGCGATTTTCACGCGTTCACCGGCAAGAGCACGGTCGTTCGCGTTATAGACACGATTCTTTGTTTCCCGTGTTTTTACGCTGTCCGCACTGCGCACACCGTGTACCGCCCGTTTTCGAGTAGAACAACGGAAAGGATTTGTTTTTTAACACTGTGTAGATGACAGCGCCACCGCGATCTTTTGTTACTCCGTTCGAACGAATTTATTTTCTTGTTTTTTTCAATCTTCGTAGGTCGGTGAAAATTGATAAGGTTGTTTCTAGGATGTATATTTATTCTTTAGAATTGGTTTCGGTAATTTATTCGGAGGCGCGGCGTTCGTGAAAATAGTAATGAGATGTACATACATAATTTGATTTTTCATTGGGAAAATTCCGCATGTTTTTGTGATCCAACAGGCTCGGGTATGAAAAAGTGTACATCTGTTAGGGGTTTAACTGATAAAGGATTAATCGCTTTTCTCGGATCTGTATACGATTAAAAATAGAAATTAAAAAATAAATACCATTTTTACCGAACCCAGAAAAATTCGTAAAATATAATACTTCTGAAATAGTAATACTTCTTTCAAAATCGTTTCTATACGATTCCTCTGAAGTGCGTCCGCACAAAGGGAACCGATCGCAAATCCTCTCCAATTTACAGATTCCAGGGATCCCCAAAGAAAGGCGGGGTAGCGCTACGGATCACGCTCAAACGTGTCGCACCTTGTCTCGAACGCTTAGGGGGTGCGCACCCCGAATCGCCGATGCCTCTTCCACCGGTCGGAGTGCCGATTTCTGGCGCCCTTCGCAGCAGAAGAAGAACAATCTCCCTGGCATTTGCAATATCACGGTTCCGGCCAAGGAAACAAGAGATTCGCGTCGCCAGAGAAAAAGAAGGAGAGCAGAGGTTGGCCTCGTGTTTCTTTGTCCAGTGTCCGGAGTTCAATCGAGCCGCCGATGAAATCCGTGGAGCGTCTACGAATTTTTAATTTCGATTTGGTTGGCGCGCAAGGGCGGCTCGGGGGTGAAACAGGGCGGTAAAGAAGGTCGTGATTACTCGGCGCGTTGTTCGTCGATTTGTGCCGTATACGTTTCCGATAGCGTGCACAAAGCGGCTTCTAAGCCGCGTCGAGAGGTCCTTTGACGTTTCTTGTTAGCCGGGACCGTCACAAGGCGTTCAACGGACCGCCTACCGGCTGCAGACTGCCGTCTAGAGTCTAGACGTTAAGTAAAACCGAATAGATCCCGCGCGCGTTCAGCCCCGGTTCCAACCCCCGTTCATCCCCCATGCATCCCCTTCCCGGCCCACCGAGAACTCCCGCATAGACGTTGGCTCCGCTACGTGTGTATACAAGTTGTTCCCGCGTTACTAATGTATCCGTTGAGTACACTGTTAATATTTAAGCGCGCCTGCCCGGATTCCCGTAGCTGCAGCCACGTCGAGCCGCTCCGCGTTGCTGCGACGCACCGCGCCGCGCCGACTGCCTCCTTCGACTTGCCGAAACCCTTCAACTTCCCTTCCGTGTTGATCGACGGGGACTCACAACGCCAGGTGCTCCGCGCCGGAACGCAAACTGCATCCGGCAATTTCGGAAATTTCGATACGACATTCGCGATTAATTAATCACGTCGCGCGCATAACGCCCCGGGCCGGGCGAGGCTGATTTCGTCGCCTTCCAGATCCGATGGATTACTCGCAACCCCCGGGGACCTCGGCGCACTGCGGCGCTGAGAAAAATCTGACACGATATACTTGCTTACGTGGAAATACGGTCTCGATTTGTGGGGAAACTTCCGGACCGAAATATCACCGGTATCGCGTGTACAGGCGCTGTTGCTCGATCTCTTGCTTCCTAGTAGAAAAGGATGATATCGGTGAAACACTATTTCTATATAGACTATTCAGAATTATTTTTTTGTGAAACTTGCACCAACATATTCGCGACAGTTTTCTGGTCACAGTGAGTCTAAACACGACACGATTTGAATCATATCTTCTTGTTTAATCCGCGATGCAATAGAACCTCTTTGTTATTATGTTGCGAAGAGTGACAGAACGAGGTCGAGAGAAAATTGAAAGGGGAAGATATTATAGAAGAATTAAATGAAATTGTAGAACGTCGAAACGTGTTTCGCGTTTAAACGGGCGCCGGAGAGGCAGGCTAGCAGATCAAAGCGGTAGGCGCCGCCATCAATCATTCATCGTCTGTTTTCTTAGTTCTCCGCAAACCTACTAAATTTCATTGAAATCTGCGCGCACCGCCGGCGTAATACCCGTGTAAATCGAAACGGAGTTTAACAAGCCTGTGTACACGGCGAGAGCAACCCCTCGACATTTCCAACATAAACACGGTCCGTTTGTTTATGGGAGCACGCGGTAAAACACGAAGTCGCCTATGGGCGACGAGCCCCGTAATAATCACCCTCGAAAAGTTAACGGCGTGGCCGCAAGAAACGGAAGAACGGATATCCGGGGGTGATGCGCCGAAGGCGTCGACTGTAACGTACGGGTACGTCATCGGGTTCGAGGGGTTGATAGGGGAAAGAAAGGGGACGACGTTTAAAGGGGCTGCGCGCGGTCGCGGTGTGTAATCTCCCGAGGATTTTGAATTCGAGAACGATGAACTTCAGACGTTGCCTGGGAATCCTTGATTCGATTATTCTTCGTTAAGAACTTGCGGGCTCATAACTGACGTGCTTAACGCGCTCGCTGCTTGTATTTCTAAGCCTGAACTTCCCCCCAGCAAACTATCTTTTTTAAAATAATAAAAAGTCTTTTACTGGCGTCTTCGCAGCAAATCGTAGACGGTGTAAAACCGAAAATCTTATTGGTTGTATAATATATTCTGGCGTGAAATAAAAAACCGAATTTCTTTATTCAAGCGATGAGCTTTAATCGATAAAATATTTTCCTATTTATTCTTTTGGCAAAAGCTCCTCGAAAAAAAGGGGAAATATCTTATTCGTTAGAAAAAAATGGGTTGAATAAAAAATTGGCATCTCTATTTCACCTTAAAATACCGAAATTACTTTCTTGCCAACCTACATATAACATTGGATCATATTGGAGTATATCGAAAAATGTTTTGCATTTTGTGTAATTTAATAGGTGAATGCCCTCGAGCTATGCGTCCCATTCAACCATTTTTCAAACAGCTTCGACAAAAATTCGAAATGATAGACAATCGTTTATATTTTCATATCCATTAAACTTGCTTGTGAAACCATAAAGGTCCGCGTACAGCATTGAAATATACAGACCGAAGATCGTTTTTATTGTATCTGTGGTTTAATGAATCGACATTTGCAAATGTGTTTTCGAAATATTATTTTTACACGCTGTAAACGGACGTCGTGTAAATTGTATTCAGCACCGCCTGCGTTCGACAAGAATTTCCACGAGTTAAAGCTCCCAAGCATGAATTGCATTCCGGATAATAAAAATAGATGGCCCCGAGGCAAGGGTCATTTTTTCAACTTAACAAACGAAGCTCCCACTTCCAAACGATGAATAAAGAACCAAGTGTATTAGTCGTGTCCTACAGGTATTTTTCATTTTTGTATAAAAATAATGGCACTGCCGAAAGAGTGCACGAAGCGATAGTGAGAAAAAATTTCGCCGAGCCAGGCACGGTCCAGGATGCATACCTATTTACGCGCGCATCAAACGCATCGAAACATTCGCGCGACGCACAAAGCCTTGCGAAATGACCCGAGTTTTTTTTCGTTACTACATCTGCCCGGCACTTCCGTTCAGTTTTTTGACTCGACAAAGCAGCGCGCGAGCTTGGCCAGAGCAGAGTTCGAAATAAAAATATTTTTCTAGATTCGGGAGTACGCTTCTGACCGGTTCCGTTCGGCGCGCGGAGTCGCGTTCTTCGTGCTCGCAATTTGATCACACGCAGACGCGGGTCGTTCTCGTTCCCGCGAAGAGGATCATTGCTTTCCGGGCGGAACGCAATTTGTCCCCGTCCCGGCAATAAAAGCAGGTGTTGCAATCTGCGATCGCGATTGAATTCCGCGCATTCCGTCTCGCTTCTTACGCGTGCTGCGTGCGCAAGTAATTTTATCCGGGCCGTTTCTTCGGTACCCGGCCTTTCGCGGACCGTATTTATCGCCAATTTCCGGCATTGCTCGCTTGTGCATCCTGATTATGAAAGTTCCGGTTCCCGCGGCGAACAGCGGCGGGCTGCTTTTACCGGGCGACCATGAATCCCGTCGTAAAAAACACGGGTTCACGCTGATAGCTTCCCCTTTAATTATATTAAAGAACCGAAAGCCAGAAAATGCTTTCTAGTCACCGAGAACTTCGATTTGCACCTTTCTTTTCAACGAAAAGATTCCCTTGGCCGTTTCCCATTGCACCCTCCTCGGTAATAATAATTGCAAAACTCTTCGGCGTATTATAGATTCCGCGAAGACAGAAATTGTCCCCGCTGAATCGTATAATTCCGATTTTCATTAAGAGAGAACGATCTTTAACCGGTTCGTCGTATTCGATGCAGCGAAACGTTTAAATGAAGCTCAAGAAATCGTTCAATAATTACTTACCGGAGGCGAAGAACTCGGCCTTCGAAAAATTAATTTTTCCGGTCACCGCGCCGTGTCGCGAGTCGACGTGAATAGTAATAACAAGTCAGGCGAGCTTAAACGATTCTAGAATAAATTATGTCTCTCGTCCAGGTTGCTCCGGTGACGTCAAACTCGTTCCTACAACGAGAATTCACGGTCTCCCTTTTCTCGAGAAAATCTCGCGATTTCTTCGGCCGAATGCGAGAATCGTGATTTCGGAATTACGACTATGCGCGCGACGATGCGGGGATTGTCTCGTTTCCGATCCGAAATTGAAAGTGACGCACGAAATTGTAGGAGAGGCACTCGTGATCCATGATTGTCTCGGAAGCTTTTGCGACGTTATCCACCTCGACGTCCTCCCCATCGAAATACGTGGCGTTCTTCAAGTTCCAAGAATACGTCCACTCGCGTTTCAAGGTTTTGTAATTGAATTCTGTTGCTTCTTCGACTCTCTACTCCTGCGGAATGCTCTGATCCCGAGTCTAAGGATTTCTCGACGACATAGGCCTTTGTGACTTTCAATTTCGTCGATTTCCTCCCCAGATTAAATTCTGCTTTACCGACGGATTAACACTAAACCTACCATCTTTTATTTTGCTATTATCCAACTGTAAAGGCACTCGGGAAATGGTCAAATAAATGTCCTTAACATTATAACTAGTGTCGACGAAGTAACTTGTTCGCCGTCACCTTGGACAAATTTTTCATCTATTTAATTCTTAATTCTATATACTTCATTCTTATTAATTCTGCTTGTCTTTCGTGAAATTTTCCGAGGTAGCCACAAAACAATTGAATGTCATACAAAATATATAAAGTGACACGAAACTCTATTTTCCGCTCAGGCACTTTCAGATTTACTGAAAGGATTACTGGTCCTAAAGGAAATTCTACAGAAACATTGCTGCGCAATCACGTCGGATTTTAATCGTTTCGCAACAGTTTAATTTTGCCGTCGCGCGTATTTCAAAGAAATTGGACGGGCATGCGTCGGCCCCGAAGAGGCGGCGACCGTCGGCAAATTAATTAGGAAATTTAGCGTTTCATAACTCATGATTGGACAGGACTCGAACCGGTGAAAGGGTCTTCAGCTTACCTCGAGTGGCTATTGAACCACCGCGGGCAGCGCTGCTCAAACACTTCAACTCGAAGAGGCAATATCTCGTAATTGGACTATCATAATGGCGTACTCAATGGCCTTCGCAAGGAAACGCTTCGAAATTGAAACACTTTCGGCTGGGTCGCATCATCTATAACGAGCCTTCGATGAATTTCTAGGCGGAACGTACGATTTTTCCACGGTGTACGTTCTTTAACTCGATCCCCAACTATTTTCACTCCAGGGATGCGTGCATTCGTACCCTGCGAACAGGCTTCACACATCAATATCATTAGCTTCTTTCTCCTATACAATTTTAACGTATTTTCAGAATAGATAGTAACATAGTATAGTATGGTACTGCAAACAAATTCTTAATAACACACGCATTACTTTGCATTTCAAACATTTGTGTGCCCGACGAATGCACAAAAATTCACAGTCTTCCTCTGGGATTATATAATTCATCAGACAGGTGCGTCATTAATTTTCTATAGATAGTAATATATTGACATTTCGACAAGCCAACGTGGAAGTCGTAATGAGACAAATAATATTACTGATTTCCGTCTGCACTGGTGGACAAATTTTTAGGGAGTTCAGAGAGCCACCACGATAATTGAAGTTATCAATGTCTGTCGCAAGTGACAATACGCCATTACGATTAATTACGAGAATTCGGTTCATTAGGGCGCCGGTGTGTTCCAAGCGAGCCTTAATTAGAGCAGTTTAATGGACCAGAACGCGGAGAAGGGTTGAAGCTGCAAGAAGCGAGGACAAAAGAAGTTGCGGCTAATTATCCATCGATCCTATACTGGTATTTGTACAACGTCAGGCTGTATATACATATATATATGTATGAGAATCCATTTTACCGAGTCATGTATGTGCAACAATCGAAGAATAAATTGCTAAACAGCAGCGTGTTGGTTTTTCGCGAGACGTAACAGCTGCGATGAGACGGATAAAAAATCACGGAGGCGGTATGCACCCGTAAAAGTTTTCCGTGCTTTTCGGCTGTGTTTATAGAAGACAATAGTGCAAGTTTTTTGTCGGTTGCGTTCCGCTGATATTGTAAAGTTTACATTCCCCGGGCAGAGAAAATAGAGGAAACTCTTTCGGCAAGAAACACTTTGTAAAAAGGAGAGCAGAAGCACCATGGGCCAGGAGCGAAATGTGTACTGTCGCGACTCCAACTTGCAACAATGGGCATCCCCAAAGGGCTCGCAGCCGTCAAATTAACTCCGACCTCCCGAAAATATTCCCGCGCGCACACATTCGTGACTTCCTCGATTTTAAACTTTCTCTCCTCCGCTCTCTACGGAGCCGGGTACCTACCCTCGAAAAGAGGAAAAGGGACGAAGAAAATAAACGCGGCGAGAACGAGAACGAGAAGATGGAGGATCGCGACCCTAATTATCACGATTTTCACACTCTGCTGCTACGGTGGTCTTCGCTCATTGAAATCCGCAGGTTAACGCTGGTAGAAAGCGCACCGCCAACTTTACAATTTCACGAGCGTGCTTAAGAGGCCTCGTAATCATCGGCTCAGAAGTTGCTTCAACCCTTCGTCATAATTTTAATTGAAATCCACCTCGATACTCCTTCGGGGTGGAGTTCGACTGGAGGTTCAATTTCAAGTCGCCCGCAGAACGACCCCTTCATCTTTGAAGTCCAAATTGTCTCATCTACACCTCTTCCTCGATCCATCCTCGTTTTCATTCTCCTCGAGGAAACGCTCAATACAGTTACGAATTCTAGATTCTGATAAATTTATGAGAGCAGTGAGGTGGTCTTTCAAGTTTCATTTTACACTCATTTCTATGGGTTACCGAATGGGTTCGTCGACGAACCATTTCACCGACACTGTGTTTTCATCGACACGGTCAAATCGTGGTCATATATTTTCATCGACAGTCCGTGTTTAACGACAGGTTTGAGTTCATTATTCATATCGCTTTAATGTGAGTACTTTGTGATATTTTTTGAAAAACTCGCGAGGACAAGGACAAGGGCCGTAGTGGTGGGTGGTGGTGGACGGTGGCGTGTGCGGCAGCAGCTGCCCGAAAACGTCGTCTATCCGCTCGGCCCTGATCGGTGCATGTTACACCTGTGCCATCGTGTGCATGTGCACACGTAATATTTAACACGTGCGTGGTCCCGTGTCTCGAACAATGGGGCTCGGCAAACAGCTTTTCACGCTGGTTTCCTCTCGCCCGGGCACATTAAGCGCACGCGTGTAAATTTCATGTACACCTGATTGTTCGCGTGTTAACGGGGGTTGCCGGGACCGGGCCGGGCCGGGCTGGTATATGTAACACGGGAATCGAGCGGAACGTATGTACCTACCGTACATCCATGACAATCGCAGCCCGCTTAAGGCCCGGCCTCGACGAGCACGCATAGTTTCGGCTTGTTCCGGATTATATTCGAAGACGTAACCGGTGACGTGACGGGTTTGTCTGAGCGGACAGGAGAGGAAATATTGCTCCGTTGACGAGGCGTGCCGCCGACAGAGAAAGACAGGCCTGCTCCGTACCTTAGCCATCAGACTGTCGGGACAACCCCCCATAAAATTGATACACTGTCGAAGCTCCTCGTCACAGCATTAAATCTGTCTTATATAAATGTCTTATATAAATAAATTCTCTATCACATATTCAAGTTATTCTCGAAACACATTCCGCCAAGAGAATTGATATCTCCTAATTGAAAAAAGCCATGTACTCTCGCCCCATTTTCTTCAGTATCAATGTTTTACACTGGTGCAAGAAATGAACGTAATTCCAGTATCCTCCCGACGCCGCAGAGAAAATTAAGAATGCATCATGAACGATCTAAATGGAATTTTCGAGCGCGCTTTAAGCCCCAATTGGAAATACATTAAGTCCACGCTAAATCGGAGGAAGTTAGGCGAGGAGCCAGGACCGCGTCAGCTCCGGGTTACGTATAATATTAATTGGTATTAATGATCCAAAGGATCCAAGTTCTCAAACGAAAGGACGACCAAGAACTTTCGTCCCAACTCGATTGTTTCTGTTCTAGCAACTTTCCAGTCGGTCCCGCGTGGTGTTCCTCGAAGATCGTCGATACCTCCGAGAATCTTTCCGAACTCGGTAATGGACGTCCGTGATGGAATTCCCGAGCTCTTCGGTTTCACATTCTCTGAAAAATTTAGCTTTCCCTCCGACCAGAGAAAAACTTGTCCTCGGTTCTTTTCGTTTTATTCAATCCGTATGGTCTCGTCGAAGCGGTTCGTTCCTTTGTCTACACAGTGTCCCTTAACCGATCGATCATTGCAAAATGGCGGATCTGACTTAATGAACTCGACAAACCTGGGATCTTTCTTGATCGTGACGCGTGTTCGAAAACTTTCTACATATTCTAGAAGAAGAGACCCCTGGAGACGAGCTTTCTTTGTGGACGCTTGAAATCGTACCTCTCGCGAGACGAGGATGAGTTTGACGATGAATGGTACTAATTAATGATGAACTGTGGTGAATTATTTTATAAGAATCAGTATAAGAAAGCACTTAGATGCATTGAGCTTAAGATTTCGTATGGTATATAAATATTAAACAAAGACAATATTACAAACTGGATTGGGGAACACTTGCAGTCTCTAAAAAATGTGTATTCGTCACAGGAAGGTAGTCGCTCGGGACCGGCATTATATAAAAGCCCGCGGGCGAGATGAATTACGTTCGATCGTGGCCAACTTTCGTTCCGCATGCGATTTAATAAACTGTGGTTCCGTAGTGTGCAATATTTCGCGGTGGGGCTCGTAACTTGTCGAGTATACGGGACAATTCTTAAGTATTCTTAAGCAAGTATCGAAGTCCTCGGAGCGAGGCGGCTCCACGATCATGTAAATAAGGGACGAAAATGTAGTTTATGCTACGTAGCCAAGACCCAGTTTCGGGTTTCCGTAGAGAACGGTAATGGAGGAAGGCACCGTCGTCGTCGTCGGAGGGAAGAATACGTACAGCTTCCGGAGTATTTCCTATCGGAACAAAAGACCGGAATACAATTTCCCAAGCGGCGTCCCCGGCGATGTCTAATGACTTTCGAATCGATGAGGACACGACACCGCTAAACTTCCCCGATCGTTCGACCATTTCTCCCGCTGCCCGTTCCAGGTTTATAATCGCGAGACTACTCTCGGCCAGGCCGTTCTCTCTCTCTCTGTCTTTTGGCTCTCGTCATCGGAGAGTTCTCTTCCCCACCGCTCGATAATTGTCATCGCGATTACATACTTCAGAATGTCTGGCATTTAGTGCCTTGTACCCCGACCGGTTCTCAGCCGCCACGGCTGCCATTTTCTTCGCGGACGAGCACCCGCCGATGAAATTATCCGGGCGACGGTAATGAAACAGCGCTTGACGTTAAACCGATACCGAAAATAGATAACATTTATCCGCTGCCGGCGCAGTTATTACCGTGATGCTACCAAGTAAATTGAACCGGCAGCATCTGACACAGTTCCGTCCAGTTCAGTCGCTGCCCCGCACCGTTTCGGAAAGCCCGCCCCTCGAACCGCCGTCGTTCGAGGAAATTTAAATACTAATTGCGACAGTGATTCCTGCGAACGTTATTAGACTGGACTATTTAGAGCGAGGCTGCACAGCTTCTCCTGCTGCCAGGGTGAATCGAGGACTCGGTGATCCGTGCGTGGATCTCCTCTCCAAAAAAGACTTTCTTACTTTACAAAAGCAACAAGCGTGTATTTATTGGGGTTGCACGCTTTCAAATCTTTTATCTCAAACAATTCATATTCACGATGAACGATGGATTTTTTTATGACCATAGACTGTACGTTCGGTGAATGATGATTTTCGAAAAGATTTCACAAAGACGCCGATGTAAATTAAAAATCGCTCGCAGCGATCGATCGAGAAGAATAGCTGGTCAGCCACGGTCGAAAGACTACGAATTACTACGGATATAATTCGTTACTATATCGACAGGGGAAACAATGGCTGGCTACGGGAGATCGGTCGCGATCGCATCACGTTCCCTCGTTAACTCGATTGAAAAGATCCACCCTCCCTATCGGTAATCAGCGGTCGGTCGTTTTTAATCGTCGCGCGTTCACCAATTAAACATTAAAATGCGCTGCAATCGTCGACGCATCCTGTTTATTACCTCGTTCCCATGATTTTATATGTAACAGGGACTGATTGGTTTCGGCGTGGATCGATGATCTTGTTTGCTGATGAATATCTTCGTTTGTATTTACCTGGCCCTTCATTCGCCGATTTCGCTGGCCTAAATCTTGCTGTTTCAATTAATGAAATATTCGAAAAACCTCTAGAAATTCTGTCCACGTTGTAGCATATTCGCATATAGATTTTTAAGTAAATTATTGTATTACCAGGCCAAAGTTCAACGCCGACTCAACAGTCCCAAAACTTAGTACCCTCAGATTAGATTATTCTTCAAAGATATAAAATAACTTTCTGTTCTCGATAAGTCTAAGATCTTTGCATCGTAAATTGTGAAAGTTGAAGTGCGGCGATCCTCTCACCGAAATCAGCTATTTCACCGTAAAACTATCGCAGGTATGCCGAAAGCAACAATCGTTTCGCTAGGGTAATGCAAGCCCACTCTCGCCTAACTCACGGTGAACGCATTCAACGAGGGGTCCTGATACAGTTTCGTTAAAATCGCGGGACCGACGGCCGTGCAGTTGATTTTCCAAGTCAACGAGCAATCAGGAAGCCGACACGCAGCTCTCGCCGCGTCGCGTTGCCGCGCGAAGATTGCTTTTTCATTCCATTCGCTGTTTATTTTTTCACCGATCAACGAGCCCGGGAATGTAAATTAATCCGGTATTGCATATGAGATGCGCGCGGATGTGCGAGCACGCGGCCCCCGTATTGAATTCCCGTGATTGGAAACAGGTATTACGTCGAGGTGCAGGGTAGAGAGCGCAGGGTGCAACGGGGCTGGGAAAACGCAGAGGGGTGTGAGGAGGAGGAGACGAGTACGTAGTTCGTTTCTGGTTGTCGTTTTTCCTCCGGTTTGTTATCGAAGGCGTTCCGCCGAGGAGCGAAAATAGGGGTGCGCTTTTAGCTACGGCTGATTTGAAAACGTATCTATCAGCAGGCAGAAAATTATGTGCACGCGGATCTTCAATACGGAGCCGACTCGCGTCTCTGCATCCTTTCCCCTTCGACGCCAGACGTGGCATGATTTAAGGGTTGCGCTACCCTGATGCTGATTGAACGCACAACATCATTCCGCGCCTTTATTTTACGGGCCTCCGAAAGGAAATTTAAAACGAACCCTCGCCTCGTTTCGTTTTACTTCACGGTAGAAATTCTATGAGTCTGCGAAACTGTTTATACGCTGACGGCTGATTCCACGACCTCAAGCATTCGAGATCAAGTCGAAGTAATTCGGTGAAATGAAAACTGAAATGTCTATGATATTAATGTACTCTTTCAACCCCCGCCCCTGTAATTCGGAGGTATTAATCAAATTTGTTACAGTCTGTATATCAGCGCAGAATTTAATTTCTTCAGCCAGTCGAAACAATCCTGTCAGCTGCAGATGGCTGACACGGTCGTCAACGCATTTATTAAGAAAATTGGTCATAATGATTTAATCCGGACGCTCAATTCGTTCGATCGTTTTTTACGAACAATCTTAACACGTTCGCTACCAGTGTCACAAGGACATGAAATTAATTGTACGAATATGGTTCTTTAAAATTGTTCGGATTCTTCAAGAGGATTCATTTTATTGAATAGAATAATGTAACCACAAAGGCCGTTGCTGCCGCTCAAGCTTTTGAAGCAAACGGGGGAAATTTCATCGAAATCTAAATCTAGCGCAACCGAAAAAGAAATTAACTGCAAAATTGTGCAATGCTAGCGATCAGATATTGTTCTAATTCGGCATCGAATGTGTTAAATACCGGTTCGGACGGGGCCAGTCGAATTCCGAATTAAATTTGAATAAACAAACATCGCCGGCGGCCGGTGTTGATTTTCAATCGATGTTGTAACAGGAGAATTCTTTCCCAGCGGAAGCCCGCAACAGACATTTCGCCCGCGTGCGAACAACAGCATATGGCGGGGCCAATTTTCCAGCAACTTGGCCGGTTGTAAATTCAGCTGATCCTGGAGGACCGGCCGGACAGCAATTACATTTTTCATGGAAATTAAAATCCCGCCCGGCTTCCTCCCCGGAATTCGTAATAGGCCGCTTAATCATCGCGTTGGATTCAACCGTTGAGGAGCCCGGGGATCCGAGATGATTCGCCTGCGACCTTCATATAATTAACATCCGCGGGCCATTGTGTCTGAAAATACTTTCGTGTAGCTGGCATCTATGTGCCAGACAAAAATTAAAGTTTCAACCGTACGAAATAGTGTACAGTTCTGATCCTGTGATCTCTACTGAACACCGTTTGTTCAGACATGAAAACATTGATTATAGAGGGTTCGGAGAGGCCGCGAGATTTCTTCTAGTCTGTCACGATCGAGGGATCGATAAGCCGGATAAGCTGTCGTGCTCTATGATGTCGGCAACAATTTCCGAGGAAGTTGTGCACGACAGGTCCGTCTCGGAAGACTCGGGACGTCAGGAGCCAGGAGAGGCGATCGTCGTTTCAGCGCATGTCAACGGCACACGGTAATTCGTTGGCAGGCGGGCGAGGTGGGCGACAGGTGAAATATAATGGCAAACAAGCGTGATTATTTTCGGAATGAAATGGTAGCCCCGGGGTGGCGGGCCTGTCCGGTTTATTTACATTCCGGGTCAAGGGCCCACAAAGGAGGAGCTTGTAATTATGAGATGAAAGCGTCTGCCCCCCTCCGGTCGTTTCGTAGGATACACCCCTGGGTTTAGCGCGGCCGACCCTATAGATCCGAAAAAGAGAGACGACGCATTGAAAGTTTTCGGCGTTTCATCCCCGTCCAATTACTCATTACACACCGGAACGCGTTCCTTGCTCTCTCGGCCCTAATCAATTACCCGGGACCGTGCGGAATTTTTCTCGCCGGTATGTATTTTCAAAGTAAACCGCGATACACATCGAGACAGATGGGGCTTCCACGAGCGGCGGAGGGGGAGGGCCGAGGAGGACAGTGCAAAGAAGAAAAACCGATCGATGGGAATCTCATTAAACGCGCTGCCGTTCGATGGAACTTTGCGCTAATAATAACACGACTTTATATTGCCTTTATTAATATCGTATATACGGTTCGAGGGTGGAGAGAAGAAAAAAGAGCCGGGAAGTTCCGCGATGTAAGGGACCGTCAATCGATATTTAATTAAGCCCGAATTTACATTAAAGTTCGCGCGAAAGAGAAGGAGAAAGAGAAAGAAAGAGGGGCGGTTACAGGAGCAGGGGGGCGGGTGGAAAAATAGTGGCATAATTAGGGATAATCTTTCCCCATTTATCTTCTAAGCGCTGCGGATGTACATTGTTAATTACGGCTGACAGTAACGAAGAGAGCTCCACTTAATCGAGCGAAGACTTCGCCGCCGCCTCTCCCTCTCCTCCCGACTTTCTTTCCTTTGATCCTTTGTCCTCTCTCCCGCCAACCCCCGCCACCGTTTCCAACCCCATCCCTCCTTCTTACGAGAGCCAGCTCCATCCTCCGCAGCTTCTTTTTCCCTCTTCTCTGTCGCTTCTTCAATATTTATTCTTCGAACCGGTACTAAAGAAGCAGCGTTTTTATCGTTGCCTCGTGGTCAACGGCGCTCGCTTAAAAGTCGAGACACGGCGGGATGCGACGGCCATGCAAACGATCCCCGTCGCACAAGTTAAGTGGCGAGCTAAATTGTAACCGAGCGATGTCCTCCTGTTAACGGTGTCGGGTGTGTATAACGCGATATTGCCGGCATTGCAACCCCCAAAATATCAATTTCGTTTTTATCGCTGATTGTGAACACCTCGAGGCCTTGTGGACATTTGTAAAAGCAGTCCTTGCAACGCGAAACTCATAGAGGTGAACGTGAGCGAAAAAAGGCTGCAAATACCATTATTTTAAATTTCCAAGCCATTTATCTGGAAACTGCATTTCCAAGAACGATGTGCATCGTAATTTTCCGGCGAACGAATATTTTTACTTCAATTTTACCTAGGGGTACAGGACATCGTTCTTCATACAATGTTGGCTACAATTTTTAGCCGGAATCGTAAATTTTCATTCAAAGATCCATTTGTCAATTTTATACCTTTTTCCGAGCCTTTCAGGTTTATCGATAGAGCCAGCCAATAAGGATTAAGAATATTATCCATTCTTTTTTAGGATAATAGAGTGGTACAGATGCGCTCACCAATTTGCAGTTCCGCGGTGACAAGGCTCTACGTATATGTCGATTTCTGCTACACATGGTTTAACGTAATAATGATATCAGTACCTACTCTTTGAACACGAGATAAATTATCGAGAAAACTTCGAAAAGAACCGCCTCATAATTAAAAAAAAAAAAATTACAAAACTTGGCTTATTTTCAGCGTTGCGTACAAGGTTTTCCCTTTAGGGACGCGCGTTCCTTCGGCCGTCGAAATAATGGAGGCCGGAAATCAGCCCCCATTAGAATTATTAAATTTTAATGAAGCCTGATCGGTAGTAACTGTTGGCGACGCCGACGTAATTGTTTTCAGTAATGAGCAGCTTAATGGTACCTTAAATTCCCGGGGATATGACCGGCTGCCAATTAGATATCCGATGTCAACCGGATAACGAGCGACCGAATCGCAACCGAACAAAGGGACCCTCTGCTTAGTTATTAATCACATTCGGCCCTCGCACAACGGGCATAAATATTTTAATTGAATCCCTCGAAGTCAGGTAACGATGATTATTTGATGAACGGCGGCGATACCTGTTCTCGATTAATGATCGGCTCCGGACGAGCAATTAACGATTTCAATCATAAATTGGTAGGCAATGGCGTTTATAAGGTCTCCATACGATCGGATCGTTGCTCTTTAATATCTCGTTGCTGTTAATGGGGTGTATTAGCGGAAGATGTGTTCATTAAGCTTCAGTTTAGTGTTGCATCCAGGCCCTCGGTTTCTATCAGCGAAAATATATCGGTTGCTCTAGCCGAGCTGCACGTGACCTAGTCTCTGTTTACTCGATCGTTTAAACTACCCCTGTTTCGCCGGGTTACTATACCTCTTCAACTATCCCCTGAAAACTACCGGCGTCCGCCGAATACAAAAGAGACTTGTACACTCGTTTCGGCGATCGAAATGTGAATTGGATTCTCTTTGCTTTACTTTATTTTACTTATCCCGGAGATACGAGCGAATCGGTAGACCCGTTGTTGTTCGAGCCTCCTTCGAACGATAAAGTTTCTCCATGGATCCTTTTACTTCGTTTAATCAGAGTTTTATTAGATATAACGACTTATTATATACATATAATTATTGTATTATATATTTTATATTATTACACACATACATAGTAATTTTTTTGAAAATAGTATTTTATTTGACGAACATTGAAAATATTTGTATTTTGTGTTTACTTTCAATTTGAAATATTATTGCTGAAAACACTGTTTCGAATTCAATACATTTATCAATATATTTAGCGGTTTCTCAGAGTATTATAACAATACAAAAAGTAGAATATTTTATTTCGTGTTTCTGATTGTTAAAACAGGAATATTTTATTTTGCGGATCAAATATTATTTTGGGTTATTTTGGGAATCAAATTGTTGAAATAGAAATATTTTATTTTGAGGTTCAGATTGTTAAAATAGAAATATTTTATTTTCGAAATTGTATATCGTATTTAAAATACTATATTTTCTTTAAGCAAAATAAAATCTAAAATATTAAATGGTATTTGAAATATTTGTTTCGCCAAATAATGCCCACGTCTGGATAAAAGAAGAAATGAATCGCAACCAGAGAGGAGCAAGGTTATAAAAGGTTTATTTTCCATAATCGAGGAGCCTCCGTGACAGGCGCACATCTTTTGAAAAATACATATTCCCAATTATTTTCCTGACAGCCCGCGGCGTTGCCCAGAGAGCAATATTTCCGGCTACTTATTTCAGCTCGCCCGGAGGGTCGCAAGAAGTCAAGGTCCTCGTCCCGGAAATTGAAATTCCATCGTCGTCTGATCTATTAGAGAATAAGACGGTCCTTTCGGCGGAGAGTGGGGGTGGATTCGTTTAAAATTGGAGCGCTATTTATGCCTCGGACTGTCAGCTCGAAGAAAAGAATGTTACGCCAGCTCCGACGCATGCTAATTGCGTCGAGTTTCCCCCCTTGTTCGAGCAAGACTGCTTGCGAAACTCGCTCACTCCCATCCCCCCGTGTAAATTTCCGAATCCACTCGTTTGATGGCCGACCAGGAGACCCGGAATAATTTCGGGAGCGTGTTCGCAACAAGTCGGAATTGCCGGGAACGTATTGCTGCGCGAAACTCCGCCCGAAGAATTCGGCCGCGTAATTCGGCGAGCGGCGCGAAATTGCGCGAAACACACGGCGACCGATTAAACTTTCGGCCCCAGTTCCGCCGGCACAGATCGCAGGCCCTTCGCAATTGCTCCTTTTCTTTCCAGCAACGGTAATGGAGTTGCTGCCTTCCCATCCCTTGCCATCGTGGTTCTCTTGTTTGCGCTTCGACTGAGAGAGGAATTGGTCCGAACGTAATGCCGACGGTCGTTTAGTCAATGAAATGATGTTAAATAGCTTACAGGCGATCCGATGTTTTCGAATCTTTATGGTGTTTCATTAACAAATATTGCGGTTTGAAAGTTTGCTTTTGTCTAATTTTATCTAAGTACCAGGCGAATATAGGACACGTCAACAACCCCTGAATTTTCTTGATCTTAAACGACGGAACGATTGTGACTCGAATCTTTTGAATGCTTCGAAAAGACCGGCGTTACAAATGGAAAATGTTTTACAAGATCAAAGAAAGAGATCACGGCACTCATTTTGTAGAGAAACTTTTATTCATCTTATGAAGGGATGCGTTTTCTGCAGTAAGGATGCCGCGACCTGGAAATGTTTTACCTTTGACCTTGGAAAAGTATCCTTTCCATTCAAGATGCTTCTCTTCCGATGCAAAAATCTGGAATTACAATCGTCGTATCGTAAGAGATAAAGAAGATATTTAGATACGTTTACAAGAGGGCGAACTTCCTTTCCAAGATAAGCTCCATGTTCTAAAATAAAGTAGAACGTGGGTACGAAGAACATTTCGATACTTTGAATGCATTCTGTAGCAGGGATCTAGGTATTTCGGAATCCAACAAAAGTGTTGGTATCCGCAGAAGTGTGTTTGTTGCTTTAAAACGGTTTGATATTCCATTCGAGAATCGTTTTCGTCGAGTTCCAGCGAGTGTAGTCGGTACCGATCGATTCGATGACTATAAGAAAGCCAAGAGCATCTTTGCTTAACTGGATAAACTAGGGACGAAACCCAAATAAAGGAGTCGCAGCCGTGAATTCGTCACGTTCGGTCCCGATGAAAGCATGTCGCGCCCCCGCGGGAGTCCCCCGTATTCGCCCCCGCAAAACAGCCCTGCGACCCGGTTTCGTTGGTTTTCTTTCGCAGAGTTGGACGTTAGAAATTCAGCGCGCAGTTCGGTCCAGGATCGAGCACTCTCGGGGTGCTAAAAGCTAGAAGAGCAAGAGAGAGAGAGAGAGAAAGACACCTGAGGGTGCAACGGTTTTAGAAGGGGGTGAAAGTTAACACGTGGAACGGTATACCTGCTGCGCTAATGGCCCCTTCTGTTCGCACAGAGAGAGAGAGAGAGAGAGGAGAGGAGAGCGTGCGTGCACTCTTTTCCGAAATGGTGTGTTCGTCGCGCTCTCCACCGTCGCCGAGACGGGGGGTGGAAAAACGAAGGGGGTGGAAACGATAGAAGAGGAAGAAGAGGGTGTAACGCAGCCGTTTTGTTCCCAGTGAGGGACATCAATATCGCCGCGCCGCGCCAAGTATTCAGAATGCCCTTCAAGAATTTTAATGCGACGGAGAAAGAATTTATTGCGACATAGAATGCGCAGTAATGGCGGAAATACGTATAAAAGTCGGGAAAAGGGTGCGCATTGTCGCCGTCTAATGGCCTGGCCTCGGGCGGCGCACAGTGGCAACGTGTACACGCACCACCACCCTCCTCTTCTCTTCTCTCTTCTCTTCTCTTCCCACCCCTTGCCCAGGATGGCGCAGTGCCGTCTTTCCGCGGGGCATCTCGGCAAGGGCACCCCGAGGACCTCGGCGATTTTAAGAATTCACCGAAACCACGGAAACTTTCGATCGAACTTGCGGTTCTTCCGCCGCTGCTGGTTGCAACTTTTTCCGGTAACTCCCCGGAAACCGTGAATTCTTCATGCCCCCCTGCGAGAACGAAACGAACAAGACCGTGCTCGATGAACCCGCCTTGAGAACCACTGGACAGGCTCTCCAAGTTTCCGCGAACCGGAAGGACCTCGGAACCCGAAAACGAAGAGAACTTTCTTCGATGCGGTTTCTTGTTTTATCTTGAGTCGCGGGAAGGTTGATTGAATTTATCGCTTTTTAATTCATCCCCGGCTTTCTGATTTTTAGTGGAAAAGTTCCCAAAGTTACTATTCTAGGGCTTTATATTTCATTTGGCTCATGGCGTCTCTTGCGTCAATGAAGAATGAATCGTCCAGAAATTGGACTTTTATGTACTCTTTGTATTTCAACCCTTATCTGACAACTATTTTAAAAGAGCAATCGCGCGAATATAAAAGTACAAATGATTAATGAATTTCCGGAGGTCGAACTTTGAAACAATAGAGAAGTGGAAGAGCGCCGAGCTACGGCTGAGAAATGAATATAATAAAGGCTGAACCTTAAAATTCTGCGAAAATGAAGCAGCAGTGACACGAGCATCGATGCACAAGGGGTCGAGCTATTATCGAAGCTCGATGCCCGAGGATAAAATATATTTTTAAGCGATTGTTCGTGTTCAGCGAGGGTTCCACGGTCGTAGCACCCTGACCTGCATTCGGAGGGATAGTCCTCGGCCAAGAAATAACCGTGGATGAGCGTTCCACCCTTGTCCACCCCCGTTCTTCCGGGCTTTCTGTTCAGCCCTTCTCGATCCCGCCGTCTCTTAGCATCCTCTTTTGAGGCGATTCAAGTGTCTTGCCGAAGTGCGCCATTAAAATAGATCAACTGTGATCTCAATTGGGCGACGCGATGGAAAAAAGGGTCGGGCTGCTTTCTTAACCCCTCCGGACGGTCGCTTAACGCGTAATATAACCATTGTGCTCCGCAGCCTCGCCGAATAAATACACCGTCGTCATTCAGGGGGCCAAATTATTTTTGGTCGTCGGGGAAGCTTTCATCGACCGACGCCTCTGCGAACCCCCGGCGCGGGTGGCCGAATTACATGCTCGGATATAAAATAATGGATAGCCGTCGAGAGTTCGAATTTTTTAATGCGAATTTTGATTTCAGCACCGATATCCCGGGGCGAGGAAATGTTTTCGCGTGCGCGACTCGCGGTTTACTCGACTGGCAATTACTCTGAATAATTAATATTCTGATACTGGATAAACGATTAATCTGTTGCCGACCGCGGCGGCCACATGGAGAATTTGCATTTCCGGTTTCTGCGACGCGAAAATCCATGGGGTCCCATGGGAATCGTTGGTTCCCTTGAAGGATCCCTTGGTGCCGCATCGTAGATCTATTAAAGATTTTTGGATTCATCGTGATGGCTGTAATTCTGTACCCGGCAGATCCTGACTGCCTCCAGTAACGACGTCGCTGTCCGAGAATGATGTTCCGTCCGGAACACGACACCGGAATATTGTCAGCACTGGAGAACCAGGTATCAAGGATTAAATTTAGCGCCGGAAAGTCTTTTATGAGAGGCTTCGTTAAACATGACGGTGCGAGAACTTCGTTAATAGATCGTGTCTACGCGAAAGTAACTTGCGACGCCTTTCGTGTCATCGATACGAGACAGCCTTTGAACGTCGGCCATGACAACGCTGTCGATGATAAAGCTCGCTTTAGCAGCGTGACCATTAGAGGCGGCGGCTTTTCATTGGAGAAAAGTTTACTTTCTCGAGCGTGAGCGATCACGGCGCCGGCGAACTTCCTGACAACGTCTTATATACATAGGTAACGTTGCATTAGCGGCAAATGGCCGTAAGAACATTGATGGCCTATCCTATTTCTGGCTCGCTAATTATAGTGTGCACGGAGTCCCGTGGCTCGTTCAATTTCGCGCACCGTTGTGACCCATAAATTACACTAATAATTCCACCCTCTCTTCTCTGCTCTCTCTCCCCTCTCTCTCTCTCTCTCTCGCTGTTTCCTCTCTCACTCTCTGCTTGCCTATTATTATTATCGTTGTTATTTTCGTTACAAATGTTTCCGTATTTGCATTTCGTCCGCCGATCCTCCCCCTAACTGTCATTCAATTATTACAGTACACAGATCCGCGTAATATAAATGCAAACGCTTGTGCATGTCGCACACTAATTGCATTAACAATCGCCTTTGTCACCATTACTTTTAACGGGGGTGTTTTCACCTTTGAACCATTTCGCCGGGCGGCGACTGTTTTCCGCATGGCACGACGGTAGATGTAAATTAGTTCCAGAAGCGAGATTCGTACGTTGATTGGCGGAGAGAGACGTTCCGATTAAATGCGAATAATATTCTGAAATTGCTGTGTTTTAATTTCGACGGGATCGCGCTTTGTGAAGCCCGTCTTCCGCGTCGGCTAGCAATATGGACAACTGTCTATTCGTTATCAACAGCGTTACGATGAACTGGTTCTTTTTACGCTTTTGCATTCCTGACGCTTCGCGATTTTTATGAAGGTCACGCGAGGATACCGACCGGGAATCAAAGGCATTCTATTACTGGCAATTTCATTCGTCTACGTTCGTCTCGCAACTTTGCCACGATGCGTTAGTTTTTCTGCAACTGCGAGTCCTCGTCTAAAAGAGCGCTACAGAACGCAGCAAAATTTATTTGTCATCTGTTTTGGTCGGTGTAACATTTTCCGACTCTGGAAATCGGTATCGAAAAAATGTTTCCGCTTCATCAAAAGTTTTGTTACACTGTAAAAGAGACAATCTGATGAAATGTTTTCAGATATGTTGCCATGGTTACTGGAACGTTTAAATTTGCAATTTAGATTCATAACGCACACGTCCGTGTATTTTGGTTCGCAGCCACTGGATTTTATCATTCGCGAATCGAAAAAGTTTCATAAATATGTTAAAAGATTTTATTAAGTGTACGGATTAATGCACATTGTAAATAAAAAATATTAGAACCTGTCGTTTTGACGGGTCCCGAAAATCTAGTGCGAATTATAATTAGACTGCGGATTTTATGCATTTAGGGTAAACTGTGTAATGATTGACACCCTAAGCCAAAATCGTAGTGAAAATCTTCTTAATTTGCTATTATTATGAGCTAATAGAAATTTTTCAGCAAAATCAAACAGTTTTACGAGTCATAAATCTTTTATTATAAAATATATTCAGTGACTAACAATCGTAAGACAAATAGAAATTTGTATGTAGCTCTTATATTCTGCAGTTGAAAGAATTTCTATTTTGCGAAAAGCTCGACAATCTAATAATGACCGGAAAAAATGGCAACTATTCCCGGCGTCGAAAAGGCGGCGGCACGCGGGTTAATTTCCGCATTTCCCGGTTCTTCCCGTCGTTTCCTCGATTTACACCGAAATTTCTCCATGTGCGCGTACAATGCGGTCCTTTCGATCCCCGCATAACATCGAGTTAAAGACCCCGCAGCAAAATTCTGTCTCCACTTTGATGTCGTCGGGGCCGCGTACATATCGTTCCCGTGTCCTTTGTACGAATAAACGGCCGCGCGCAGGAGTGCGTGTTTGCGTGTGCGTGCCGGGAAAACGCGAGCCCGGGAAATGATAATGCGGCGTTCACACGAGGACTCGCCCGCGGGAAACCACCGGCGAATTTTTCCCGAGCATTTGCATATCAAGCCGCCGCTAGCCATTTACTAAAAATCCCCACGAATTGTAAACATTACTATCAAACTCTGCATTCATTTTGTTGCCCGTCGGGGTTGACCAGTTTTGCGGCTTAAAATTGTTTTTTGTATAAACACGGCCCCGGCCGGCATCGCGGTGAAAGTCACCGGGGGGTTGCGCGCAGTTTTCCCGATTGCAAAACCGTGGTGTCTGCCAGACGGATGATCGACATTAATATTTGTCTCATAGAGTCCCGCGGTGCATGCCGGGGTGGTCGCTTCTATCGGCTTGTGCGTGTCTGTGATCCGCCGAACCGATACCAAAATCGGCTGTCCCAACGTTTTGGATAAAAAATTTAATTGCACTTCGTCTGAAGAGGCCTGCAAATAAAACAGTCTTGTCAAACCGACCAGCTGCAGCCTGAAACGTTTTATAACATTTTCCACCTACGAATATTTAAAAAGAAACTCTCCGAATCGTTACCGGATTACTCGACATAATTTGTAACATGTTCGCTGAAGTACCTCTCGCGTGGACTTTTCGAAAGCGTCACCGTGTCGTAAACAGTAATTAATTTATCCAGCGAATCGAGGGGCGACGTCCTTCGCACTCAGCTATTGTTGTTTCGCTGATGAAGAAGAACGTCAAGCTGCGTAATTCAACGTTGCCGCACACAATGAATCAATGCATTGTTCGCGACCACGTGATCAGGGATAATTCACACCGAGCACAGAAGACCGTAAGTTATTTATTTGGATTTTTCCGGGATCGTAGTCTCGCGTAAAATGATCTTTCCCGGTCTTCTTTCCAGCCTGTGTGTCACAGTCGAAAAAGGAGGGACCGCGAATACGTTATTTACGACGCCCGTAATTCCCGAAGCTCCGTTGAAAACCACCCCCCTGGCCGCCCCCAACAACCCCCGCCGCTTTTAAAATAAATACCGTGAGCTCCCCGGCATCCCCCGGACCCGGTTGCAAGCTCGTTCGAATTCCGACCTCCGTTTGATCTCGTTGTGAATGCGGCAGAAAGGAAGACGTAATGCGATGCGGCGCGGTGCGTGACGTAAAATGCGAAAGCTTTTGAAGTTCGATGGAAGGGTCGGTGAAATTGAAGCGATCGGTATGCGTGCCGCGATGATACGTGTTCCCTTATTGGCGAACAACCAGTTTGTCCGGCTACGTATCGAGCACTGTTCAGTTTTTTTTTTAAATATCGATGCGACCATTCTATGCACCGGGGATGGAAAAAAAAATAGCGGGGCTGACGATGAAGATGGGGATGGAAACGGTCAAAGGGGATTAACAGCATTCTATGGGGAGACAGACGAAAACTAATTTTGATTTTTGAAACGCTTGTTTTACCGCGCCCTTGAAACATCCCCAGGTTTGTAACTCTGCGAAGCTCTTCCGGAGCTTTCGCTTCCTTTCACAATGACTGTCGTATATTTTTAAAGTTGTACAAATACTTTAAAATAAATAGAGTTATTTATTATTTACTATAATATTTAGCTATTTTATTATTTACTTTATTATTTAAAATACTATTTTCCCCAGTTCTGGTTGGAGGGAAGTTGGATTGGTTTGTACCTGTAAGAACTGCTAATAGAATTATAAATAATTCCAGAGAAAAATATAAAAATGGACTGTAAAGCACATTTATGAAAAACGCACTGTCTAGTTACAATTGCAGTTAGTCGAACAATCGTGATTTTCAATCGACAATTGCGAAGCGGAGCGCAACGAGCGCGGTCGATTGCTGCTTTTCCAGGCGATAGTGGAATTGTTGTGGAAAAATGGTAGCATCAGAAACGCGAGATCATTCTCGTTGACAAGGCAAACAGCGGGGACAACCGTGCGCGGAACAGCCGCGGCGGGCACAATTACGTCGACTATGTCCGCGTGTTCCCCGCCCAGCGTTACATCTGCGTGTTTAGCGTTTAATTAAATTATTTTGGGGGTTACCTTCATATTCACTTCCGCGGAATGTGATTAAATTATGTTCCGCCACTGTTTCTGAAACGTCGTAATTTATTTAGTGTATTCACATGAGCAACAATATTCATCCGCGGGATAACAAGCCGGGCGGAGAGTGCCGGGACCCGAGTTCTGGATTAATTTCACGTAAGTTTAACCCGGTCGGTTTTCACCGCGGGGCGAACGCCTCGGTGCGCCTTTTGTTTTGCGCGAAACGGCGCCGAGCCGAGTCGAGCCGAGCCGAGCTGAGCTGAGCCACGGACCTGCACGCGAGTTGTTCGCGAATTCGCGGTTCGCGCGCGTCGCTTGCAACCCTTGTTCCTTCCCTTCCATTCTATTTCCTCGGCGATTATTCCCCTCGGCTACGAATAAAACTGTTATTACCCTACCGTTGCAATGCTGTGCGCTCTGGTGCAATATTTCGAAAACGAAACACCCAATCTTTCCGGTTTGATAGTTCAAAAATCAACCATTCATTGTTCGAGAAGCCACAATCGAAAATTACATTCTAGACTGACATTTCCTTCTCCACAAAAATTGCACACAATATTGACATATTCCTATATTCATATTCCATAGAAAAAGATGTACAATCTTAAAGACTCCCGGAGTCAAAGAAGCTTGGAGATGTAGTGGCAGCAGAAACCGATTCTGAAATCTCAGAAGGTTGAAAAATCTGTTCAAATGACAGCTAAGCATCTCCTTACAGCATTGCTGAGAGATTGCGGCTCATCTACGGTGCTCAATCGCTCGAGCAGGGATCGCAGACGGGCATCCGGTGTCCCCGTTGTTTATGAGGTGGCGAAAGAGCAAACGGTGGCCGGGGTTTGGGCATAAATCATGCGCCGCGCCGTACCGCAGCGTGCTCGTAAACCACGAATCGGAGTTTCGGGTTCGTCGTGGCCGAGAGAGAAATAGAGAGAGAGAGATGGAGCGGTTGGACGTCTTTCGATCGTGGAACGAGCGCGTCGCGACGCAGTTAGCGCGGATAAATACCGGGAGCGTGTCCAGATGGATAAAGGCCACGGTCGATCAGCCGTCGAGTACCGGAGACACATAAACTTCTTCGCAGTCCGCCAAATCGAGTAATTCCTGGACGTGTACCGGGGTTCCGCGATCAATTCGAAGTCAGGACGGGTTGTCGGGGGTAAATGGCGGGTGAATAGACGCGGTTCGGCTCGATGCTTTCGGGGGCAGCAACGGCAGCAGCAACGGTCGCGCCATAGAAACGGATTATAGGCATCGACGAGAGTGGACCGCGGCCGGGACGACGCGGTAATTGCAATAAATTTTTCAACGTGATCGGTCGCGCACCGGTCCGCGTCTCGGCCGGAGTGCTCGAACGGCGGTTACCCCGTCGAGCGATGCCAGTAAAAGGAGGGTAAAACCGTCGGTTGACATTGAACATATTTACGATTATTTCCTGGGCATTAAAGCAGCGACAGCGGGGGTTGCGGTCGAGGCTGGCCTGGCCGAAGAGATCGTCTTGCCCGGTCGGCCTCGTTTGGCAAGAGAGGAAGACGAAGTGCAGGGACGAGGTGGACTCATCCGATCCCTGGCTCCCTCCTCTCGCGAGCCACCTCTCGGGACGAAGAGACCTTTATCTGTTGTGTATTTTCCAGTGAATTAAGTTTCTTGCCTTCTGCTGTCCAAGTTTATATGTTTTGCGGGGAGATAGCGGCGTTCATCCCTGGTCGACGCGGAGCCAAGGGCTGTCAGAGGACTTTTCTTCGCCGTGGAACACGAAGCCTCGAAAGGGGATTTGTGGGCTGGGTGGTTTTTGTTTGCGTCACTGCGCAATATCCAGCCACCGGCTTAACCACCAACCCACCCGCGCCGCTCTTCGCCACCCTTCTTCCTGGCTAGCCTTCTTCGACGCTTCTGGATATCCTCCTCCGGTTCTCTTTCGTTCCCCGTTCACCGTCT
>CM052315.1:28605298-28818971 GCA_028455605.1 Lasioglossum malachurum
CTGAACAATAATACGAGCGACGAGTTTTCGTGTCCGAGCAATAACGCGGTCGCGTCGGAGGCGGAGCAGCGTGAAAGTATCCGGAGGGCACCCCGCCCATTAAACACGAACCTGTCGTGGAAAGAGGCAACGAATCCCATCGGATCGCCGTCGATCTTTTACGTAAATCTTCCCCGGATCGTGGATTCCGATCCGCCGCGAGCCCGCACGCTGCTGATGAATATAAGTTCGAGCGTGGTTTAGTTTTATCTAATTATTCCGTCGTAACTCAACGCTTAACGAGGCTGCCCCTTCACGAGAGAGGCTCCGGGTCGAAATGGTGTTTGCCTTCCTCTAAAAAGACCAGCGCTATTCTGAAATTGTTTTTTCTGCCCTGGTCATTGTGATCGTTAACTTACTGATTTGTGCGAGTACTCTCTGTGGAGATACGAGTCGCGCAAATCTATACACTCTGCAAAATAATTAATGAAACAGAGCCTTTTTATGTAAGATCCATCCGTAGTGTAAAATATAATTTACCATGAAAGGAGAATTTACAATCGATGTTATTCGTCTCACAATCTGCTAATGTACTTGTCCAAAATTGGAGCACGACAGGAAAATTCTAAAGAGAGACTCGCCGAATCAATTGTTGAATAGACGTCCTAGCGTTGGCCAGCACAACGGGGAATTATTTCTATCGATGTCCAAGCAAATTCGTACAAAGCGAAGTCGTTTATAAAACGTCGAGCGTTCGTCTCCCGGCAACGAAATTTCCCTCGGACTTTGCTGAAAAGCGACTGACTTGCTGGCTTTGAAAACACACTTTGCTGACCCTTTTTCATCAGGGATTCGCT
The DNA here is from genome assembly GCA_028455605.1 of Lasioglossum malachurum. Taxonomy (NCBI): domain Eukaryota; kingdom Metazoa; phylum Arthropoda; class Insecta; order Hymenoptera; family Halictidae; genus Lasioglossum; species Lasioglossum malachurum. Next base: position 28,606,135 of record CM052315.1, read on the forward strand.
CGACTCCCTTGACAGTGGCGATTTGTAAAAATTTGTGGAATCTGGAAGACGATCGTCGCGTTCGATTCAATGTGATTCAACACTTTCACACACCGCCTGTAGCCTAGTCGTCTCACAAATTACTAAAACGCAAAACAACTTAATGAAATAAATCGGTTTTCTACAAGTTGAACATCAGTTAGGTATTTCGACATTAAAATATTAAAAATCTGGTAAGCCTTGTTAACTAATTTAGGAACTAACTTGTCTCCTCATACGATACTAAGAACTTTTTCGATCAACTTGCATTTTGTAAATTTGTATCACCGAATATACGCCATTTTTGAAACACTCGGCAGTCAAAGTGTTAACGAAGATGGCGAGCAGAATAAGAACCGTGTGTCAAAATCACCGACAAGCTTCGAGGCGTTAATGGCGCGAGTCCGGCGCAGATATCGCGTAATTAATCACGGGGTGGCGCGGCGTGTCCTTAAATAATCCTCTAGGGAGGATCGAAGATCGGTTGGGATCAGATGCAAATCAGATTCATTAGCGTTAAGCCGTGCGGGGGCGGAGGGCGGAGCCGATGTCGGCGGACCCTTCGACGTAAACACTGCGTCAACCTCCGACCCGGCCATCCGAGGGTTGTTATTGCGCGGTTACCCCGACCCGCCACCTCCCCGCGACCCGACATTCGTCTCCTTGGTGAATACGTGCACCCTCTCGAGATTCTTCTTTTACGACCTGCCACGTACCCCTACGATCCTCGTCCTCTGCACGAACGTACGAAGAAGCGAGTGCGATTCCCTTCGAATAAACGACTATTCATTTTCAGTGGCTCTGAGCAGGAATTTTTTACAGGCGGCACATTTTTGTCAGCTGTGAAGTTCTTTACGACTTGAATTTACTTCCGTGTAAATAAAAACTTTACACAGCAATGGTGTATTATCGGTTTTGAATAAGTAATTTTTACACCCTCAAGTCACGAAGTTTCGGGCAGATCTACAAATAACGGAACAGAATAACTTATTTCGGGAGAACCGTGTCAAATGACACGAGAGACGGATCGAGCACCTTTCATCGACGTTCCGCAACATGAAAATTCGCAATACAACCTCTCGAGCTCCGAATCGACGTCAGCGGCGACGTGTTCAACAGTTTCCACAGGCAGCCGCGGTATACTTTATTAAAAAAGGGGTGGACGACTCGATCAGGCTCCCAGGCAACACAACGGTAACCGTGCGCAGTCGATCATTCGTAATTTAATTAAAAACTGAATCGTGTTTCGTTGTTGCGGGTGATCTCGGCCGGTCCCACCCTCTTCCTCATTTATCGTTCACCCTCGGTCATACTTTCGATATTAACGCGCCGCAATGACGCCGGGGATCAGCCGCACGTGCTACTAGGTAACCACTCGAATTAGAACCGGCGCGATATGGAATAACTCGAGCGAAACCCACAAGGGGGACGGTTTCCGCGGAGCCGAGCGCTGAAACACGGAAACAGTGGACGAAATCCTGGAAAATCAGCGAGTCACGATCTTTTCGGCCGGGATCGGTTTCTCGGTAAATATTTGATCGCGACGCGACCGTTAATCCGAATGCACGATCGTGACCGCGCGTGCTGCCGTCTAAATGGCTTTCGAGGGGCGAAACGAGCGGCTTTACACGTGTTTGCCTGTGGCTTCCGGTTCTGTTTGCTTAGGACCGGCGCGATCCGCTCAGTTTCACCCGCTGACGGAGAAACGCGGAAACCCAGAATCCTGCAACGTTCTTAATACGTTCGATTTTCGGTACGGGGGAACGATATGGGGGACGAAGGGGGCCTTGGGAGCACGTGGCCCCTCGACGATGAATTAAAATCACGGCGGGTCAACGCCGAATATTCCACACTTAATCACGCCGCTTGACACGCGGGATTACATCGCGTATAATCGGATAGAATGCCGTATATTAGATTTCGTGGAGATTGAAACTATCTTCGGCCTCCCTGCGACGATTATTAGATATTAACCCTTCGCGCGTCTTGCTCGAAGAATATTTAGTAGGCTCGACGACGGAGGAGCACTTATTCACTGGAACACTGAAGACATTTCTTTTCGTCTAAAATGGACTCCATGCGAGCTGGCAACCATTTTTGGCAACCTCGCCTGCATTTTTTTAATATTTAAATACTCTCTAGGTGATGTGATTATAAAAGTCAAATACTTTAAAACGACAGACGACTATCTAAATGTTTTTGGTCAAACGTGGTGAGAAATTCGGGTCAAAAATAAAAAGCACGAGCCTGAACTGTTGTACTTTGACTGGAATAAAGGTAAACAACGCGAGTCAGGACTCGTGGTTCGCGCCATCGTGACTTAATTCATAAGGGAAGGGGTGAAAAAGAAACAGAAGAGATAGTTTTCAAGGAAGCGACAAGGGAACGGATTAATCGTACAGAATCAACAATGCCAGGAGTATAAATTTCCACGCCGGTGGCGTGTTCGCACCGTAAAATTCTCCAACAAAGAAGTCGGCGGATCGCTTATTAGCGGGCGCAATAACTCACGCATGAGATATGCGACACGGGATCGAAAAACGAAAAATGAGTCGGTCGGCTGAACACGATTTTCCCCAGGCTCGTCGAGTTTCCACCGCGCCGGTAAAGAAGCCCCCCGATGCCGCGTTACCCGGACGATTATTTAAATTTATGGGAGGCGTCTCGATCCCGTGAAATCGGGATTAAGGATCGCGGCTGCGGAGGATTACGCTTTCACGGTTCGGGACGCGCGCGCGCGCGTGTGCGCGAGAGCAGGTATTTACTCTCGCGCTTGTTTTTCTCCGAAAACTTGGAATCCGCTCGGCGACGAAGACGATCAAGTTGTCACGGGTGCGAGATCGTTCGTTTCCAGTTCATAAAGTCCGACGCGGCACAATGCTGGCTAACTAGGCGTGGTTCGCTTTGAAGAGGGTCACCCGGGTACATTATACGGCGGCGGGTACACGCCTGTGTGCGTTGGTACCTTGCGTTTCACACCCGGCAACATCTTTTGACAGGTTGATACCGTAGTTGTGCCGAGCACGATGCAACGCGTGTCAGGGGCCGCGGGATGCTCTCTACCTCTCCTGTCCTGGCAGCGCATCGGTCGGGTTCCGCGAGAGACAGTGAACCTTTTAACCGAAGACTCGCCGAGCGGTTCCCCTGGTTAATTACTTCTTGCCCGATACCTGCCCGACGAGGTATTCTTCTTCGTCGTTAACACACTCCGCCGCGACTTACTTCGCAGCGACCGTACCCTGACGTGCAATCCCATTTGTCCGTGCTCGCAGCTCCGAGAGATTGCACTTCAAGATTGCAAGACCCGTGTTTCGGCCACCTCAGTATGCGCCTCGTTGATTAACCCTTGTGTCGATACCTGGGTACCTGACTTTAAGCCCGTTCGTCGCCCACTCGACGACCACAAAAATTCAGATTTCTGGTGTTAACACGTTAGCTACCCCTGGGTATCCCATAATATTTGTAAACCAACAACTCGCCCAGAACAGCGTAATCCAATATACTCATTTGGGATTATTATTCATATAGAAGTTGGTTTTTAATGAAAATCCTGTTAGTACCATGGCTAATACATTTAGCAGAGTACACATATTTGTCACTGCAGAAATAAATTTTTACGTCTCGAGAAGTAATTTTGTCACCGAAATACAAGTTACATAAAATGTGTTAATTTGTTTTTAGAATTCGTTCTTAAGTTGAAAATCGCTCGGTGACCCGCAGGAATACGGTCCGGGTGCCGTTCTGTCTCCGGATCCTCCTACTTCGCTCAGAGGCCTTATCTCGGCCCTGATCTCCGCCATTCCGCGTTTCCTAGCGCGCATATACATGCGTACACCGACAAAGTGACAAGTTTTATCGGGCCCGGTGGATCTCGATAGCGGGATGATGTATACGCGTGGGCGTGGCACCTCCGAGGACCAAATTATAGTCCTGCGATGGACGCGAGGATGCCGGGATGGCACCGGGTTAGAATCTGCCGGACCCAAGCTTTCCATCCCCCGGTCCCCTTTTCCCCGAAGTCCTATATTTCCCGGCGAGTTCTTCCCGGCATTGTTTGGCCCGATGACAGGTGTTTGTTCTCGAATCGATCTCTCTCCCGTGCTCGTTCTCCCCCGAGGCTACGGTTACCGTTCTCCGGCATCGAGCAACGATTTTCATTGCTTCGACGGCGTTTCGCCATTAGCATCGGCGCCGAATGGCCATCCACGGTCCACCGCCAGAAGCAGACGCGGCGCAAAAACCTGCCAGCCTTGTTACTCCTCTCCCGATGACGTACCACTCTTCATCGTAATCGTCCGCGCGGAGAAAACCCGATGACATTTTTCTTCGTCGTGGCATTTCAGCGCGGCCGTACGCCCGTTAATACTCCTCCGATTATATTATCCGCGATGTTATGGCGCGCGTAAACCCGCCCCACGAACATAAACATCGCCGGCGAGCCTTCGCTCTTTGTGAAAAGAATTAAATACTAAACTCTTTAACTAGGGAACCGAACGTTGCTGCACCTACTCAGTCCGCGGCTTTCTCGAATAAGTAAAACGATTTTATCCATAAACTGATTTATTTTACAACATCAGACTAATGTGTTTGATAGGTGTTTTTTTACCGGAACTGCTGTGCATACTCTACGTCATCAACACGTCGGAATGAGAAAAGATAACTTCGACTATATTTAAAGAACAAAGAGCCTCTCTGGATTTCCATCAAGCCGTCGTTAGGTGAACGATGAGGCCCCAAGGAGCGAGGAACCTGTTAACCAGCACCGATCGCCACGAGTTTCGACAAACCCAGCTAAGAAGATTAGAAGCATCGGCAGCAGCATTACAGCTCGGTCCTCGATTCGACGTCGTGCAACCGATTTTCTGTCATTCACTCTGGATTAGGCGACGAAGAAGGCTCTAGCACCCGTGAAAAGCCCTTTCGAGCCAAGTAACCGATCATCCCGGTTCCTCTTCTTCGTTTCGAGATTTTTGTTTGTTGCTTCTGCGGATTAAGCGCAACCCTACTGGGTTATTCGGCGCTAGGATCCGCGACGACTTTGTCGCCGTGGACGAAAGAATGATCCATTCTGCTTTTCCGGCCGGGTTGATCGCGATGACGGTGCACCGGCGGCGGCGTCGTCCTCGTCGTTGCCGCCGCCGCGCCGTCGTCGTCTACGTGTTCCCTTTAACGGGATCCAGTAAGCATCCGACTGAACCAGTCCAGAACACTTTGCCCGCGGAATGCCACAATTATTCCGTGTTCCCGGAAAGCAATCGTTCGCGAGCACAGCCGGCGAATTCCAGCTGCTCTCCCGCAAATGAATCTTTTTATCAATGGTCGCGGATGGCTGAATAAAAATATAAAACGAGTTTCTCGTTTCTTACTTTTCGCACAGCTGTATTCGCCGCGCGAGCATTCGCCGCAGAAGATATGAGGCCTCGGGATCGTTTCTCGTCACGGCATGGTCAATCGTTCGACCCACTCGATCATGTGTTTCTCGGTTCAATAGTATAACAATATTGCGGATCTTTATAAAAACTGTTTCAACAAGTTGTTCAGAAGAGAAGTCGAAAGGAGTTTTATTCTTTCCTTAATGATTTCGATCAGCTGAAACTAGCACGTTCATACATATTTTGAAATTCTGTATTGATAGGGCAAGAGAATAGGATTCATCGCATTCTACCTTCATCGTTTTCACAAACAATTGTTGATATCTGTAAGTCAATAGAAATTTCTCCATTTTCTGTTCCAATACACTTGCTGAACGAATTATTTTTTAGCACCCCTCCAGTGAAGGCTTGAAAAGCGAGATTCAACACAACAAAGCGAAATTCAACATCAAAGACACGAAATGGTAGAAATCATTCTCACCGTGGAGACTACGTTTACTGTCACTCAGCCGTAAGTTAATGCGAAACATATTTCTCTTGGCTGCTTTCGCCCGGGTCTATCGATGCAAAGGGTGATCGTGGGCGCGGCGGCACGGACACGAAGAAAGAAAGAAATCCATGGAAATAGTTGTCCGTTGAAAAACACGAGATCCAACGAGACCACCCCGAGGTATGCGGTAGCCGGCATTCTTGTATCTTCGCAGGATCTCTGTGTTTTACAAGCCAGCTGTGTATCGTCCTGCATTGTTGGTCCTTTATGTACCGCGTGCTCGGTCCGCTCGAGTGGTTCGGCTTGACTTCGCGCTGTTTGTTCTCGGGTTCGTAGAGTAGGAGAGGTTTCCCCGTGTACGCCGTCAGGATCATCCTCCCGCTTGTCGGCTTAGCTTTCCAGGATTACAAGGATTTCTTTATTTTTCTAGCCGACCGTGTCTCTCTCCTCTCCCCTCATCCTCTGTGTAGTCGTCTTGTCCGTTCCTCATTCCGGATGATCGAGCTTCTTCTTCCGTCGTCGACCGATCCTTGTTAGCATTCGACGACCTCGTCGGACAACAATGCGCGCCGCGTTTGACTCCTTCGCTCCGTTTAAGGACACATTTCTCGTCCCCGGACGATTCCTTAAATATCGAATGTAACGGGTAAACGATCGAGAAGCCGATCGATCGAGGCTGACTCCTCGCGAAAAAAGCGGCTCGAGCTTCGAATGGGATTTCGTTAACGAGCCCAGCTCGTAAAACTGCTCCGCGTATTTAAATTCCGCTGCTCTTTTTCTTCCTCCCTCGACGATCACCGATGTGTGAGAGGAACAGAGCGCAGTCCGCAACGATCCGCGAGGATTGACGTAGACGTCGATCCCGTTTGCAAGATCGCGCGCGCAGAAAACGATCGCGGCCGGGACGACCGCGGAAGCGAGGCAACGCAACGGGCTCTCGAACCAGCCCGAGCGCAGCCTGTGCACGAGATAAACGAGAAACGTGCAACAGGCGTGAATGAAACAATGGCGGGCCACGTGTCGACCAATCGCAGGACGGCCAGGAGTCCTACCCTGCGTGCAGGATCCGAGGCTAGGTGGAGCCTGCCGCGGTAGATCCGCGCGATCCCCCGATCGTTCGGCTCGTGGATCCTATTCAGTGTCCTGCCCGAGACCATTTTATGCTACTTTTCACTCGTTTTTGTGGATACTCTGCTATAAGATCCTGTACCCAGAGTTGGGCAAAAGAGTTTTATTTAAATAAAAATCTCGAATAAAGTGAGTTTCTCCGAGCGGGTTTTAAACCCACTTTATTCGAAATTTTTATTTGAATAAAATGTTTGCCCAACTCTGCCTGTACCCTTCAAATCGACCTTAGGTGTCGCAGACGTTTCTTCAAGTCTACTTTTACGAAAAAAAAACAGCATTTTTTATTTTATTACGATTTTAGTATTGTGTATACTATTCGGAGGATTCTGGTTCTAAATCTTTGAAAACTCTGGAGTTGTTAATGTACTATATGAATCACACTAGGCTGGAGTGCTAACCAATCATCGCTTGTAATAATATTAACTCTCGCTCGTAACCTTCTTGAACAAGGTGATTTACAAGATATTTAAAAAGTGTATTCAGTTTCACATAATCACTCAATATACCTGGAAGATGCTGAATTAGGCGAACCTTAGAATTCGATCATAGAAGCTACTCTCAGTGAATTCAAACTTTTAACAGAACACACGCTTGTTTATTTAGATTCGTTTGGAGAATCCTGAAGATCGAACAGTCTGGATTCATTGTCCTCCGAATCAATTTTATAGGAAAAGTGTAGAGTCCAGCTACCAGGTCACGTGCACGAGGAAGGAAGTGCAGTTTGACAAACTCATTAGTCGAGCTACCGGTGTTCTAACCGGGCCCAGTTAAGGAATGGCTACATCGTATCTAGCCACGGAGCGCATCGTTCTGCATTGCCCGTGATGATGGAACAGATAACGCCGTAGTCGCCTAAGCTGTGCATGCGTGCACAACGTCCATGCACGCCGGTGTAATTGATCGACATCAAGGGGGTACATCACCGGCAGATGTTCGAACGCGCCCTCACCTCCATCTGTCTCTTTCATAAAGAGTCTGCCGTTGCGTTGCATTACGTTGCGTTGCGTTGGTGCGCGGGGCCCGTTCGACCCGCGACTACATACCTGTGACCGGCGACTATACGGGGTGATTTCAGAGTTCCATTCACCGATGATAACGTAATTGAATTTCGTAGGGGAGACGGAGACGGTGACAGGATGAAAAATTGCGCTGGACCGCGTGGAGAATCGATGCTTGATCCTTGGGGACCAGAGCTGGGTAAGATAGTATCTTAAATATTAAATAATAAATAATCCTATTTATTTTCAAGTATGCATACAATTTTAAGCATAAAATATTGTATTTGATGCAGTAATTATTGAAAACGGTATTTTATTTTAAGAATATTGGAAATATTTGTAGATTGTCTTTATTTCCAATTTCAATTTTAAATATGATTGCTGCAAATAATGGTTCGGATTCAATACATTTATGAGTAGAAATAGTTTCCTAACGATAAGAGACACTGTATGTTTACGGAAAGGACGTTGCAGCTCGCCATGGACAAAGTATCAAAACGAACAGCGTCTGAGCGTGTGACTTTCGACCCACCCGTTAGATCTTGCAAGTTCGGACGCAGCGGCCGGTGCACTCGCAGGACGAGTATACCTAATAGGCAGCTTTATACGTGAGACTCAGGCTCGCGATGGGAGGCGTGCCGCGAAAATTGCGTCATTTTTCACGGCACGCGGGCCCCGGGCCGATTCAAAAATTCCCGCGCTGCTCCGGGACGGGACACAACAGCCGAAGAGGGCCAACAACGGGGGAAGTCCCGGAGCGGGCCTGAGCAGTGCACACGCGGCTACGGTAGTGGAGGATATGTGTCTTGCTGCGTCCGATAAGATCGCGGGTTTATTAATTAAGCTCTGCAGTCGGATGAGCCTTTTGAATTCCGTTGTAAACACGCATCGGGCCACCGATCGGGCTTGTCCGGGTGTTACGCGCGTACACGGGGACGTCTCTAATTCGATGATCCGCCCGGATCCTTCGACGCGTGAAGCGGATCCGCGCGGACAACCTGTCCGTGGCTGTTCCAGGACTCCTTTTCTGCTAAGGAACGGCCGCCCGGTCGACAAGAATGCGGTGGTATTAACCGAAACTGGTGAACCTTCTCGAGAACGTTCGGCCTCTCTCCTTTTTTTCAGCAGGAAAATTCTCCTCGAGGTTTTAACCCATGTCGCAATCACTATGTATCCAGGCTCCATTTTCTTACTTGCGTTCAACATTCCTTTGATTGCGTTACGAGTATGACAATTATCATTGTCGATTTATCATTTCATAGTTTATTAAACCTGGCCGGGAAGCTCGCCTGAATGAGAGTTCAAAAAGTTTGTCCGAAACGAAAAATTCTTCTTTGCTAAAATGGTTAAATATATATGTGTGAGGAACAGTATAGCTGTTTTGTTCATTTATTCATTCGCGACTTACACTCCATCGAACGTGAAGATTTTTGGTCGCACCACTGCAGAGGGTTGATATTCAGAGAGCGGTAGAGTGTTGTTGAAGTTGTGAGGACGGTTTCGGAGCGGTGCCAAAGCGGAGCACCGTGTCTGTGGATCGCGGCGGATCATTATGAATTTCGTGCGGTTTCCCCGGCGTAATAAATTAGTCAAAGACGCTCATCAATTTTATGACGGGAGTCCATAGAGAACCGATGCCTAAAACATCGCCCGTCCGGGGCACACTGCCACGGCTCTGGATAGCCTCGAACGTGATGGATGATTTTTCTTTCCCATATACGCGTCCGAGAGATCGGGGGCCCCGGTCCCGACGATCGTCTCTCTGCTCTCTGTGGCTCTCATTTGCGCACATACCTGCACAACCACCCACGTCAGTGTAACCGTGCCCGTTCACAGTGTGCACGGGCTTTTGCTCGCGAGCGCGCGCACGCGCTCCGCAAGCCCCAGACACATTAGCGAGCAACGGCCGCGATTCATGAATAATAAGTGGCGCGAACCGACTCTGTTTTGATCCTTGTACCAGTTAGCTCACCCGCGGACGGTACCGCAAACCCGAACCTACCCGGTTTTCTTCCCATTAACCGACCCGCGAAGAGTCAATTGGATAGCTCCTCGGCAACACCTCGTTCATCTTGACCTCTTACGCATCTATCGATTGCCATGACTTTTCGTTTCGTCTTTTCGAGTGAAGAACTCCCCTTCTTGTCGACGTTTCTGGAAACAACTGTTAGATCGTTCAATGAAATGCTGGGTTTCGAGATGCTTTCTCACCTACTCATTCCTAGCGAGCATACATAAGATTGTGAAAGTAACATGACTAGAAACAGAAGAGTCAATTTTCACCTCAAGCAGCATGTTGGTAACTTGAAGAAGCTAGAGGCTTGTCCGTAAACCTTCGAACCTAAAGGAAAAAGAATAGAAGGAGCTAGTATACCGTGTCGCGAGAAAACCGATTGGAAACCATGCTCCCGGTTCTCGCGTCGAATTGCCTGAATTACATGTTATTCGCCGGGAAGACCACCCATCAGGCTCGTGCAATTATGCCGGTCGATTCCAGGGGAGTATCGATCTACTTGGCCAGCTAGCGTTAACGGCGTCGATCGTGCTTTCCAGTGGAACCAGCGTAGCAGGCCGATGGAAGGATCGTTTCCACCGACTGTGTATTTGCATACACGTCGATCTCCGGAGCCGTGTGCGGATCGTTATTTTCGGGCCGGTCTCGCGATACAATATTCATAAGCGATCCTCTATCGTTCGCACGATCGTTGGGCCCGATTGTTTTCCGTGTGCTCGCGCGCACGCGTTCCTTTCCAGAGGACGTAGACAAAGGAGTGGGGAGAAGCGTGGAGAGAGGGCGAAACGGGCCCTAAAGGACCAGCGGAGCCCACGGGCCCCGAGTTTTACACACGTAAGGAGAGGATCGATATATCGGTATACGGGCGGAGGAATGATAAATGGCTGTGTCGAGAGATGCGCGGATAACATAATGAGACGTATTGTGCCGGCGAGGGACCCACGGGGACCGGGCCCAGAGCTCTCCCGAGACCTTCTGGGGCCTCGAAAATTTCGTCGGGCCACGGAGACGCGCTGCTCTCCCGTCTTTCCGGGAACTGCGGTTTTCTCGACGGAACCGAGAGATTTCCTGACGCAACCGACACGGGACGACGGGCCCACGAATTCTGCGAAAACGAGCCTGCGCCTCTTTTTCCCACGCGCCACGATTTCCCGATGAAAAGAACGGCCAAACCGCGAGCCGAATCGGTAATTTTGGAAAATTCTGTGTCGCGTGAACGAGCTTACACGGGCCTATGCATTCAGTGCATTTTCAGGTGCCCCATAAGGAAAATTGTAAAAATGATCTGCACCTATTACAAGATAAGTGAGTCGCATAAGAATTGATTTCTCTTCGTAATAATTTCAGTAGGCCGAGTAGCACGAGTAAAATATCGATGAAAGTGGTACAAGAATATTTTGTCGGAGGCAAGTGCTATGTGGATGCGGTTCAGCGGTAGCGTCTCGCGAGCGAGGTGTGCGGAGAAATTGCCCGAGTCACGCGTGAATGCGGAGCTTCCGGTAATTAATAGCGCAGTAGCTTTGTGCGGGGTCGATTAAGGTGAGGCGTACCGCTGCGACAGATCGGTTACCCCGTCACTCGGCAACGGGAGTCTTCTTGCGGGCCTGACCTATTGTCTTCGTGGCGAGAGGTGTTCCGCGCGCAGTTTGTCATCTCGGGAACCGCGGCGGGCGGCGCGGCGCGGCGCGACGGTGTCCTCCCGGCAATGATTTCTATTTGTAAACGTTTTGCCAATACTTTCAGTGCCCGGCGGGTAGTCGGGCCGATACGATCGAAGACACCTTATCCGAGTGACCCCGAAAACGCACCTCGTAATTGCAAGCAAAACACCCGGGAGAAAAGGAACGAACTATCTGCGCCGGTTGATCTGTGAAAGTCGCTGAAACCGAGGAAGAACGTGCGCACGGAGACAAAAGCCCGGGGTGATTCGTCACCGACGATGAGGGCCTGGGTCTTGGGTGACCCTTCCCAGGTGGTTGCTGCCTCTGTGCAGTTAGGCCACGTCAAAGTGTGCTCGCAGTTCGAGAGGATCCGGCCGGTTATCGACTGGTCGTTCGTTTGGGGTATGCCGTAGCATCCCCTGTGACCAAGAAAGATGACAGGTTACGGCACAAGGAGGTCGTGACGGGTCGCTTGTTCCTCGAAGCGATGACAGAGGCTTCCTTGCCCGGCGTCACCTCATCCTTGAAGTATCCATCCCTCTCGCTCCCTCTCTTTCTCGTTCCCTCTCGCTCTGTTTTCCGGGGGGGTGGATGACGAGGAAGGAAGAGGAGGAGGAAGAGGAAGAGAAAGCGCTGGTCGACGCTGGTCGAGAGAGGGTTGCCGAGCGCAGGGGTGAAACGTAGAAGTTGGAGGTTAGGCTAGGGGTTAGATAGGATAGGGAGTGTCGTCATGGCTACGCAGCAGGGGGCGGGGCAATCGATACACCCTCGCCTCACGCACTAAGCACACGCAATGCGTTTATAACACAATGAAACAATGACGACCGCCGCGAGGGAAGGGTGTTAAGGGGCCAGAAGGGAGGCTGCCACTGCCGTGGGTGCAATCGCGCCTTCTACTTCCGAATGTGCGTTCACATACACTCTCTTGCGCGTGCACACAGATACGTGTACACACGACGTTCTACCCTGTTGCCAGTTTATGCCGACGACGGTGTTCGACGACCGTCGACGATCCTGTTTGTTTCGGCTCGTTTTTCACGCGTATCTGTGACAGCGATCTATGCAGCAACGATCGATTCGCGTTCGTCGTTCTCATCCGGGCATATAATTCGTAAATTTTTTCCCCTGTCAGAGAAGACGTCCGCTTAACGACGTTGATTTCCTTTTAATCTTCTGTTTTTTTTTCCATCGGACTACTCTCCCTCCGTCTTTCTTTTCTTTCGTTCTTTCTGGCTCTGTCTTTTTGACTCGTTTGAGCGTGTCGATCGTGAGAAATCAACGCGAACGCGTCGGAGCAGAACGACTTCTAGAAAGCGTGAAGCACAAGGAGCAGCCCGAGTAAATTGGCTAATCGGTAGACAAAAATCGGATCGCGCGCACAGCCATCAGGCCCGCCATTGTCATTTCCGAGATCCGGGGATCCTGCTAAGCCAGCTCGAAGAACTTTCCACAGCCTCGTGTAACGAAAGCGCATTGTCCCTGCGCTCTGAACAAACCCCCTTTCCTTCCTCTCTCGCTCTCTCACTCTCCCTCTCTCTTCCCGCTTCTTCTCTCCTGCTTTTGCTGCTTCGTCTCCTTGTTCTTCCTCCTCCTCCTTGTGTTCCTCGTCATTTCTTTTCCACCGGACTTCGAGAAGATTTTCGACCGTTTCATCTTGCGGCTGCGAGGCAACAATGCGAACCGGCGCAGCCGACAATAGCCGAGAACCACCTGAAAACTTACTCGGACAATGAGCCCTCGAGAGTGTATCATTCGGCCGTTTATGAGCTCGCGCTCGTTTATCATTACACCGCCAGACATTTTTCATCGCCGCGCCGTCGCGGAACGGATGGCGATTTCGGGAATACGATTCCTCTCTAGTGTTTCGAAACCCGCAAAAGCGCTTTTGGTTTTCGTAGAAACTAAAATTCATCGAATAAAGCTCAACTCTTTCGATCCTCACATTTCTTCAACATTTAAAGTAATATTCTCATTATTTTCACTGATCGGTTTCTGATAAATGCTCTTACACACAGAAGCACCGTGCACACCTACTCTTATCACTCAACCCTCACCATTTCCTCTCGAGTTCATTTCTGCGACGCACCTTCGCAAGAGTAAAGGAGTCAGCGTCTCCGGAGCAAATTCGCGAATGACTATGACAACAGAGCAGTCGAATCCCCGATAGTTTCGCGAGCAAATTTCCAAAGTGTCGCTTTCCCAGCGGGCAGACTCTCGCGGGCCGAGTAGCTCGCGTACCAGGAGATCCGTGCTGGTTCGTGATTCATGGGGCAGCGTGCCTTAACCGGTGATCACGATAATAGAAAGTTATCTGGCAAGTCGTAGATTGACTCGAAGATACATTCGTACGTACGATAGGATCGGTTCGAGTGGACGTGGGGGTGGTGGGTTGTCGTGAGTGGAGGGGTTAACAAAGGACAGAAGGTGCAAAGGTGAGGCGGTTCGCACGGTGTGATCCAGCTGGAAGCGTTTTACGCGACTCCGGGGCCCCGGGAATCGTCTTTGTCGTTGTCGTCGTGGACGATCGTCACGAAAACTGAAAACGAGCGAGGAAGAGAGCGGGATGGAGGGAGGGAGAGAGAAAAAGGAAATCATTAGGCGTCGGAGCACAGCGTAGCTCTCGAGGAACGCAATAACTCAGGGGATACGCTTTCTGACACCCGGAGCAGGGCGAGAGCTGTTGCCCTGGGCCCGAGCGCACCTGTCCAGGTAGGCGGAGTTGCGTGTAGCTGGTGTTCCAGGAATTTGCGGCGAGGAAGGCTCCAGCCTGTCTGCCAGGATCAGGATCATCAGGATCGTCAGTTTTGTCTAGGAGCGGACCTCTGTGGGGGTCGGCTTAATGAGTTTTTGCTGGAACACCTGAGACCTAGGCTCCCACTGGCCCTGGTTTCTCGTGCTCCCGTGTCCCCGGTGGACCGCGACGAACCTAACTCGCGGGAATCGACGCGGACCCCGCGGAACCGGGCCCCGTTGAATCCTATCTATGATCTTCCTCGCGGACGCGAAAGCGTGCCGCGGCGCCAGACGTTTATTACACGGCGCGCACTTTTGTGCCGCGTGAAAGATGTCCCGACGCCGTCCCCGCTCTCCTCCTTCCCCCTACTCCTCCCCCGCTAATTTTATTATCACCGTATAAATTCAGGGCGACAAAGACTTTACATTCATTTCGGGGCCCTTACACGACGTAAAAGAGATATTACGAGCGATATCGTGCGAGAACACGCATGGTGTGTGGCCAGATCGCGTTACGATCCGTACCCTGGGACATTCATTTAAAACGTCATCGCTTCATAAATCAAAGCTCGCTAAGTGCGAGATCGCGCGCTCGAATATCCTCCTCCTACTCTTCCTCGTCTTTCTAGCCCCTCTCGTTCCTCGATCGTTTCGCGATCCCGTCCTACCGATGTCGAACGTTCGCGGCTACCGCGCGTGATTTACCGTATCGTTTAGCCGTGGATCGACCGCGGTCGATCAAATTAGACGACCGCGCCGATCGATGTCTCCTCCTTCGCCGTTCCGATCGCCTTGCCACCGGAGAAACAGCAGTCTCGTGTGGTCGGATTAGTTTCCAGCACACGATGCTAGCTGAGGCTCCACTAGATCTCTATTGTTGGAGTAATGTTCACGTTACGTTACATCTAGTTAATATCAGCATTCATAAATTCATATTCTGTGGCATTATTTTGATGACAATCATTCTGCAGTGACTCTATAGTGTCGGTCACGGATGAGCCGTTCAACATCCTCGATCAGAAGGGAGATCACTGGCGCAAAGACTAAAAACTTTGCGAGTTGCTTGCAAAGCCCGTGCTGAAATTTTAATTAACTAATTTTAGCATTGAGCTTCATCTATGTCGTGAAACCGTCGAATACATTCTAAAAAGGATTTGCGAAGAAAAGGGGGGACCACTGGCGCGAAGATTGAAAACTTGGCGAATTATCGGCGCGGCAAAGAAACGTTGCGAGAGGATGAGACGAGAAAAGAAGGGGAGAGGAGAGAAGAGAAGAGCAGGCTCGCATCCAGTCCGGTTTTGGAGGCAGGGCGCGGACATGTGGGCCGCGAGAGTGACGGATGGCCACATCGCATTTCGCGGCTCCATATCTCCCCGATTTCGCGGGTGTAATTCCCGTAAAGTCGTTTCGGGGCCCTGTTTCGCCGCCGCGCCGCCGCTGCACAGAACCCGTACGTGGACCTTTCTTCATCGTTCACCCGCTCTCTTCGCCACCCCGATCCTCCCTGGGCTCCTCTGCCATTCCGCTCCGCTCCGCGCCGGGCTGTCCGCCTATTTTCTTTTCCCTTGATTTCTGTCCGCGGTCGCCGGCTTTTTATTGGCCGGCGTGCATACCATTAGCCGCCGAACGTTAACAGCCTCGACGACCTCTAGCTTCGTCGGTAATTACCGGATCATAGCCGAAAAGCACACGAGGAACCGCTCACGAGAGCCTGCTCGCGGCCGCTGATGCCCTCAGCTCGTGGGAACCCGGGACATGGGACGCGAGAGCCTTCCCCATGGGACCTCTTCTCTTCGGCTCGTGGGTTTCTCCTTACTGGAGATCCCGTTGGTGCGGGAGAGACCGTGTTTTGGGGTTTGGAGTAGTTCATAGGTGTTCACAGAGGGTTCCATGGTGTTTGGAGTCCTCGAAGTCTTAGGATATGGAAGCTTCAAAGATTGAACTTCTTCAATTGGAGGATCCCTTGCCAGAGCTACTATGATTACGTTCTTGAAGAGATGCTTGTCTAAAGAGTGCCCAATCCCTCGAATATTTAAATTCAGTATATGTGTACGAGTATTTAAATTTATTTTATTAGGATACCGAAGTTTCAAACGAAGATATTGAAACTCGAACGATTTTTTATTCGTGTACCGTTTGTAAAGGGAGAATGGCAGAAGGAGAAATGAATTCGAAGAGCGGATAATCGATTGTACTTCCTCACGAGTAATCGAGAAGGAAATCGTGCACGAAACATGCGGCCCGCCGTCCGATCGGTGTACGCTTAGGGCGGGGTAGCGGGGAATGAATGTGTCAGAAGCAGCCCCCGGGGTCTAATTATGAGTTTGCACAGAGGGTTGGTTAGTCGACTGCGCCACACGCGTTACGAAGAACCCCATTGACTCATTGACCGAAATATCTTCATTGAGTGACGCATGTGAATTAATTATTGCACCGACCTTTTCCGTCTTGTACATTTTTCTTTTCGAATTCTCAACGAACCCGCTCGGCTGACTCGATTGCCACTTCTTCGGACTGCACTCTCGGTCTAACCATTTCCCTATTGAAGGAAGATATTTAAAACCGTATAACCTCGTATGAATGAGAAAGACGAAATTTTGCACTCTGAATGTTATCTGTCCGCAAGAAAATTTAGTGCCATCAATTTTCTCTATATTTGTCGTTCGGTGTCGTCAGTAAGGAGTCGTGGAATCATTTACCAATGGCGAAGGGTTAAGCAACGGCGCAAAGGCTATTCTAAAAGTATAATAGCGTCTCGAAAGTGAGGATACGGTAACTGGTTTGGTTTCGCCTTCGAACGACAGATTTATTTCGGCGTGGCGCGGGCAGAGCGTGGCTGCTAGATCGGTTCCTTGATCCTTCGGAACGTCGTTAGGATCTCGTTGCGCTCGGCAAATAAAGGATGCGTAGCGTGGAATAACGCAAAAGGTAGAAAAGAAGATGGGCAGGGGTCAGGAGTCGGCGGAAAGTTCGGCCGGGCAATATCTCGCGGCGTGGACGGACAAAAAGGGACACAATGCCGAGGGCAGGATCGATTCTCCTCGGTCGAGAGGATCACGGGCGCGGGAGGCTGAGGCAGGAGGCTGAGAGGCTAAGGTTGAGGTTGCGCTGCAAGGAGAGGGCACCGGGCCACATTGTTGTCGAAACGATGCTCACCGACGGGCTTCGGGAAACAACGAGCCACCGGTCTCCAAAGAAACGTAATTAATCACTTTTCCCTGCGTAAGAAAGGACCGGCCGGGAGCGAGCGAGACAGAGGATAGGTCCAAAAAATCCACCTACGAAATTCTCTGAGCTCTAAATCGATAATCACTGTTTAACAAATTAACGAACCCCGAGAACTTTGGAGCTGGTGGGTGCTCTCAACTACAAAATGAATCTAGGCGTCACTTTCGAAGTATTTTATCACAGTTCTCATTTTTTCTGTAAAATAACATATCTGAGACAAGTCGTTCGACCGACGCAGCGCTGCGCTGGTTGCTTTGGTATTAAAAACCCCGACGTAAACGCCTGAGGACAGTAACATTCAGTAACTTGTTTCTACGAAATCACAACAATTAGCTCAGAAAGAACAAGTACCGCATTAATCTTCCGAGAACGATCGCGATAAACTTCCCGGAGCCATGCAGGATCCCGAAGAATTCGAAAGAATTCGAGTCTCCCGCGGCGAGTCGCGCGGAAAATCGAAAACACACGGAACAATCGGCCATCCATGAATGAACCATTCGCAGACACCTCGACGCACGGATGTATCCGAGAGACGTATGCAAATTTGAGGACTTCATCGTGAATAATCTGCAGGAGGAAAGAGTCGGCGGAGAGCATCGCGGTTCCCGTCGATCGATTAATGTCCGTCGTCGGGGGACGTGAACGTCGCTCATCGTCTGTATTTCATCCGGGACGGGCGGCACGGCGAGCGGAACGCAGGCGGATCCTTGCGTTTCCCCGGAGCGGATCGGTCGTGGCCATCGCGGATTAATTCGAAAGTGGATTGTCCTCCCGCGCGCGCTCGCACGCGGCCATCGGCCAGCGTGTAATATAAACGGCGGGACTTTACGATCGGTCGTATTTCACGGGCGACCGTTCCGCTCCGCACTGCGAGCGGATTCCGTAAGCGGGTTTCCGTAATTGCGCGCGCGCGCGAGCCGGCACTCGCGCGATCTCCGCCGTCGATAAACCTCGCGGTTTAAGAATCGGCGCGGCGATAACGAGCATTAGCTTACCACTTTTCATCGCGACGGCCGCGACGTCAGGCTATCTCCTGGTAGCCCGCGTTTATGCGACGGGACGCGGGACCCTGTTACTCGTAACTCGCGCGTTTCCGCTCCGCGTATCGAGTATCGGCGATCGAGCTGCCCCGCCGATAAACAATCCCCGCGAACCGTCTAAAATAATGAACAATTTGTTCCTATTCCGATGACCGTAGTTCACGGTCCATCGACGAATTTCTTCGTCCTCTTCCTCGCCTTTCTCAGCTTTTCTCTCTTCCCTCTTCTTCGTTTATCTTCCGTTCCTCGTCCCCGCCGTACACATTCGTATTAACGCGCCGAGCCGAGTATGTAACTCGAAGAGAGGATAATATCGGGTGGTACATCGTCGAAGCGAGAGAGACGCGCGAATCGCCATAAATAATGCAAACAATCACGCGATCCTGCGCGTCTCACGTCCCCTATTTTCCACGAGTCGCACGTTAGGTTGCGCCGAGGCGCGAATCCACCGTACAAGGACAAAGGGTGTATCGCAGGAACCAAGCGGTAACAGTGTAAATCATAGTCTCTCTCTCTCTCTCTCTCTCTCTCCCCGTATCGTGTTCTTCCCCTCTTCGCTTCACCCCCACGATAGTACCACTCGGTAGTTATAGTTCGCTGAACGCGGCGACGCGAGAATTGACTCCTGCGGTGGTTGCTGTTCTTATTGTACCCCTTTCTAACTAACCTTTTAAACAAACGCTTTTCAGCTCGTGGGCATGCACACCATTTTCTAGAAAGTTGTGATTTATAAATTTATAGACTTTGCTGTAGATTGTTTGTATCGTTTGACTGCAGATTCTTATACGAAATAAAAACTGTGTGCGTTAATTAATTTTAATTGTTTGAAAGTGATGCAATAATACTTTTAAATCCTTTCAACGTTACTCCCTTTTTACATTTGATCTGCTCGTCATGAATGCATCAAATATTTAGTAAATTCTGTTCAGAATCATTACAACGAGCCTGACTAGATGTTATAGTCCAAAGTGTGAATGCAACATAGTCCGCGGAAGATTAAGCGAAAGAAACAGGATATTGGAAATTGAACAGAGATTGTAATGCACCAATGATCATACAAACACGAAGAACATAAAGCAGCATCCGCGAAGAATGCGTGCGTGAAAGGATCGCCGATCTGGTTCAATGCGAGCAAATTCGAAAAATCCTTTAACAAATCGAGGACTGCTGGCAAGGAACTAATTCCAGGATACCTCGCCACTATACATAGAGTACCAATGCAGCTCGTCTCGACCCGTGAAGACGATGGCGCGCCGATATAGTTCATTATTTTCCACATTATTCGCAGCTCATCCGTAACCGAACCCCTCCAGGTTTATCGACCGGCGGACGATCTCCGATTCCGGAAATCGGTCGTGGGTTGGGATAAAAGAGTCGGCGAACGACTGGCGATAATTCCAGGCGTGCGTTTTTGTCGCGGGTACACGCGTGTGCTCGCCCACGCCGAGCGTTTACGAGCTCGGTACACGCACAATCGGAAGCGACTAGATATTATTGCCAGTCTATCTGTGATATACGGGAGCAACGCTTCTTTTATTCGGTCTCCCTACTGTCTCTATCCCTCTCTCTCTCTTTCTCCCTCGTTCCCCGACCCTCTGTATGTCTCGCTGTTCTTTGCCGTGGAGATCGCCGGAAATCTGCGATCGGATCGCAAGCGCGCACGTGCGGCATGCGAATCGAAGCGAAAAGGCGAGGCCCGAGCCCCGGGACGATAATATATAATCCGGTTCTATCGAGATCATTATTGGACCGGGAAGGGAATGGTTATTAAACAATAAACACTTGAGTGTAAGAGAATTGTCGAGGTTGTTTATCGGCCCGCGTTTCCGCGTCTCTGGTCGGCCGCGCGTTGTATATCGCGGATTTAACGCCGTCGTTTGTTACCCGGGAATTCTGTGGGCCGCGGCTCGATGTCTTCGATCCGCTAAACTGGCCGTGTCTATTGTTCAATCGCGAGTGGGAACGCTGGAATTCCAGTTCCGTCAATTCGACTCTCGCTGAAATTCCATTCAGAGCCTAGCGGAGCTCATTCACATCCAGCTGTTTTCTGGGAACTTTGCTGAAGTAGTGTCAGAATATATGAATATGTCTTACATATATGTATATTATCTACTTTGATTTTATAATTATATATAATAATATAATTGTGTGATATGAAAAAAATGGTATAAAAATAATAATATAAATCAAACACCAGAAAAGCATCCGATCTCGCTGGCATCGAAAGTAATCGAAGAATCGCGATTGAACTGATCGAAGAGACTGCCAAAGCCGAGGTAGCGCTCCCGTTCTAAAACGGTGCACCGGGAAATCCGGTGCAGTTCCCTGGTTTACGGTTCGCGCAAAGTGCAAAATAAAAACGAGGCATTGTTTGAGGAGCCAGGGCTCCTTAAAACGGCTGGCGAAGGTGCGTCGGTGTTTCGGCGTTCGCTCGTACGTGCGTGTTCCTTCGCCGCGTATTTTTTCGCCCTGAGTCAACATCCCGAAATACGTGCGCGGTTTGTTTGCGTAGCGGGCCGAGTCGAATTGATATGGTTACAAACACGGTAAAAGCAAGTATGCATCTGCCTAGCGTCAATTAAGTTCAACCAGTTCGTTCGATCGTTCTTTCTCTCTCCCTCTCTCTCTTGCGCGCGGACTTAAATAGGATCTAGTCCGTTTTCCCTGCTGATCGTTTGCCCGGGTCCGTTTCGGCGTTCCTTCGCGTGCCAACTAAAGGAACCCCTGCAATTTATTTCCCGGCAAATAATGTTTACGGACAAAATTCAATTTTTCAGATTCGTAATACGCGGACTTATGGGAAAATGGGCGGATGTAATTCTGAACAACTAAAAGATTACGGTACTTTAAGAGAATCAATGCATTTCTTACAACTTAATTAAAATATTCCTATTTGGTTCCCATATCTTGCAATTATTGCAAACCATTTTTCAACAGCGCGACGCCTCTGACAAAGCTGTGTCTTCACTGAAGCGACAATGGGCAACTTTTAGTGTCTTGAAAACACCGAGAGGCAACAAAAAATTGCACGACGTTGTTTCAAATGTGAACGTAGCTGTAGGCATAGAAAGCTCGCGACGAGCTATAATCGTCGTCTAGATAGAAGGGGTTAATTGCGAGCCTCGCGGATGTAACGATTCGAGCTCGGTCTGTTTCGATCGACCTGTAATCGCGTCGGCGATTACGAAACGGACTGGAAATGGCGTCCAGAGTCCGGAGTAATGCGGGACGCAATAAATATCCGCGGCTGCAAGGCGTTCCTTTCGGGACACGACGGAAAATCGCGTTCGACATACGCGGCGCGATCGATCGCCGAAAACGGGGACTTGCCGGGACCCGCGAGTCGATATTTGCACGGACAACCGCGCATTTCTGTCCGCCGGCGCCCCCGGATGCCGCGCATACGAAACGCAGATGCCTCCACGGTTTTTCTCGCAGAATTATGGCCGGTGCATCCAACAAATTGGCGATTTTTCTTGCGGCCGCGCGCCCCCGGGCCTCGCCGCCGGGCCCCCCGGCCGGGGGAAAGCTTTATTGATGAGATCGTTAATACGTTCGATCGAACGATGTTTTGCTGACCATTCGGACGTCTATCCGTCGCGATCGGCGACCACCCGATGCGCCTCGTCTCCTCCAACACGCGGCAAAAAGGACTTAAAGCCCCGTCGCTACGCGATCGCTGTCTACCCGATTATTTAAACGTTACTTTCTCCTTTCTTATCATGCTGCCTTACCGGGGACCAGCGCGGGCCCCTTCTTTACCGGTGCACTTCCTCGTTAACGTACCGCGGCCCGTGATCGTCGTTGAAGTCGCCCAAAAATTACCCGAGAGCGACTCGCCGAACTTCAGGCCCTTATAAGCGCACGGTCGTCGCGCGAGAACCCAAACTCGAATTTTATTCGATGGTAGTAACGGATACGGTGGATTCTTAGGAGCGGAAGTGTTGTAGAATTTTTTGGCAGGTTCCACTGAAGGTGTGCACCCTCGATCTTCTTTCAAAATAAAACATAAGTGTGAAAATATACTTCCCCGCAGGGGAAGGTTTTTCATCAGAAATCGTTGAACCGGGAATAATTAAATAACCATCACACACCACCGATTAAAGTGTTAATAATCGCAAGTCTATTTCCTGCGAGTGCGTGGGGGGTTGTGGAACATGGACTGGCGACGCGTGTAACGAGCGTGGCACAACGACATCGCAGACGTCGATCGACATACGTCAAGGGACGCGAGATAACGACTCGGACGTTCCGGTGGACGTCTCGACCACCGTGGGCCCGGTGGTCCGAGAAGTCCCGGGTATCGATCATCGTCCCGGTGCCGGCGTATTTCGTCTCAATACGTCGACGAAGGGCCGGGTCGCGCGCAACTCCGGGCATCGTCGTTTTTGCTTACGAGCCCGGGCCCGGCCCGAGACGAGAGGGAAGAACACCGGGAAGAAGACAGGAAAGAAGACGAAACAGGGGGAGGAGGAAGCGGGGGTGCTCGAAGGGGGACATCTCAGGCCTTCCTCTCTCGACGTGGAGAAGAATCGGGGACCCGCACGACTTATCCGCGGATTGGCAGACGCTGACATACATATTGCATGCCGCCAGCGACATATTTATTGGCATCTCTATACACCACCGCCTGAAACATTACTCCCCGGGCCCCGTCGCAAATGAATAAAGTATTTCGTGGTCTTGGTGTGTGCCGCTGATCGGGCCCCTCTTTCGCCCCCACCCCCGATCCTTCTACTGTTCGGGGGTTTTTGCGACGTTGCGCGTGGACGTTTACAGCGCCGACGATTTTGCGCTGTCGTTCCGCCAATGATCGATGCCGAAATTACGCCGGCGACCGTCGCGACGAGCCTCCCGCCTCGATTTCTACGTGGACCTTCGTCCCTCACCCACTTTTTCCTGGTCTATGGCGTTCTGGAAGTGCCCTTGACCCCATGGGCAACTCGAGGAATTCCGAGTCACTGCGCTTTGGTAACGCACAGGTCCCTTTAAGTGACGGAATCCGTGGTTGTAGAAGTAACAATATGCTGTTGCCACTTCAGGAACGTCGTCTGTGCACAGTGTGCAATGTAATGGGCGTCCCAAAATTGGTTATTATATGCGATACACTTTCACTCCTTATTACCAGACTGCGGATGACTCATTTTTGTTACAAATGTTTAACAAATCAGCAGTCTATATAGTATGGACAATTGAATGAATGTCTGGAAGAGAGGCGTATGTTACAAAT
The DNA here is from genome assembly GCA_028455605.1 of Lasioglossum malachurum. NCBI lineage: Eukaryota > Metazoa > Arthropoda > Insecta > Hymenoptera > Halictidae > Lasioglossum > Lasioglossum malachurum. The sequence goes on from CM052315.1 coordinate 28,630,047, forward strand.
TTTCTGAAATGGACTTTCCCATGCAATGATTGGCAATGTGCCGCACTGGGCGTCTCGAGTCCTCCTCTCGGAAGGCGTTCTGCACTGGTCAGTGCTCGGTAAAAGATCGGCTTGAACGCGGCGGATCGAGCTCTCGAAATAGGTAAAGACAGTAGGAGATGTATACCTATCGACTGTGAGACAGGAGCGGAGACGGGGGTGGTCGGAGGGGGTCAGAGGGAGGATCGAGCTGTCAGAGGCAGAGACGTTCGGGGATGGCCCCCATCCTCGTCCTCATTCTCGTCGTCTGTAATCGCGGGGGCGGCAACGTAGTCCTGTCTCCGACAGGATCACACCGTCACCGAACTGCTACTGTACCCTACACGTACGTACAACAATGTACGCTTACTCCGGCCCGTCCTATCCTGCCTGCCAGGCAACGTGGACTGCCAATCTCGTTCGCCTAACGCAAAATCAAGTCAGAAATTGTCCCATTGTACAACGTATAACATCCGGCGCTCTTTACCGGGGAGGTCTCGAGGTATATACGGCCGCATCGAGACAGTTCATCCATCGGTCGACGAGACACAGCCACTAGAATCGAAGGATACAACGGGAAGACGCTGCGAATAAGAGCCGGAGCTGTCCACTCGAACGAACCGGCTCGTAAAGACCAAGGTCCCGGTCCGTGTCGTTTCTGCGCCATTTTTCCATCGTTTTAATGCGTTCGCTGTCACCCGTATTCATTCCAAAAATGAATCATTCCGTCCATGGATCGAGAATACCAAAACTTACAGCTACATAAGACCGTGGACCTTCATGCGGAATAAAATTTGACTGAGAATATCAATCTTTGCTCATACGCTATGAATGCACACAGATCTATTGATCCCATAAACCTCATTTACTTGGTTGTTGTTTCACCAGCATTTCTCCCAGCAGATTCTGTCTCGGTAACCAAGAGACTTTCTATTATATGCAACGCATCGCTTTATAAAATACCAGGGAAAATATTCTCTGAGGAAAGTCATACATTCCAGAATATTGCGCAGCGTGTTACTTAAAATGACTACAGGTGCGCGATTTGATTTTCTTTGCATACACGACGCCCGGTAGCAACCAGGCGAGATAAGTTGATTTTATCGGATGTTTATGGTCCGCGCGGTGACCTTGTTAACGCAGCGCCGATAATTTCGCGACTCGAATGCTCACCGGGTCTAAAAGGAAACCCCCTGGATGGTACTTTACGCGGTGTTTTTCATTTTTCCTTCGAGCTGGCGAGAGAGCACCGTCGATCGATTAACCTGATGCTCGATTAATTGCGATCCTCCTGGCGGGTTTCTAGTAGCAGCTTTCTACCCGCGCGCGCGCGCGCGCGCGGTATGATACATGCGCGCGTTGTAATTACCGGGCGAAACAGAACACCGGTGCCTATCGATCCTGACGTTGGAAATATCGTCGAAAGTAACTCGATCCGGGATAAGAGATAAATAATAAGTCGACCGGCGCGGTGGACAGTCGGAGAAATGGCCCGTGTCCAGCGCGCTGGTAATAGCTCCAGTCGATTAACCTTGCCGTCTAATACACTGGTATACTCCGGTTACGATTCATCTATCAAGCACCCCCGGATTTAGAGGCTGCAGATATACGCCGCGATCGTAACTCATCCGTACGCAAATGGAGCTACCGGTCCCATTAACACCTTTCTACTAATAAATCGGAGAAAAACCCGTGGGCGGATCGACCGATCAACATTGTCGCACTCTACTCCGACCGCGGACCTACTTTGACGGTTCGCGCGAAGACGGGGATCATACGGGATTAGGACCTCCCCCAGCCCAAATAATATATATGGACAATATTTTAATTTAAGCTTAGTAAAAGTAGGGGGATCCAGTGGGTGATGTCAGAAGTTAGCTACAAATCTCGAGTGTTATTTTATCAAAATTAAATTTGGTATAATAAAGAATAGTTCAAGTACCGTATAAACAGTGGCCTCTCATTTCTACCGCGACCCGTCGATAGAACGGCATTACCGACATTGTAGTCGCGAGATATCTCGTCCATTACAGCGAGAGGGTTAAACGGCCAATTATCCTCTCGAGTGCCATCCGCTGGAAAGCATCGGAACGTCCGCCAATAATGTTCGGATGTCTACGACCCGCGACGTCTTCCGACTGTTCAAGAATCACCGGGACGCTTCGCCGGCCGATATAAAAGGTATCTGTACGCGGGTTCGAGTGAACGTAATGGCCGGGTGATGCGCGCCAATCATCTCTCCCGGTAACGGTCGACGAACAAACAACACGTTCCGCCCACGCACGGGGTCCGAAACTGTCTAAAAGTGTGCGCGACGAGCAGCCGCTCATACCCGGGGTCCGGGGATCCCAAATTAGAGGAATGTCTGATTTACATCCCGAGATATCTCGGATGAAGCTATAAATAATTTCGGTTGGTGGAATGTTAATGTGGCCCTAGGCCTCGAACCAGCCGATGGGCTACGGACCCCCTGCCAAAAGCAGACGTCCAGTCGACCTTTAAAGAGGTACTACCAACGACTCTTCTTCGTCTTTCCACGAGGGACGCATGTTTAAACGACACACACACGCTGCGCGTCTCGATTCGATCCTATCGCGTCTCATTGATCGTGCTGCGGGTTTTCGAACGAAACCGTGTTTTCCGTATCGGGACGAATGTCCTGATGGAATCGGACACTCGAGGCGCCTATGACCTAGCACCATCCAAGCATTTTGGAATTATTTTATCAACGTGCCGCCAGCATTGAAGCTAATTTCGTTGACACAGTGGAGCTTTCGCTACTTACTACCTCTGTCCAGGTCGCGGACAAAGGTGCAGCCTTTCGCAGGAATCTGGAGGCGCGTTTGGCTCGCGGCAGAACCAACACCAGGTGTCTTCATTACTTGCTACCGCTTGCCAAACGCCGAGGAGTCGATCAATCTCCGCGATAGAGCTCGGCGCGCACCTAGCGCGGCGGTTAGTTAGGCTAAACGCGGTCCCTGCTTGCTACGCGAATCCGTTTCGCGGCTAGGAACCTACTGCGAGAGGAGAGCAGGGCGAAGGGGCGAGGAACTGCTTAGTGGTAATTGGCGGGCAAGACGGATGGCGGTACTTATTTGCACTCGGTCTTTCGAATTAAAAGTACCGAGCGGCGTGCTCATTAATCTCGGCGTCCGCGAAGAAAGAGAATTCGTGGATGGGGACGGCGCGGGGGCCCCGGGGGCAGGCTAAAGGAGAGAAAGAAAGGGCCCCGGCTACCGGCGAACGCGTTCTCCGCAGGAAGTAATCGCCGAACAAACTGAAGGTCCGCGGACAATTTCCATCAACAAGATTTACGCGGCTCGGACGCAATCAGCCAGTTCCTCCTTCTTGGGGTGGCCGAGTACTCTTTACCGAGCCCCTCCCGCTCGCCCCGGACCCCTCACCGACCGTCGTCGTTCCGTTCGTCTCCCCCGATACTTCTCAGCTCGTGCCTTCTTCAGAGACGAAGAAGAGGGAGCGAGGGAAGAACGGACTCGAAGACGGGAGAAAACAAGTGTTCCTCGTCCGACTTCATCTTTCCCGGGGACTCTTCTCGAGGCCGCTGCTGCCGCTGCTGCTGCGAGAGTCCTTCGTCGAAAGGGAGCAAAGGCGGGGGCAAGCGTTACCCCCCGCGTGATATTTTTCTGCCGGGTGTCTTTGTCTTCGAAGACGGAGCGATCTAGACAGAAAAAGAGGATCGGCCGAACCGAGGAGGACGGGAGCAACCGAGGGAAAAAGGGGGAAGACCGAGTTCTGCCCTAAGACTCTTCTTCCATCTTCTCGAGGTTATGGTGCCCGACGAGCCTGACTCCGGACGCAGCTACCATTTCTCGGGCGGTGATTGGCTCCGCGGGGGGTGGCGCATGCGCACTGGCAGCCTGCTCCCGCTGCCCACATTAACATTCCTAACCTCACTTCTTGCTGCGCTCTTTGCGCGTGATAGATTGTGCGAGGCGTTTTTGGATACGAGCTGCCTCTACGGCTCGTTCCTTTTCTTTTACGGCTTACGCGCTGCTTCCTTACCCGGCTCCAGGAGCCTAGCTTCTAAACTCGATGGCCGATCGCATTCTTTAATTATTTTTGCACTTCTCCGGCTTTTTACAAAGTTCTCGGTAGATTTTTCTCGTCGAGGATAATAGCTAGGGGTCTTATTACATGTTAGGAGCCTCGAAGTAAAAGCATCGGATGAAACGGTTCCCGAATAGTATGATGAAGTCCGTATAGCGGTTCACCCTCGTCGGGTGACAGGAACAGCGTATGATCTGAGAAAAATCGCGGTGCGGACGCTCGAAGGGGGAGACTTTAATGCCGTACGACTTAATTGCAGTGCCCGGAATAGACGGACGGCCGTTGATCGGCTCGAGCCTGGTCCGAGCTGGCGCGGCGCACCTTTCTCCCTATATGTTTACCCGTGTACGAAGCATAATCGCGGGACTACTCAGGAAGGTGGGCAACCGTTGATGCGAGGGGCATATTGGCTCTGCGGGGGTGCGAGCTCGAGAGAGCTCCGAAAGCTCCAGATCTCTCTCTCTCCCCCTCTCTCCCCCTGTCTCACTCTCTCTCTCTCTCTCTCTTATTCTCTCTAACTCTCGAACGCGACCGCGAACGTAACGCCGCGCCGTGAGCCAGCGAAGTGGCCCACGGATTCGTCGCTTTAACCACCTGTTTCCCTCTCTCTCGTTTCGCCCCCCTTCGTGCGGGTTCTTTCGTCCTTGTCCTGCAATCCCTCGCTTCCATCGGCTTGTCCTTGTTTCCGCCGATTTTTCGCTCCTCGTTCAGCCTTTTCCACCGTGTTCTGCGGCTTTCTTCTCCGCATTGCTTCTTCTCTCTATCTTTCTCCTTCCGTCGACTGCGGTTGGAGGCAGAGAGCGCACACACGCGATCACCGCGCACGTGATTTAATGCCTCCCGAGCTGTGCTCCTTATTTATGCACCGAACATGCATACACGCTTAGCTTTAGCGACCGTAGCGACGGTTAAGGTCCCGGTACCTGTACTCCTATACCACGGCCGACAAGCAACGGGGCCCGGGCCCCCAGCCTCGCATATACGGACCTCGCATATTATGGAGTCTGGGGCCCCGGCGACGATATTAAAAGAAAAAGCAAAAAAGACCACCAGCTCCGCTCCGCTCAGCTCCGCGCCGCGCCGCGCCGAAGCCAGAGGTGAAGCGCACACGCGAGAGACCCCAAATATAGACTCGCTCGAAATTAGTAACTTCTCTTTGTCCGGCTGTACTCGCGTGTCGTACGATAGCCTTAGCTTAGCCGACCCCGGCTCCGGATTATGGTAATACCATGATAATGATCTCGTTGGACGATGATGTTCGCGAGAGCAACCGCGGACTCCGAAATTTCGTCCTACGACTCGAAACGTCTAGCTCTGCTTCGTGATTCCAGCTCTTTAACCCTGTCAGGACGTATGTCGGTATACTATCCACATCATGCTAGTGTATAGACACGAGGTCTCGCCAAGGTCGGAAACTATCCTTTCTTGTGTTGCAGCAAGAGACATTTTAATCTTGGTCAATGTACACCTCTTTTTGGAACCCACAATCTCCTTCCAATGGCCTTGCTACTTGCGGAAGCACCTTTGAAATTCATCTATCGGAATTGTCGACAGCTGTCTCGTCGCCTGCGCAACATCGCACAAGCCGAATAAACATATGAAAGCCATGTTGTAATAAGAAACAATCTATCGATACCATTCGGCGATAAAATGAAATAACTGCTGCCCGATTCGATAAGAAAATGACAAGTTGCGGAAACCCGATAACGCACTCGGGTTTTTCGGTGGACAGGTGAATTAAGTCCATCGACCGACGAGCAAAATCGATGTGTCCGCTCAACTTCGAACATAGAGTCTCCCAGTCGTATAGCGCGACCCGGGACGCGGAAGACCAGGTTAAAAAGACGCTGAAGAAGAATCAGAAGACGGAAGGGGGATGGGACAATTTGTCAGGACAGGTAAAGAGCCATCTGTCTGGCGGCGGGGCCCGGGGAATGCGTGGCACGATTGCCCGGTTATTTTATTCGTTCGTAATCGGCCGCGTATCAGCACGACGAGGCATTTCGGGAATGCGGTGTCCACGTGGAATCGAAGGGTACGGCAATTAGTCGCTAGCTACGACCTCGCCGAAAACATCCACCTGCTCCTCGGGATGATCTCTCCTGCGATCGCCGATAAACGGTGGAAAAAGAACGCACCGTGTCGCGGCCGATCGCTTATCCAAAGCTGGGCCGCGGTAGGTAGCATGGGATTTGAGTCGCTTCGGGTATGTATCATAAACCGTAACACAAATTGGAATCACTTCGAACACTGTCCAAGCTTAAAACTCTTGAAACTCGTGAGAAGCATTGAAAGTGCTAAAGGTCCTGATAGTCTTGGAAGTCTTGCAAGTGTTGATCGTATGCTATAGTTTGCTAGCGACATCGACACGCAACAGTCGACTTGCAAACGATTCGAGACGATAAAGGCTTTCAAGATTCGCAGGAACTTCAACAGTTTCATATGTTGTCGCGCTGAAGAGATTCGAAGTGTCTCAACTGCCATCGCTACCGGTGGTTAGGTACCTTTAACTCGAGCAGCGTGCCGCGCTCGAAAAACCGTTGAATCTCGCCTGGTTTACAAGTCATCGAGGCCCGGTAACTCGACGGGAAAATATTGATCGATCGAGGAGCCGGGTCCCGCGATACCGTGGAACGATCATGCACGGCAAGAGGAACACGCGGGGCAACTGCAAACGAATAAACTGGGGCCTCGGGTCAGCTCGGCCCGGGGTTCACCTGCTCCTCGAGTATACCGTGCTACTTGCGCAGCCGATTGATTCGCGATAAAACGTTTCCCGTGCGTCACGTAGCGCGGCGAAATGGGTCGAGCTATCTCCCTTTCGCTCTCCCTCTCTCTCTTATTCTCTCGTTTGCTCGCGGTGAGCCTATATCTCCAGAACACCGATTTCGTTTCGTAATTTCGGAGCCGGCGAATCGTGCCGCCAATTTACGACTCGCGCGCGCGCCAACCGCGCTATCGCGATGCGAATCGGACGCGAGGACAGCGATCCGTCCGCGCGATAGCAGTCCGGTAATCGAGGCTGCGCGACCCCATTTCGGGAACCCGTCGATCGCCCGGACCCCGGCGTAATTATAAATTAATGCGGCAATTAGCGACGCACTGTACCCCGTTTATTATCAATTAGCGGACAGGCAGGATTTGTTGGTTCATCGATAGCCGGTAATTGGTGTAAACCGACCGCCGACATGCTCGTTCGCCGGAACACACGTCGCCGCGTTGCTTCTTCAATTCGTCGCGTTCCATAAATTCGTTTATTGCGGCAACTGGTGATTCGTACTGGTCATTCTTTGTTCCTGTTGCTGCACAGCTCCAAGCAGTTTTTGATTTACTAGTTACTGGATTTAATGAGTTCAGAAGTATTAATAATTCGACCGAGCGTCTTTATGCGAAATCAAAAGTTCCCTAGTCGGTTGCAGAAAAAAGAAGACAAGTTAATATGTATTTCATCTTCTGATAATCCTAATAAGACTAGGCGGTGTAGATTTCAATGCAAAATAAAAATTGTATATTTCAATTACAAGAAAGGGGAGGTGAAAAACGTATCAAATTAAAGCAAGAAACACACGAGGGATTAAATCAACATAACATAATCTTTTACGAACCCCGTTGTCCGCGCGCCGCACAAAAATCGGCGATTCAACGCAGAAGAACGTGTTAACGAGCCCATCGCGTTCAACGCAATCGATTTTTTTCCGATCGGACCCCGCCGTTAATTAGCGGACGGGGCTTGTCGCGGCGTCGGCTTAATTCATACATTCGCGAGGCCGTAAATGCTCGATTTTATTAACGGCCTTGTCAATTAAAAGCGCAAGCCGAGGAAAGCGTAGCCGGCGATTGTTCGTGCGCTCGCCGCGCCGCGCCGGTGGCCGTGGCCGGCACCGGAGGAAAGTGGCCGGCGCCGGTAAATTTCGCCGGACTGGGTTTAAATGGGGCTTAACGCGGCGCGTTACGACGCCGTTACCTTAATCCGATTTGCCGTAGGCATTTTTTCTGGCCGTTTCGCCGCGAATCGTTAACGAACCGAACCGGCGCGGCGCGGTGGTGGTGATCGTCGCGGGCAGGGTTCTCGACGATAACAGAGATAATAGCTGCTCGGGCTGTTGGGCTGACTCGGCTCGTCTCGGTTCGGCTCGGAAACGCCGGACATTTCGTATAATTACCCGTTTCCCTTGACCGGCTACTTAAGCCGGTCACGTCAGTTCCCTTAACCCCTTGCGCTACCAGCAGTTAAGGATCGTGTAAACGTCCGGGGCCCCGGGCCGGCCAGTTTTAATTGCTGCGCGCATCTTCCGCGCACCGAGAGCAGACGATGATGAGAACGAAGAGGAACGATGACGAGGGGGACCCCGCCAGCAGGATCGGAGACCGACGAATCCAGGTGTGCGGAGGGGCTAGTAGGGAGGTGCGACGAAGCCAAGACACGGACACGGGATGAAGAAAGAATCGGAGAGAACCTGTAGAGGCAAAGCCCAAGACCGTCCTGTGAGACTGGACCACGAAGAAGGAGGAGAAGTAGCAGTAGAAGAAGAAGAAGAAGAAGAAGAAGACGAAGAAGAAGATGCAGGGGCAACCATGGCGGGAGGAGAAAGAATTTTAATTGCCAGAGCAACCGAAGAGCGTCCGGCTTATGGCTATATAGCAACCACCATAAGGTCCAGGTCGAGCCTCCGCTCTGTCCGGTACAGAGCTGGGAACCAAACAGCTTGGTAGCCAATGGGATCATATATCAACTACTGCTCCGGTAGGCAGAAACAAAATGGCGCCCGCGATTAGATTGTTGTTTCATCCCGGCGGCGGTGGCGGCTGCGGTGTCTGCTTTTTCACCTTCCTTTTTCCCTCGATCCTACGAAATACACCATGGCCCGGCCGTTCCGCCCAATCGGACGTCCTCTTCGGACCGCCATCGTTCCGTGCCCTGGGAACATGAAATCTTCAAGTCCCGAGGTTTAGGAGACTCGATCGATGATAGGTTCTTGATGCTTGCACGATCCTGGGTGCAATTCGACCCCTCAGTAAATATACTGGCGTAATTAAGCTTCTTAGAAATTTCAACAGCTATGCCGAATGGAATATTAAAAATATATGATACGATACTGCAAACATTGCACAGTATAAGGAGTACACCAGGTTCCCAGAGGTTCCAGACACTTGTTCCCGAAATCGTGACCCGCATTTCCCGACAGACATCGCTTTTTCCTCGGAGGCGACCCAAGGTGTTGCACGTGTTGGCCTGCGAGTAGAGACGGTCGGGCGTAGAAGAGGCGGGTGTTCGCGCGCAATTAAAGCCGGGGGGATGCTAATTCTGACCTATATAACCCGACGTAAAAATGCTCGGCGAGCATGTGCAATACAATCGTCCTAAAAACGTTTACCGCTCATGACCTGTCGAGAGGGCCCGCCACCTGCTCCTCCAAGGATTTCATGCTCTTATCGCGGCTATATCCGTTACGTCAGTGTGCCGATGCGAGAAACGAAATCCGGAAGAGTGATACATGTTTTTTTACCTCGCCCGGTTCCACCTCGTGTTCCTGTTCCTCCTTGTGTTCTTTTTTTTCGGCGATACATAAAGAAACGCGAAGCGAGGAGATAGCTGCTCGATTCGGGAGGAAGTTGTATTTCACGCAGTTAACGAGTCGCGCCGTTATCAGCGACCCGCGTTTCCCTGTGATTCTATCTGTGAGACGACGGGCTAACGATTTTCCCGCGGCTGCTTCGACGGAGGATTATTTATTCGACATTTATTTACCAAGCGTTGTAGGCGAAACATATTTTTTCGCATGTACATGACAAGGATTTATCTAAATCGACGGTAAACAACGGCGAATTTTCTGGAGTGACGAAAACGAGGGAGAACTCTTTTATATCGCTCGTAAATATGGTTGTTCTCCGCGGGAACGTTTTTGCTAATTCAGTAGTTACATCATCGCTTGTGATCTCTAGACCATTATCCTTTAACACGCGTTGACTTGTCAGCCATACCTGTCTCGATGATGGAATTATTTATCCGGACCTAACGTACATGACGTAGATGCATCTAAATCGTCGGTAAAGAACAGGGAATATTTCGGAATGACAAAAATGGAGGAGTACTCTCTTACGTTGCATGCAAATATATTTTTCTTGAAGTAACATCTCTGCTACTCCAGCATGTGCATCGTCGATTTTGATCTCTCTAGAACAGCGGTTTCCAACTTGGGAGGCGCGGCCACCAGGGGAGGCGCCAAAATTTTGAATAAAAAATTAATGTTCATAGCATAATGTCTACAAATAAATAAACTTCATATCGTAACGTAACAGTACAAATTCGGGTAAAAATAGGAGGCGCGGAAAAAAAATTTTTTTTAGGGAGGCTTAGCAGCATAAAGGTAGGAAACCGCTGCTCTAGACCATTATTCTTTAACTCCTTGCGCCGTAACATTATCTTTACAGTTACAGTGATTGAAACGTCTTTATCCCGAAAAATGTCGTAGAAGAGAAAAGACAATTTATCGTGTATCGATTGGTTTTAAAAGTCGCTTTCTTATGAGAGTCTTCAAAATGATTTAGGAGGCGATCGTGGGATTCGCGATTCCAATAATCGGGATCATAATATCCGGCACTCGATCACAGTCAGGAGTCCTCGCGGAGACTTCTGGGATAAAGTTCGAGCAGGGAATAGGAGGCAACCGTGATTGATTCGGATTAGCTGTACACAAACTAACAGTACCGCGAGCATTTATTCGAACCTGTAGCCGCGGTCGACCACAATGGGCTTTCGAGGATTACGTTATACGGGGGCCTCGTTAAAAGGAGGAAAACAGTGGAGGTGTGCAGCTTGCGCAATGCACCGCGAAACAAGGACACAGAGGTATCCATCAAGGTGTCGGGGGTTTGTCTAAGTGTGTGCGCCGGTGTGTATGTATAGGGTTGTGTGGGTGGTTGGTTGCTCGGACTCAGCTGTTGGTACACCTGCCCCGTTGTCACGGCGTTCGTGTGTTAGTGTCGGTGGTTGCGCGAGCACCTTTATACGCGCTGTCCACGTCGACCGCGCATTTACATACGCGGTTCGCGCGAACACAATGTAATTGTTACCTCATAATGCGTGTTCCGCGGCGCGGCGCAGCGCCGTGCAGGGCGGTGCAGAGCGATGCAGAGCGTCTCGGTGCACCGCGTTCCCCCTGACGTCTCACTCGGCTACCTGTGTACAACATCCACCAAATTCATTTGAATAAAAATATCGGTCGCGCACGCTCGATACTGTTGCGAGGCAACTTCGAAAGTTCAAGACTTGAAACTCAGAATATAATTCGCAACGCAGGAACTAAGACATCAAAGGATCGTGGGTGATCGGGTTTCATATATATTCTTCGAAAATTTTTCACATATGCAGTTTTACGCTGATTTATGGACGTACATCCGCAGGACTATACATGTAATCATTCCACATATACTGTGCAGGATCTGAACTTTTACGCGCGTCCTCATTATACTTGCAAACTCGTTCTCTGTGTATCCTGTTGTTATTGGAACATTCTATTGTTCTGATAATTATAATAATTGTTTCACACCTCGGGCAAAAAATATTCAGTTAACAAACCTAGCGGACTATATAATAGTAATTATGTATTCATAGATTTGATATGGAAAATTCATGTTGTTCTACGTTCTGTTAATTCTCTTTCGCCGATCATCCCTTTACATTATTCATTCTCTCGTCGTCTCATGTCTTCCCCCTACTGTTCTCAATTAGGTGGCAGTAATATAAAAATTCATTATATGCATTACAGGATCTCGCCGTGCATCTCAGACATGCAACGCATTTTATAATCTCCACAGAATCATGAATAACGTGCTCCCGACGAATTTTTCAGAATCACTAAACTGCTTGCCTTCGAACAGTTACAAAATTTCACCGTTTACTACATTCGCATTATCAGAGCAGCTCTAACGAGGTTCATTTATTATTCAATAGGTGATTTGTACGAAACACATTGAACAATGAATGCGAGTTTCTCCTCATCCGGAATTTCCTAGCTCGCGAGGCGGCCACCGACGCGAGAGGGTTGAGAAAGGGAGAGAGAGAGAGAGAGAGAGGTAAGATGCATCCGATATGGAAATGAATCTCTTGCACAAGCGTGTGCGTTCGTTACCCCCGATCTAGATCGCTATTAATTACACGGTGCTCGACGCGCGCGCCAGCTTTCCCATAAAACGTATCCTCGCGGGTGGTTCCCGATTAAATATCTTTCTTTCGCGAGCTGGCCGCCGTGATTTCGCCCAAATCTCTTCAGGATCTAGAAGATCCACACAGTATTGTGTAGATTCAACCCTTTTGCTACGATGCACCATTTTACATAAACCAAAGGACTTCGATTTCTTTGAGAAATTAAATGGATTGGTCTAGTAGATGATGTGACAAGTTCGTCACTGTTCGTTACGAGCACTAACTTTCCAACCTGTTCCAACAAAATGCTGTTTGATGCAGAACATTCTCTTCACGAGCGGGGTTCGACTCGTCGGCTCCGTGAAGGAAGATCATATTTTCTCGTGAGTACGCCGTAGCAAAAGGGTTAATTACGATATCGTTGAAACGCGACCGATATTCAATTACGCGGGGTTTTAAGCGAGCCGCGTTTTTCGGCGTTCGCTCGGTCTCTCGAATACGCTGAAACTTGTCCGTTCGGAGTTACTTTACGATTATTGGCGTACACATAAGACGGGGCACCGTAAGACTGTGTAACAACGGGGATAAAAAGGAAAAGAGCGGGCTCCGGGGCATAAAGTAGGCAGTCGAGAGACAGGAACGGTTCCCGAGGACTCGGTTTCTGGCCGGCTCGCGGCTACGTGGAAACCCAGGGCGATTAAAAAAATATGACGAGCATTCATTTCCACGATCATAAAATCATTAGCATAAGAATTCCTCTACCTGCTCTCTCTCCGGTCCACCGGCTGACTTCTCCGGGGCCACGGACGTCTTCAGGGCGGTTAGGGGACCCGGCGAGAGAGACCAGGCGCCCCCGGACACTTGATTTTCGTCGTGTTTTTTATTCGCCGTTCCTGCCTGATTTATAAACATATAATGTGACGAGGGTGTGGCCCCGCTACCACATAATGATAGGCCAACGTTAATTACGTTTGGTTAAGTCGTTTAAGACCGCTTGCTCCGGGAGGACCGAACCGGACCGAGCCTGGCCCGACAGTCCCCTCCGCGAAAATTACTGCTCGCCAACCGTGCCGCTATATATTAGCGAAAGATTACAATGTTCGACGGTGACGTGCAGTCGCTCCACACTTGTGTTCCGGCAATGTTTTAAGCCGAACAACTTTTTCAAAATTGACCTGATTCGAAGAAGTCGTGAGTCGCTGTCCAGCTCGCTTCTGACTATCTTCGTGGATAGCAAAAAATTGTATTTTTTAAAAGTATCAATCATTTTGAAGTCTCGTAGAAAATAATATTGGGAAAAAATTGTTCACCATCGTGGAACGACTGATGAAAATCCAACGATATTCTCCAGTTCTTTTAATCCTCGTGGATAAATTTCTCTGAACTATTGCTATGATCAATTGAACTAAATGCTTAAAATCCACAGTCTACTTATTTGTATTCAAGATGGGATATGTCTTGCCGAGAATGAGGAATGGTTTTCGGCGACCGTATCCTGATTTTGAGTGGTGTGGTTGACACCCAGGTGGATGATTGATTTCGAGGGGCGATTCTGCGGGACGTTCGAATTCCTAGATAATTAAGAGGATCCAATCAGGAGGTCAGAAGGCTTCCAAAGAGTGAGCCACGCTGGGGATCGACTGCCGAAGGATTCCAAGTGAGGAAAGCATTGTTCTCTCTCGGCTCGGGCCACAGGAATTCCCTCGGCGGAGGCTGTACGAATCATTCCCTCGCGTTCTATGTGTGTGCGCTCGCGCGCGCGTCCACCGCCGTCTGTGCGTGTGTTTTCTCCAGTCTTTTTGTACGAGGAGAAATGATAAAATATCCCCGGCCCGCACCTTTCTTTCGAGTCGTGTGGAGATCAAACACCGAAGTGGCTAGACTCCCACAGTCTAAATGGTGAGGCGAGTTGAAATATCGCGCCGGGCCTCCCTATATGTTAATCTCCGCATTAGCATAATACCGTGATTCTTCAAGGATCATTTGGAAATGCAAATAAATAATTTATAATAATAAGAGCAGACGGGCTGTTGTGGCAGCCCGAACGCATCGGTACGTCAGAAACCGGGGGACCACCTCCGTCCCGTAGTTGCGTCGGTAAATCTAATCGAGATATCTGCCGGTTCGTTGCTCCTTTTCTCGTCACGACAAAAACGCTCGACGTGTCGGACGATTGGCCTATTTTCTGCCTCACTACCGTTCCGTCCTTCGTCCTTCGTCCCGCGATTCTTTAACGGACGCCCGGTCCTACGCCTCCCTCCATTTCTTCAGCTTCCACCCATTCCTCTTCCTGCGAATTTTTTCTTCGTCTTAACATGACGATACTGACGATTTTTCTGTTTAGTGACAGTCTACTCCGAATTTCGCCAATTTTAAACTTGTTGCCAGGGCCCTTCAACTTTTAACCCAAAATGACGGGCTACAAATTTTTTAATTTACTAGAAACTAAAGTTACATACATTATAACAGAGACGGTTTATATTTTTTTGACACAGTTTTTATTGCAAGAACACCTCTTGTTCTTCATCGATCAATCTACCATGAAGGACTGAAACAAAACTGTACACAAAAATGGGGAGCATTGAACTTCAAACATCTTCACACGACTGCACCAGAACGATGAATGACGAGGATAACATTTTTGTCGAAACATCCATCAAACTGGCCAAGGAGATAAATCCATTTACGATCGTTCACAATCGTAACGCGGCGTTGGAATGTTGGGAGGACCGCGACAGAGGTGTCTGCGGTCGCGGGATCGATCATATAAAAAGCCATTTAAAGTGCGGAGGGATTAAATCGCCGACTTTGTGCAACAAGGACAAATTGTTACGATCCGGGGAGAGGCGACGTCGTCGAAGGTTTTCGCGTCGAACGGGGCGATCGTAATGACTTCATAAAAAGCTACGACGACTTCTCGGAACGTCGATGGTTGCCGGGCGAGAAGAAGAAGATCATGGTCTCTCGAGCTCTCGGGGTCTCCGCATAATGGGTGCTAGGACAACCGAACTAGAAGGTGGAACAGTCGAAAGGCGTATTCCGGTATATTAACACGTAACACATCAAAGAGCACGTCGCACGGGCACACCTGCTTGAGGATGGGCCCCGTCCCGGGTCGCACACACGCTTATACGGTTATTTATGCCCTGTAAAAGGTTCTGTTTTCGACTCCGAGACGGTCTCTACGCGGTGTGCCGTGGAAACCGAAACGCCTCGGTCTCTCCTCGTTCACGTGGCCCGGTTATAAACGTCCGCGTAAATTCGAGGCTGGTTAGAGATCGTAAACTCGCTGGATATGCCCGATATGGCCACCGGCTTGCCACAGAAAATCATAAAGTCCGAGAGCCTCGCGCTGCGCACAACGCTCTGTCCCCGGGGGAAAACGAGCGAGCGGGTTCCCGATCCTATTACAACGATTGCCCAGCGACTTTCCTTCGTGGCTCTTGATGGAAATGCCCGAAGACGCGTCGCGATTTATCGCTTACGATATCACCGTACGATATCGACGTAAACGTCGATCGTCTAATTGCTCGATCGCTCCTTGCGCATTCAATGGAAACCTCGAATAAGGGTCTACGTTGCATTATACATGGGGTTGATACATTCGGGATTTCCATTCAATTCTTCGGAAAACTGATTTCTAAAGCATTTAACCCCTTATCCCACGATTTCTTTCTACAACGATTACAACTTTCTTGATGTACACCCACCGCTCCGCAAGTGCCCCTTTAATTTTACGCGCCAGTGTAATCGCCTGCGAGAGAATAACAATAATTTTTACAGCTTCAGATACAATTCCCGTTGAACCCGTCGCACAGACGAGCCGCATCTTGCCCGAGACCAAGCCGAGCGGACGATCGCGAGGGCTTCAATTTTTTTCAACGGCGCGTGATCGACGATCGCTCGGTCCAAAGTTCTAGGGTGAAGAATGCGCGGCTGGTCCTTAAGAAAAGAATTCCTACCGTGTTCTTTTCCCGTTGCGAACGCTGGAATCTCGAAAGAAATTTTTCTTATTACGCCCACCTCCCCCGAAAAGAAAGGGGACCGCGACACGGACACTTGTACACCCCTAATCACGACGATCGTCCGGGGCTGACAGATGCTCGTGTGTTTTGCATAGAGTGGATTTATAAATCCCTTATCAGCTTATTATCTCGCGAGATTCTCTTCCCGCCTTGGGACGTGGTCGGGAGCGATACGAGAAACGTGGCAGCGGTCAAAAACGAAGAACGGAGAAAGAGAGAGATTGAGAGAACACGAGAAGGAGAGGGATCGAAAGTGGGAGTACCTGTACGCATTCGCATTGAGGCAGAAAGAGGAGTCTCGCGGAGGAAGAGAAGCAGAAGAGGGGAAAAAATAGAGGTAGACCGAGAGGGGGATGGAGGGCACGATGAAAAGTGGGAGTAGCAAGGGTGAAATGGAGGGGGACGGAGGGGGGCGGAGGGGGATACAGTGACAAATGAGAGCGACTACAAATTGCACTTTCCGGCTCTCATTCTCATTCGACTCTCGTTCCTCTTTCTTCCTCTCTTTCTCTTTTTCTGGCCCTCTGCCTCCGTTCCTCCCATTCGTCGGATCGGAGCGGACGGGTAAATGTTCGTCTGGCCCTCCTCTTTTATTCCTCATCCACACGGCCTACCTCCATTTATCCTCCTTCGCGATAATACTTCACGCTCGAATAACGAAAACTACTCACAGCGGGTCGGTGCAATTCCGGTCATTGGTAAGGACCATCGCAATATTCGAGCCCGCTAGCCTGTGCCAGGTCATCCAGTTCGACGAAGTTTCATTCTCGTTTTCCTCCGCCGCAACCCCCCGCGCTTATCCACGCCACCCCTGTCCTCGTTTCACGCTGTTCGCTGATACGCGATCCTCCAGAATGAACGCACCGCCTCGCGGTAAATTAAGTTTAATCCCGTCGCCGATTGTGACGGAGAATATTGTGCGCCGATCGTTCGTAAGTCAACGCTGCCAACGTCCGTTTAACTCGATCTGACGTTCCGTTAGTGCTGAAGCATAGTCGTCATCGCTGCGAAAATATTTTATCGGGACGCTGCTTACATATTAATAAGTAGTGCTGCACACGGACCGCTTTAGATTGAGCTACTTACACATACAGCGTATTGGGGTCAGGATGATCGAGAGGTCCTGCTATATTTTATTGAAAAAGAATCTGTTCGTCGAGTCTTCTCGTGATTTTGCGAGAGTATCTCAGTTCCGAGAGAAGTCGAGCGTCGAGGTACGCGACTCTGCGACCGCGAATGCAGCAGTCGGCCGACTTGTATTTACTTGAACGATTTCTGGTAGGACGGCGGGGGCGAGGATGTTATATCGTGGCAGGGGCCAAAGAGTAGAGAGAGGCTCTGTATTCTCGGTAAGCACTCGGCGTCGTGGCTTGCTGCCGTTGTAATAACCCCCGTAGATCATACCGGGGCGCACGCACACCATACAGCCGCGGATATCTGGCCTCTCGTTGCAGCTTGCAACGGTTGTATGTATAGTGTGCATCGCGAAGGGGGCGCCCCACGGCCCCCGCACACCACCGTATTATTCATTGAACGGAGCGCCGCGTTCCGGCTTCGAAATACACGACACAGTTTCACTTCGCGGGAGCAGCCCTTAACCTTTTAACACCGGCCGCCTCGATCCTCTTCGAAATGCTTTATTGAACGACGGGACGGACCGAGTAATCGATACACAATAACGTTTCCGTGCTTGTGATCCACTGCGAAACCACTCAAATATGTACCATATTTTTGAGGTTTATTTACATGGAGGTCCTGGTAGAGACTCTGGTGTTTAGAAGATCCCGCAGAAGTCTCTGAGGGACTCCATGTATAGCGCTTTCAAGGATTCATCGGTGGTTCGAAGAGATCACAGGCATCTTTCGCTTCACCCATGATCGTTGAAGTACTTTCCGAGTAATTTTCTGCGGTCCATTAGCAACTTCCCTACCCAGTGACCTCGCCAGAAGAAAAATCGGTAGCCACGGCCAACGAGCCGCCAATGACAACGCCACCACCTTCGAGAGAGACGCGGCTCTTCGGGTAAACGCTCGGTTTTCAGTGTCCGCGACAGCAATAAATCTCCGCGTCGAGCCTTCGCGATTGTGTTATTCATGGAACCATCAATAGGGTAATTTATTCGCGGACCTGCACGCGCTCGCGCGCGCGCGCGCGCGATTCTTCGGGCCGCGGCGCGGGTCCTGGGCCGACGATTTATCGCCGCGTGGTCGAAAAATCCGACGGTTTTTAATCCGGACTCGGTGTCCGGCGCGGCGGAGTCGCGCGAACCTACAATGTTCCCCGTGATTTATCAATCGCCTCGCGGAGGATTAACAGCCACAGCCACGGAACCGGCAATAACCGATCGATCGATATTTACAAGAGCAACACGACCAGCCCCGTAAGAAAAGAAGAACAGCCGTAGGAAAAGAACGAATAACTCGCGAGACGCACTCGGCGCATCGCGATCGGTAAATTAACGAAGCGATCTGAGGCGCGCGCGTTCGTTAACCGATTATAAAATCGCTTCTGCGTAATCGATGAGCCTTTCCCCGTCGGACGGTTTCCGATTAATCGAGAGCCAAGGGCCCTTAACCTCGTAAATAGTTGTTTAGAACGCAACCCGGTTTCCCGTTAAGACTACTTCTCCGGGAACCCGCTCGAACGCTACACGGCCGGTTTCCATTAAAACGAGGTAAAAAGCCGCGCCTTTTGTTGGCGTTTTCGTAACCCGGACCCGGATCGTTAAGGCGAGTCGCGCGCGACCGCACGATGTTGCGCCGTGATTTATCAATAGCTTTATGGAGGATTTACAGCCTGGACGGACCGGTAATGGAAGCCAATCGGCCGTGCCGTTTAATCCTCTTACATCGTTTTACGTCGTTTCTACGGAAGTGGCATCGCCGATCGGTGTCCGACGGGCTAACGACTTCGGACCCGCTCCTCTTTCTCTCGATTTTCATTCACTCGCCTCCCCCTCTCTTTCTCTCTGTACTCCCCCGCCATGCTTTTTCCATTGACGTTGTAAATCTTCGCCGAGGCCCCGTCTATCTTCGAGCGTCGCCGATAAATTCCTGCGTACCCGCTTGTCACTCGTTACGCAAGCTCCACTATGAACGATCTCGAGTCTCTCGCTACTAGCCCGGCGGACGGGGGTCGTCAACGGATTGATACTCCCACGTTTCATGCCTCAACTTGCTCCGAGATTCGATTCGCCGAGGTTTACAGTCAACGCTGTTTCCATGTTGCGAAATGTTTCTAAGCTCGAACGTGTGGTATTTGGATGATCATCGATTTCAAACATCTTCATCGCGTGATCAGAGTATCTGCAGGGGCTACAGTGTTCACCTTCATTTAATCCTTAAGCGGTACAGTGTCTCCTCAGATTACGAAGCGTCATACTAGGACCTCTCTAAACTGATCCACACATTGTCTGTCAGTCTGGACGGAGCTTAAGAGCCACGTGCAATTTGATATACAGGAAAACGAGCAAAAAGACGAGTGACGCGCAATCGTCGACCTTCGATCGACCTTGACCCCGTAGAAGTAGACGTCGGAATATCCCGGAGCGCCTAATTCGTGCAGGGACTTGACAGAGTCCCTGATCATTTCGGTTCGTGTCCGAATCCATCCGCGGTTCGTTTCGACAAGATTCGTTACAGTATATGCAGGTCGAATCGGGGCCTAGAACGCGAATATTATCCGCAACCGTGGCTCGATGTCCGAGCCCGGGACCATCCAATCAGTCAAGTCGACGGTCCAGGGCCGGCAATCAAACTCTCTCCCTCTCTCTATCTTTCTCTCGTCGCCGTCATCGTTTCACCCGAAATCACGACGGCTGCATACGGAGGACTGGCCTAGGACCTTCGTCAGAGAACGCCGAATAAATACCGTTCCCGGCGCGAATAGGAGAAACGAAAAATAATAAAGAGGGAGGGGAGGAGAAAGGAAGGGACGAGGTTGGTGTCGGCGGTGGTCGCCGTTGAGATTCCATCGCAACGGTGAGCCGACGCGAAAAAATAATTCCGTCGCCGGACACGTCCTTTTGTCTTCGCCTTCTTCGACTTCGTCCTTTTTCTCTCTCTCTCTCTCTCTCTCTCTCTCTCTCTCTCTCTCTCTCTCTCTCTCTCTCTTTCTCCTCGTCCATATTTCCATCCGCTCATAAAGCCGGGATTCGTATTAAAGGGCACGACACCATAATTAATGCCGGACGGTCACGAACAGTCCGGGGCGGTGATGCGCGCCGGTTTCGCCAGGGCTTTATGAAGAAACGCGTACTTACGCGCGTGCATTACACGCTTGCACGCATGACGCGTGCCGCCAGCCAACCTACCCTTGACCGTGGTGTGCGCGTGCGACGTCCAACACGCGAAAACCGTTGTAATTACGGAGATAATTAGTTGGGAGTTGGCGCGCTTGTAATTGCCGCAAATAACCCGCAATTTCGCGCCCGCTTTCGTACCGGGACGATCCGACGCGTTTCCACGAACCTACAAAGTGTGAAGAATTCCGGCTTCTCCGAGTACCTCAACCAGCTACAGTGTTTTTACTCGGATTATAAAGCATCGTATGGGACCTTTCATCTTCAAGCTCTTGCACTACTATTTCTTTCGTGGTCACAGGGATTAAAAATTCTTCATCGTTCAGAATTTCATAGAAACGAAACGAAAACTTATATTTAAAATTAATAATATTCTGCACACAACCACAGAGCCTAACTCTAGCACCTCGAATACTGTTCCTTTCGAACTGGAAATGAACAAGTCCGGGGCCCAAGCACGAGAGGGGGCGTGGAGGATTGATCACACAAAAACCGGGGGAAAATCATCGATCACGCGAGGCGATGCAAAGACACCCGAGAGAGATCTACGCGTCGCTTTATCCGGGCGAGGATCTGATGCCGGGCCCGTGTCTCATCTCAATCGGTGTCCGGCACTGAAAAATTCCTCGCTCGTCCCTCCCAGAGCGTGCGTGTACGGGGTCCAGCTAATAAAATCATCTGCATCCGGGCCAGGAAATTATCTGACGAATTCATCTGCTTATCGAGCAATAAAATGGCCCGGCGTCCACTCCTCGATCCTGATGCCTATCTCCTCCTGCCCTTCCACCTCTGTTCCCCTGGCTCCGTTCTCTCTCGCATATTGGTGCCTAGACACATTGTGGCGCCATGCCAGAGAGAACCGAACCTCTCTTCCTCCCCGTATATACACGCGTTTCGTTTCTTGATCGACTTTTTTTATTCCCCCCGTTGGTCGTTCAATGCGTGGAGAGAAAGAGAAAGAAAGAGAGAAAGAGAGAGAAGGGACGTTGCTTACGTTCGAGCATCGGAGGCCCGTTTAATAAGGACCCACCGTTCCCCCCTACGATATTTATAATCCCGCGGGGAAACTGTTTTTATAATCTCGCCTAGGAATCTCGGAGCCTGCAACAGGCATACCTAGTCCGCCGTTTAGGCGAGCTCTCGACCTCCAGAGTTTTCTGACTCTGCTCCCCCTATTCGCGAGCACGGACCTCCTTTGGGACGTACTCTTTTTAGGAGCCACCGTCCCCGTTTATGGACACCCTTCATTTTTAATAGAATCTACTTTTGAGGTAATTTTTCAGGATTGTCTAATGAGACTACTAAGATTTAATTAAAGGTCGGAGTCTCGCCTTTAAAATGACGTCTGGATGCTCTTTGGACGATTCTTTTTTACCCGAGATATTGACAAGTGAATGAAAAGTATGCCGCTGGAAAGTATCGCGAGTGTAACTACCGAGGTTCTACTGTAGATTGGGTTAATTGACGAAAAAGAAAGGAGCAGTGACCGTCTACGAAGCTGTAAACATGTAGTAGATGTAAAATTTGTCGCAACTGTGAAAATCGTTTCGACTGTTTAGTACCGTGCAAAGTTGCTGTCAGCTCGGCGGTTTATGTAACGCGTGTTTAATACGACGACTGATTCTGAGGTGTACGAACAGTAAGAGATCTCACCTATATGTACATATGTATGGAGCAGCGCGAGCATGGTCAGCGATCGTTAGGAATACTCGTGGACGAAGCTCTAACATCATCCAGCTGTCTCTCTTTCTCGCAAAGTCAGGTATGCGCGGCGCGCACTAAAACGAACGTTAATTTCCACACGTTAAAGTTATTATTTATTGATACGACGTAATCTCGGGACCGAGATCAAGGCAGACGCTTAGTCGGTCGATATTCACCCGAAACTGCGGCCCGGGCGGATTCCTCGTCGCATTTTATTATCTCGATCGTTCATAAATTCCGTTACAATACAAGTATAAAGTATCCACCGCCTCCGCGGGTACGAAAAAGGTCGTCCACGAGGTCCGTGGAGGTCCTTCGCGTGTAGCATTGTCATCGTTCGAAGCCAGCTTTTCAATAATCAATTATACGACATTAAAACCGTATATTTATGAATCGTTCCACCCAGCGCGCCCTCCCGAGAAAAGGAAAAAAGAAGAGAGACGAGAACAAAAAGCAGACAAGAATAAAGAGAAAAAAAAAGAAAAGAAAACCGGCGAACAGAGAGTCAAACAGAGAAAAAGTCCAAGAGAGGACGACGACTGCTGGCATAAAATACGAATCTTAAGATCCCGACGAATAGTCCTCGTAATTAAATCCCCGGTTTTTTTGTCCCGGCACCGAGAACGACAGGAATAGGTGGTCGACGCGTCAAATAAATCAGTCACAGTTTCTCTAATATACCGCATCGTCAATATATTTCCGATCTTTTTTGCAAAACAAATATTATAATATGATACAGGCATGGTCGTGGATCGGGAGCTCTCGCCCCTCCGGCAACCTAAGCATATACACAACGAAAAATAATAATTATTACAATAATGTTAGAATCGCCGTGTTCGCTCCCTACCTATCGATCTCGCTTTCTCTCTCCCCAGCTTTCTATCTCTTTCTCCCCACCTTCCATTTCTCTTTATTCTTGCTATTTACAGGATATCACACATCAGAACAAATCCGTAGTACATATCTTACAACGTGAACGTCTCTCGAGCGACGTCCCCTCGCAACTCTACTCGTCGTATCGCAACTTCGCCTATTAATATTTATATTTACAATGACGCTTCGACGTTCCTAACTTCGAATTTTCCGTGTTGACCTTCTAGCGGCCATCGCATGCTTCGCGCGCGCGCGCGCCGTTCGCACTGCCGAGTAAACGAAAACTTCTTCTCAAAATCAAAAACTTCGGACGAGATCCTTCTAGCATGTTCACCCCATTTTCCGGAAAGCAGCACGTTTTTAGAAAAATTTTTCAGAAAATGAGGTTCACAGATACATTTTGCAAGACCTTCTCTGCAAGGGGGAGGGGGCTGCCCAAAAAAAGAGTAACAGCCCTTAAGAAGGACTGCTAGAGTTAAATAAATATTTGTTCAACCCTCGTCCTTCCTTTATGCCAATTCATATCACCGCTTCCGACGAAGAATAAGATTTACAAAACAAATTGTTTATTTTTACATCGTATCATTACATTAGATTCCGCAAATTGATTCAGGAAATTGAAGGATAGACGAGAGTTAATGTATTGAAATTTCGATTTTCATTTATCCGATAAAAATCATTATTATACGAATCGATAGAGGTGTAGCACTTTTATAAACCTAGTTGGACAGTTCATTTAAGGGTTGCATTACCAAAAGAGCATCAACCCTTAAAGCAACTGCTGAAATATCTATCCAACTTTGAATTAATGTTTATTTAACATCGGTGAAAATACAGACTTCCATCTATCGATTCGATAAAAGCCAATGTTACACGAACAAAGAGATGTAATCTTCCAATACGTAGCTTGGCAGACCGCTTCAAATTCACTGTTTACCGACAGTGTTATACAAACGGTGGATTGGTCGGTGGCGCAGGAACAATTACGAAGTCGTGTCCTCGTCCTGCCGGTCCCGTTTCGCTTCCCGAGATTCGATAAACCGAGGCACGATACAGCCGTCATATTCGAACGAGAGAGACCGCCTCGGTTAATACATAACGATCCCCGACAAACACAATTTTTCCGCGATCGAGAACGCGCGTGACACCTCCGGAACGCTCGCAAACAGCCGGCCGGTGATTTAGGTTAATTGTATTTACAGTCGCAATCCGCAGCGCCGCCTCGATCCGAGGTAACTAACTTTCTTATTTGGTTTCTCCCGTGTCCCGAACCTCGATGTATTTATGCTATCGCCGTGATGCATCCGTTCCCGTTCGAGCTGTCAGCGATAAAAACCCGTCTCCTCTTCATTCGCCCGTTCAAACGAAATTCGAACGTGAAACGTGACAATAAATACTAACGTAGCGCGGGCTACCTTTGGTCGCGAGCACTCTTCCTATTCTCTAAACGGCTCTCCCTATCCCCGGGGCTGCGAGCACTCTAAAACTTGTGCGCAACTGTTCGGGAACTTTGAAACGGTTCGAGGAGAAACTTGTATATTCGCTGTACAAATTACAGTGGCATCCGGACATGTAGACACGGTAGACGGACGAGGGTTAACCATTCATTCTCGAAAGACCTCTAGTGCTGCAATTGTAAGGGAGATCGGTTTAACCAGCAAACTATACCCTGAAGACACTACCTGAAACTTTTAACCCTTATCCATCCTTCATTTGTACTGCTTGATTCGTCCTCAAATAATGGTAAAAAAATCAATACGATATCAAGTGATGCTAAAAAATCAATGAATTCGCAAATAATTAATTTCGACGGTTGAGAGGGATTGTAAGTTTGCTTGAACTAGAACACAACCATTCACGGAAAGACTCGAAGTAAACCTCTATCGAACGGTTTCAAAGTGAATCCCTACTCACAGCCCCGAACGTTTCAGCCTCCGTGTCTCATGATTCGCAACGAGTCAACGTTCCTGCAGCCCGCTAAACGAGTTCGAAAAGAAGTAGCAAAGTTCTTCAGGTTCTTCTAGCATGCTCCTCGAATCTGTTGACCCTCTAATGACGTTCTCGTCGTTGACCTCTTCCCCGCATCGCATCGGAACAAGACACTCGACCATCCGCCGAGATTGGTCGCTGACACCCTTGAGGTTGCTAGCGAGCGTCATCGAGGTCGATTGTCCCCAGGTCCTGTAGATCACAGTCGCTCGTCCGGCTTGAGGCAACGCGGACTTCCATGGAGATCGGTGGACGCAGCGTGAACAGTCCATGATGATCCTGGGGTGGAAACTAGTAGGCGGTTGCTTGATGGTGCATCAGAGGGTTGAAGTGGTGCGGGCCCAAATGATGTGGAGGCGGCGGGCCTGGCAGAGGACTGTGTTGGGGCCCGACCGTCGGCGGCTGACAGACGTACCATTCCGTCAGCTCGGGCCCCCGGGTCGACGGATGACTCGACGCAGGGTTCGTTGCCGACGACGTCGGGACGGCCGGTGGTGGTTGAGGAGACTCCGTGTGCCCGGTCACAGAGAGGCTACCCCCGCTACTGCTGCTCTCTTCACCCTCGCTCTCGTAGCCCCCTCCAATCTTGCCCTCGCCCAGGGTCATGCCGTGCACCTGGAAACAAGAGGCGGAGCCTAACGTTAGATTTTCGTTGCCTACCCTCCTGCGAGCTGCTTGGGGTTGATACTGTTGAAAGCCTCGAAGGGAGGAGTTTGGGGTTGCTGGGGTGACGGGAATTTGCTTAATTATGTAGGAATTACGGAGATTGTTAGAAAAAGGGGTCCCACTTCAATCATCTAGACAGGTCTCATCGACGACGTTCCGTCGACTCCAAATTTTTGACAGGCCACATCGTTAACCCCTCGCTTTAACAATATTTCTACGTCCTCTTAACACTTGCTACGCCCTCAAGAACATCGAAGAAGAGGAGCTAACCTCCGTAGATCTATCCGGTCTTATCCTCCCTTTTCAAGCGAACCAATACCACGCGCGGGATGATCCACGGTGATCGCGCGTCTCATGGCCGAAAACACTGTAGTGTTTGATCGTCGTAAGTTATCGCATCGGAGGTCGATCAGGCATCGCGAGCAAAAAGGATCGCGTCGTCGGAACCGCGTTGGCTGAGCCGAAGTCGCCGGGGATCACGAGGAGAGGAAGATAGTGGAGAGTGAGAGGGGGGTCTGAAGGAGGGGTGTGGATCAAGGCTCCTTGTCGTTTCCCGTCTCGGTTCCCCGTGGCCGGAGTCCTCTTCGTTCATAATTCAGTGAGCAAATCTCGACGACTGCCTTCCGCGAATCACGGGGCCCCGGCGAAAAGCGTGGAGAACCGAGTAGCCGGCTCCTATCCGAAGAACCTATCGCGCACGTATCTCGGGAGTTGGCTTTTGGACGGTTCTGCCACCCCCTAGCCCCTCCCGTCCGCTCGGTGTGCCACAGATAATTTCCTATTAAGATTCCGTGGCCGTTCGTGCATGAACCTTGCGCCAGGATACTATCCCTGGACGTCCTCTCTTCCCACAAGCCTTTTGCTCCTGCCTCTCTCTCTCTCGCTCTCCCTCTCTGATCGACCCTCTTTCTCTCCCTCTTTTTTCTCTCGCGTCTACTAGCGTCTCGCCTAGCGTGAAACGAAACGTGGAAACGACACACCTCGATACGTTCGATGTACGATGCTATGGAAAGAAGCGGGATAATTTCAGCCCGGAGGGGTGAAAACGATGGGTCGCGTGAACGAGGAAAATTACTGCGATTCCGTTGTGCTAAGTCTGCCCTGGGCGATGAAGTGATCAGCATAATTGAAGCGGTAGGCAAGTGTTCGCAGGTTGTGCACACCTCTGTGCTCGAACGAGAACAACCGACACTTTCCCAGCTATAGTACGCGTGTCAGTTACTCTCTCAAACTAACCGTGAAAAATGATACAGTTGCATTTCTGATTGGTCGGAGCGAAATAAGCCAAATTACGTGGATACAGTCATAGAATTATATTCGCTATCTTCTTTTCAGTCGTACTATTGTACCTGTTTGCATCCTCAAACTGTTCTCTTAAGATTGTACTTCTACCTCGGTTCATCCAGCAATTGGTAGATAGGACAATAAGCCGGACAATGAGGAGAACATTTCCAAAACTATACATAAACTGAACTAGAATAATGTGAAAACCTTAAAAACTTATGAGCAATTAAAAAGGAGGGAAGAAGCTGTTTTAGCCTCCAAAACGTTTCCCCTGGTCGTTCTCATGTATCCCGAGTACAACGTGTAGGGTTGTCGATAGGATAACGAGTGAGGGAACCGGGAGATACGGGAATTGTTCGAAGCAGCTGCTGATCGTATGGTTCGACGTACCTTCATATGCTTGCGCAACGAGCTGGGGTGGGTGTAGGACTTGTCGCACCCGGAAACCCGGCAATTGTACGGCTTGTCGGACGTGTGGACGTGACTGTGCTTCTTGCGGTCGCTGCTGTTCGCGAACCGCCTCTCGCAGCCGGAGTACTCGCACTTGAACGGCTTCTCTCCTGCAGAAAGAAAAAGGGAAAAACCCGGGACGTGAATTAATGGCGTTGTAATTGAGACGTGCAATTACACGCGCGTTACACAGCGATAATTGAAAACGGTACTCCCCCTGTATCGGCTGGAGACCGATACGATGAAAACGTGGACGTTGATCTATGCCCTCTCTCTCGCCGAGCAAAACAAACAATACGCGAGACACGACGAAGCCTGTTATCGGCGCAGAAACAGCGTGGTCTGCCTCGGTACGCTATGACGCGTCACATAATGCTCCAGAATTACGTGACGCGAATTATCCGTTATTAATTCGTTTAATCGAATGTCAGGTTACCATTTATTTAGAACCGAGTACCGCAGGAAACCAAACAAATTTTTATATCGTTAATAAAAATCGTTGGTCGAGCATTAATTTTTGGTAGATTATAATCGGTGATGATAAATGCATGGTATGTATTTTTTTTTAACAATGGCGAACGTTCTTAATTTAAGAAGATAGAAAATATTAAACGTCGCCATGAGAAGATTTTTTTAATGTGGGAGAAGGGGGGGTGAACTTGAGGTTCCGGACCACCGTGCGTGGTTGCGAATGCGTAGGAGCGTTCGGGCCGCTTCCTGCCGGATGCTTTCTGCGTTTCGCAGCGTGTAATTATCGCGAAAGCGGCGATCGCGTGGCGTGGAAAGGCCGGAAAAATATTTTCCTCGGGCAGGCCGGTGGAAAAAGGACCCGCGGCGGCTATTACAATGGGCCCTCGAACGCGATTACATCGTATCGCGGACCGTTTCATCGTGATTCCCGGATATATCTTGATGAGCACCGGTGGAACATTTTCTCCGGGACTCTCTCCCTCCCACTCTCTCCCCGTCTCCTCTATCTCACTCTCCTCGTGGCTCCTCTTCGCCTAGGGCGAGGAGCAGAGATATCGAGAGATAAGCTCCCCTGCACACGAATGGCCGCCGTCGTCGGGGCGCAACGAGACCGTGTGGCGTGACTCTTATTTATTTCCACCGGAAGTTGACTGGAATATATTTTACCGTCGGCTCACACCTCCCCACCCCTCACTCACTCTCTCTCTCTCTCTTTCTCTCTAGACACCCTTTTCCGGGACTTCCTACTGGCGCTCTTGCCGAGAAGTGCGGAGACGCGCGAAGCAGGAAGCGCAAACTTGGCGGATTTTTTATGGGGAAAATGGTGGCCAACTTCGCCCTTCTGCCTCTCTATCTTCTTCCCGTTCTCGTTCTCTTTCTCAGTCTGGTTCCAGCTATCCACCCTCGTCCGCGACTAAAAGAAAAAGGGAGCAGTTCGCGGCTCGGATACGAGATCCGCGTTAGCGGAACGTAAAAACGAGGACCAGATGGAATGGGATCTGTATTTTCGAGAGCCGAGGTTTTACCACCACCGGGATCTCGCTGCTACATTGTTTCCTTTCCCCGGAGGCTGCCACTTCGAGCACTGGGCGCGTCTGATTTGTCGTAAGTGTCTCTCCGAGAAAATTATTTCATTCGATTCTCAAGCTTTCGCGAGAGTCGTTGACGATCGATAAATATACTCTGGATCTCAGAATATTGTTAAATGTTAAGAATCAAGGGAATACTTTTGTAGGATAGAGTGCCGAAATATACACGGTATAGTCGCTTGTTATGTTACTACCTTATATCTTGTGAGTGTCTCCACGTGTAGAATATTTTTGTGGTTAGATTTTTGTGGTAAGTGATTTTGAAAAGTTTGGACATATGTTTGCCAACTGTTGGTTTGGGCTGAAATTCATCTACAATGGAAATGCATCTACAACTGATAATTTTTTGGACAAAAAAGAGCATTCTAAAATAATAAAAAAACGACATCAACAAAAAGTGGTTCATATTTGGGCACTGTACCCTATAATTAATTCGTCGAATAAATTACAGTGAATTCTGGTTATTTGGATATCTGGATCAAGGCACCGAGCCTTGTCCAATATAAATGGTGGTTGTGGCATAAGTGAACTCTGTACTCTGTACAATAATTTCACGGTATTCTTTAAGCAGCGGGGGCTTGCAGCCAAGGCGTTAAAGCGTCTCAATCCACTTAAGTCGACGAGGAAACCATTTCAAAACGTGCACGCTCGTTGATTTTTCTTTTCTGTGACCGACGGCCGTTAGGCGTATCTGGAGCGAGCTATTTTTTTCTGGCTCGTAGGCTGGTTTATTAATGCGATCGGCCGCGCACCGCGCCGCGGAAAAGTCGACGTCGACGCGAATAACGACAATGAAGCGTGGTAAGTTTTCGCGATCGGGCCAGTCCGGTGTCGAGGCCCGACGTCGTTATTCATCTCACGTGTGAAAAGCGTGATAACATTGCCATGTTCCCGTGACGTATCACCGCGACACAGATTATATTTAAATCGCTCGGACGTGGACTGCGGGCGCTTATGGCACCGCGCCGTCGTAAGAAGGCGTCTTAAATATTTATGAACCGGGAAAGATAGCGGTTACCGCGCGCCGGTGTCGCGCCCGCTTATCTGACGTTTCACATGACTATGCTTCAAATTCTCCCGTTGGCTACCAGACCGAAGAGCTTTCGCTGCTGGACAATTTGCAGTGAGCAAGTTTCATTAGCCACTTTCCTTGAAAATTAGGCACGGCTTCAACCTTTGACAGAACTCCTATACCTGTCCAGACTGAGCTAGTCCACGCTTTTGTTCGAATAGCGAACTTTGCAGGAATATGCATTTTCCTTGGCGGAGCTCTTTTGCTGTGGAACGAAACTAATTTTCACTTTTCGTTACTCAGGTAGGAAATCGTCGCATCATTACTCAGGTAGGGTTCCATACACTTCATTTCTGTAAACCATAAAACTCTTAATAAACGCCATAAATGTTTCCTTCTATTTCATAAATTTATAGGTGTCGTAAATGCATCAAGATCCGCAGTCGACAAATTCCTGGGGCGCCTCTGTTCATTTGCTAGAAATTTATGTGAACTCGGGAGATTGAATAAAGATTTACAAATACTACTATCAACAGCATGCAGCTTAAGTGTTCCTGTAGATCGGAGGGATGTCCCTCAGGTTCTCGGGATCGAATCCTTCGCGAAACGTCTCCACCCACCGATTCGCATCTTCCCGTTGGCGAACCCTCCCCCTGCAGCCAATTTCGCACAAGGATTCCAATAGCGAGGTGCCAACGACGCCTGGTTATCCGGTGCCGACACAAAGGCGACACACTCTCGCACACATAGCGTATATCTGGCGCGCGGTTCGGTCTCCTTCGACCGAAAACGGGACGATTAATAACTTTTCAAATCTGTCCCCGGCAGGGTCGTGAGCCCGCCACGGGGACCGTCTCTTCGGTAGCGAGCACGTTGGCAAATAAATAGCAGATAAATAAAAGCCTCGCGTCTCTCCTACGTCCTGCGTCCTCTGTGTCCTGTGTGTCGTGCGCTGCGTCGGGGTTGCGTGTGCAGATGGCAACAATATGCCGTGAAATATTGCCCCCGACGCGCGTGTGCGTGCCCCCGGAACCCTATAGGAAGACGCACCTCGATACACGCTTGATACACTCACGAACCGAGAGCCCTCTCTCTTTTCCAGTCTATCTCTCCTTTACCTGCGGGATTCTTCGCCGAGGGAGACTCCACTCCGTAGAACTTCCTACCCGGCTGAAGGATTCCCGCAGAATTTTCTGGGAGTTTCTTAAAATATCACCTAAATTAATGGTTCTTCAACGTGAGAAGGTCGATAATTTTTAATGAACTATATCAATTGGCGTATTAAATATTGAAAGTGACCTTCGTATCCCCTCTATTTAACCATCCATAGAAAAACCATTAACATATGATAGTATTATGAAGTTTTCAATACCATTAATGATTCTAACGATATTCGAGTGATTCACTTCAAATTGGACAATAAGCAAATAGCACTGAAAAATACTTCACAGATACCTCGGAAGAATATAACGAATCTGGAGCAAGAAAAATTGCAGAACAAACAAAAATTTCAAATCGAAGATTTAACTGACTAGAGGAGGATAATTATATAGGGAAACAGCCGAACAAAGGAAAATCAGCTTGACGAAACAGGAGGGATAGCGCGAATCGGTTATTCTCCGGTCTCTAATCCACCTAATTTTCTTATTAGCTCCGATCTTGACCAATGACAACAATTCCGGCCGCGTCATCTTATTTCAAAGGTCCCCGACACAATACGTTCATACAAATTCGAAACACAGTTGCGCGTGCGTGTTTCACAGGGCGAGGTTGTGTTGGTGAAGGGACGGGAACCGCGAGAGCGCACACAAGGGGAGAACCACGGACGCGTATATAAACTCGAGATTCATGGTGCACCGGGTTGCAGCGTGGTGCAGCGAGAAAGGGAGCTCCGAAGAGCAGTTCCCGAAGGGCAGTGTAGGCACCGTGTTATGACTTTCAGAATGGGGAGGCACAATGGCCCAGATCCGCGCCGGATAAAATAGTTATTATAATCGTTTTGGCTACGGCCGGGATCGAACAGAGAGAGACAGAGAGCAGAGAGAGAGAGAGAGAGAGCACATGCGCGCGTACGCGTGCGTTTGTATCGGTATTCCAAAAGCATGCAAAAGAAAAAACGAAAATGCACGAACAACCCCGAAACGAATATCGAAAATGTAAAAATTCAGGATTTTTAAATATAGACAGGTTTAAATACGATTTAATACGAGTTAATATGCTTCATAAATGTCCTGAAGAAATGAAAAATGTGAATAATAAATTTAAACAACTTATTATAAGACGCGATGGAAATTGACGTCTTTCGTAAATGTCCTCAATGAATCAAAGTAAGAATGCAGGAGATATTCTCGTATCGTCTAATATGAAAGTTTCAATAACGATATGCACGTGGAGTAAGATGCACAATTCGAGAGCTTCCGAGCAAGAGCAGCTCGCGCAGGCCAAGCTCGCCATCAACGTCTCAATTAATTACGTGCGGCTTAAGGGAGACGATTGGCTCTCATTTGCCGCGAGCGGCACGGTAATAAGGCATTGTTCGCGCAACAATGGCCCCGGCGGCAAGTGTTGATTCCCAACAAGACAATCATCGAAACTGTCGGTGTTCTCCGTTGGTCGAATTAATAGATCCTCCTCTAGATCATCTCCCGGAGGAAGAGCCGCTGAGCGAAACGCGCGTTTGAAGGAAATTCGCGCCGGGGTCCTCGTACAATGTACACCCGCGGAAGATTTATTATCGATACCCGCTTCCGTCGGAGCGTGGCCTCGAGGAGCGGCGCGAACAGGCCGCGCCACGGTTCGCATCTTGAAGAGAGCTGCAGCATAAAAGCAATCTAGAATTCCATCTTTCCTTGAATGCCCCTTAGTAGGAGACTCATTGAGCCGCAGTTTTCCGAAAATCTCCGGAGTGATATATGGGCGTTCGCCATTGTGCCGGCCCCGAAGGCTCGCTCTCCCCGGTTTCCTCGGTCGAAGGATAATAGATGATTTTTCGCGACCATTATACTCGAGCAGGACACCAGGTCCCGGACCATCGGACATTGTTGCGAACCGTACCAGAAAACTGAGCCGTCCCCACTCTCCCCACCAGCTTTTTTCCACGAAGATTCCCCTGCCCCTCTATTATCGTCGAGTTCTCGTCTGGATAATTTTCTTGTTATACGTTTGGCATTAGTGAAAACCAAGAAATCATTCCTGCGTCGATCCTGGCGTCGATTTCCCCATTCTTATGGGGAGGTTTCCTCTGCACCCTCTCTGAATAAGATCTATCCTCGCTATTGTGGCGGAGTCCTTGTGTGGATGATTTTCTTGTTATACGTTTGATATCGGTTGAAACCGAGAAGTCATTCCTGTTTCTGGAAAACTGAACCACCCCTAATTTTATGGTGAATTCTCTTGCACACAGTCATCCTTGCCCCTTCTACCTCGTAGAAGTACCTCGAAAATCATCCCTATGTTGATTTTCTCATTGATTCCGAAAACCGAAATACCCCCACCTTTCTAATGGATGTTCTCGTATACAGACACCCTTGTGCCCTCTCTGAACCAGGCCCCCCTATTATGTAGGTGTTTCCGTGTGGATAATTTTCTTGTTACACGATCGACATTAGTGAAAACCGAGAAATCATCCTCGGGTCGATCTCCGGCGTCGATCCCGGCCTGTAGCGCGATAAGATCCGAAATTGTTGCCGCAGATCGATCTTTGCACGGATTAGGACCCCGAGATATTGGATCTAGATAAAGACCCTCGGGAGGCTCGCGTTTTGTAAATTGATTGCACCGTGCCCTCTTTCTCTCTCTCTCTCTCGCTTCTTCTCTTTCAGTCCTTTCTCTCTTTCCCTCTCAGCGTCCGCCTCCGACGTGATTTTTGTCCCCGAGTGGCAAAAGTCGAGATCCAGACGCTGATAGAGGGAGAGAGAGAGAGGGGTCTCTCGTGAGATCGGACAATCGCCGGTTATGATCGATGAGCTTTCCGTAGCGGGATAAAAGTGGGATCGAAACGTGAACGTCGCGATTTAATGAAAGCTGCACGAGCACATCGGACACCGTGCGGGCCCCTCGGGAATTAGAATCGGGCCCCGGCGGCCGGCAGATCGTGATTGGATAATCATCGCCTGCCCGAAAATGGAAGTGTCTGCTACGCGCAATTCATTGCGTCACGACTCTTTCGCCTTTTGTAATCGCACTATCCCGCTCGCCTTACCTACACTCTGCACACTGTGTACATTCTGTATACACTTCTGGGTACCTGGAGAATCGTGACTTCAATTTTCACGGACGATTTTTAACGATTCTTACCGATCAATTAATTTTATCTCGTCTCGGCACCCTCACGTCTATCACTGAAGTGCGGATTTTATGCATTTGCAAAAGAGCGATCCGGTGAAATACAAAACTGTCAAGGTGTATCAGAATTTATTAAAAGGGAAAATACATTCTATCTATCCTTGATGTTTCTCCGAAGTGCAGAGGTTAGTTTGTAGAATTTAAAGTTCTGCGTATTTGTACTTTGTTAAACAATCTTCATGCAATAATCAGACTGAAAATACAGTAAAAATACTACTGTATTAGTCTAGACTGATTAAAATTATTGTGAAAAGAAGTCAACGTGTATGCAGCTGTTGTATCTCGTAACTAAGGGAGACAATTTTTCGCATAGAAATCCGCAGTCTATAAATTACGCACGAACTATACGGTAACAAAGTAAGAATTCAGAGTACTGAACAAGAAAAAGTAAAACGCCGCGGTTATTTATTGCAAGTCGGACTTCCCAGTAGCGTAGTCGGAGGAATTCATCCCGTGAATTATTTTCGCCTCTGCTGCTATTTTCGCTGGCCAGAAAATTCCGTGGAAAGTATACAGGATGGACGGGTCAGACGAAAGTTTACACGAGTGTCTGGCAAAGCCGCGTGAACCTGCGCCGGACAAAGCCTCGGAATCAAGGATGATCGGGGCTGGAAACGCTTCCGCAGCGATGGCTTCGCAAAACGAGGAGGCGAAAGTCCCTTGGTGGCGGAAAACTCGCCGGGGAAAAAGTCGAGGAAGCAGGGGAAAAAGCAACAACCACCGCCCCGTCGGAAGGGAAAGAAAAAAAGAACCGCAAATCCGTGGGTAAACGTAACTACCGGTTGATGCGCCGATCATTCTGCCATGTTGGCTCCGAAAGGGAGAGCGCCATCGGCAGATGTTTCCTTTCCCGTGGTAATTCGAGTGTTTGTCCGTTCCTCCCATCGGTTCGTCTCGTTCCATTCTATACGATGCTGCGCGGTATCCTGGCCGCGTAACAGCCTCTCGCGATGATATATCCTCGATCTCCATTGGAAAGTCAGACGGGATCCACGGGATCTTGTCGAGATAAGACAAAAGGATGGCACGAACGAAACCACGGCGAGATCGGGCGGATCCTTTTGTTCGATCGATCTATGAAAGCCTTTGGAAAATCGCGCTAGGATCTGGATCTCGATCCCATCGAGATACCGGCGAGATGTTCCTCGTGTAACGACCTCGAAGGGCGCGGTAACTCTCGAACGGCGGAGGATCGATCACGACGGAGGATGCTCGTTGGGAACTTTCGGTTTATCGGGCTGGTGGCAAGTCGACACTGTCTTTGACATAAGGCGAGGTTCGTTTCTGACAACTGTTCCTTGTGATAGTTCCACTTCCTTCTTCGTGAAGGTTCTAAATAAGTTTTCTTTGAGAATAACGTCATTGATGTTGGATGGTTAATTATGGATATGAAAGGGATTGAAAAGCAAAACAATGGTATATAATCCCTCTGCAAGAAAGCAATCGCTCAATGCAGTCTGCCAGTGCTCCACGTCGTCGTCCATCCAGTCGGTTGTTCCGAAAAAAATCGCGAAGGTATCTTGATTCTCAAAAATTCGGTAGCCCAGTGTCCTGCACGTAGGTGCAGTTTAGGGTCGTATATCCTTGCCCGTTATCCGAGTCGGGATGCTACCGTTGCGAGCCACTCTCTCGCTCAGGACTCGTTCAGAGGGCCTCTCCCTTTCTCTCTCTTTCCTCCATAGCTGCCTCTCTCTGGCGCGTCGGTTTACACGACGTTTATACGTGTTTATGTAAACTCCGGCCACGGAGCACACGTGTTGCTGCTGCGGTTGCTGCTGTCGCTGGCAACTAATCTTCCCTTTCCAGCTGTTCCTCTTACTCTATCGTTCTTCGAAGCTCTGTTCTCCGTCTCGGTTCCACCAGTAGCGCCGAGTCAGATCAAACTCGGAGATTTTCAGAAACTGCCGGCATAAAAGATAGGGGCGCCATGGGCCACGGTATGCCGCTGCCCATCTAGAGTTACCAGGGTCGGGGTACCAGAGTCCTCCTCCCGTTTCGGCCGCGTGAAAACAGAAAACCCTCCGACGGGGGAACTTCGGGTCTTCGTCGCTTCGCTCCTCGGGATCCGAGATGATTGCACGGAAATTGATACTTCCATCGGAATTTCGGGTCAACGGAGAATGCCACCGGCCCTGTGGCAGGAGCACCCGTGGATTGACGAACTTAGCTTCCCGGATACTCGTCGCAATCTTGTTTCGCGGCGATGTAACCGTGCGGGAACTCTCAAAGCTCATACTTCGGTCATTCATTTCTTCATTCTTATCATAAGGAATACTTTAATGGTCGAAATAGATGTCTCCCACATTTTAACCTCCATAAATGAAACTCGCCAAACGTAAAAAGTTACTGATTATCCCCTAACTCTATTACCTTATAATCCTATGATGAGAGTTCAAGAGAACCCCAATCGAAATGGGGTTTCCTGAAAGCGTTACTAGTCGTGCTCGCTACCGGTACGGCCCTGAGGGTCTCCCCGTATGCAAAGTCGCTCGTTATTTATTCGTGGAAGGTGGCATTTTTTTGGACACTGACCCGCGCGTATATAGTTGTCACGGCGCCGGGTATCTTTGCACCGATCTACCATAATTGAATGTCCCCGCGGCGCAAGGGGCACCGTGGTCACCCTCTTCCCTCCGCCAGTGTAGAGGAAGAAGAAGAAGAAGAAGAAGAAGAAGACGACGACGAAGAAGAAGAAAGAGTTCCTCGCGGGATGGAAACCGAGAAGTTTGTCGTCGAGCACACGTATCGATCCCTCGTGGCCACTCGTCAGAGAATGGCGTCCGAATATCTGCGGCCATGCTGGCCCCGTCCGACACCCTTGCGTGTCCCTCGTATCGGATGGATTCATCTAACCGTGGATCCGATGGTAAACGGTTTGTGAGCGAGTCGAACGCCAATATCGAAGCGTGCCCCTCGACACGCAGGTACACAAACAGCGCCGGGTGAGCAAAGCAGAACGGAGTCGGAGCAAAAGCAGAGTGAAGCAGAGAGGAGCGCCGAGGAGCAACGTTCTCGAGGGCTCTCGAAGGCCTTATTCAGGGGCAGAGAGTATTAGGTGCCGCGCCGCGCCCTTATCCCCCATTCAAGGGCCACTGAAAGTCTCGTCAACTTTTGCACGGGCCACAGAGAAAACAGCAAACAGATTTCGCCGGACCCGGATCTCCCCTCTCTCTTCTTTCTCTCCCTGCTTCTCTCTCCGTCAAACTTGAAAAGAAACGAAAGAGGGTTGCGGCAGCTTTGTCGCATCTTTGTGCGGCGGTGCTAAACGGCAGAAGAGCCAGCGAGCAGGACACCAGCCAGAGGAAGATAGGCTCGCTTGTTAGGCCGCCCATTGTCCGGCTCGAGGATTTTTCCGAAAGGAACTTTTCGTTTTCGATTCGTGTCGGCGAAAACGTGGACTTTTCACTGGTCGGAGGATGGAGAGAAAGAGAGAAAGAGGAAGAGAGAGAGAGAGCGAGCAAGGCGAATAAGAGCGAGAGGATAAGGGGGAGTAATCGGTCAAAGAAAACGTCCGCAGATTAGCATTTCAGGTTTTGAGAACCGGAACGAATTGTGTTTCGAGTGCCGGCGCACACCGCGCGCGAGTACACGGCTACTTAGGTGCTCTTCTGTCGCTCTCGGGCCCTCGACAGCCTTCGTTTACAAGGGCCTTGTGTGTCGCTGCCCGCTTTGTGCTACGTTGCGGGCCTCGTGTCGCCGCTTTCTCGCTTCTCAGACTCCTGTCGCCGCTGAATTTTCACACGAACCGCGGACACCGATCCACTCAAACTCTGTCCACGGTAACCTCGTGCTTCGACCAATTTGCGCACCCCCCACCACTGCCTACCGATCTGGCGCATCCGATTAGTCGTCACGCTATCCCTATCGGTCTCCAACCGAGTAACGGCACCGCCCAAACGTAACGCGTCATTGACGACAACGTAAACAGTGGAAAGCGTTAACTAGGCTTCCGATATTGTATCACCTCCTCAGGTCCACGGTTGCCAGAAAAAGTCTGCACGCTCCGTCTCCACCGTACGAGGAGAATATGTGACAGCGGTTTTAGTGCATTAGAAACACAGTTAATGGCAGAGGGCTGAACCATTTAGCGAGATATACACATTTTCACACCGTCCGGCAACCCTGCTTGCGGTGGACAAAGTGTCTCCTCCTCCTCCGTCGAGGAATTTCGAGGCCGAGGGAGTCGATACTCGCGAAAAAGTTCGCACCCCGAAGACCCGAGAGCCACTCGGCAAACTTTCCTCCGATTCCCCGGGGAACGAGTAACCTCGCAGCCGTCAAGAAGGAAGTTCGTGATTTACGCGCGGCCGGGATTAAGCGACGGGGAAAGCTTCTCGCGGGTACTTCACCGTGTGTAAAGACCGTCGAGGGGAGGGGCCTAACGAGAGCAGAAGGGGAGGGGAAGATACATCGAGGCACCACGCAGCCCCCGGCACGACGCTTTATCGAACATTCCCCGGCAAGCGATGCGAACGTTCCTTTCTTCGACGCGACGCTTACACGTCCGACAGGATTAAACCTTCTTAAGAGACGGAAGACAGTGACCGGGACCTGCTGCCTGGCACGATGGCAACTGACCGCGATGCCCGGGTGGGCGATAATTCAGAATCGTTTTAAATCATGCTTACCGCCTCGTCCGGGAGATACAAGACGCGCGGATCTTTCACGCTGGCGTCGTCGCTGGAATTTCAGTCCTTCGGCGATTTTTTCAATTGCATTTTGGCGTTTATTCCTGTCGATCCTTTACTTCTAGGTACTTTGCCGTGAGCTTGATCCGACGTGCGTGCTTTAGCAATTTATTATTGCTGGATAAAATGCTGTTTCACTGAGTCACGTTCAGTAAGACATTCTATTAGCCTCATACTTGATAAAACATTTTGTATTCAGGCATTACTGAAAAGTAATAGTGAAAAGCTAAAATGTGCAAGTCTATATACAAAAGGTTAAAATCGTTTTACGATTTTACTGCGAAAGTAAAGCAACGCGATGAATGTTCCTGATCTATTGGAAACAATGCAGCCAGCGAGCCGTAGCGCCGAATTAAACGCACTTTAGTCACGGTTAATTTGGTTAGCCGACGTTTAGTCATTAATAGATGCTGGCGCAAGATCGATCGGTATTTATTGACGGCGGATGATTCGACGGTTTCGGCGCAGTCAGGCCGGCCTGGAGGATCGTCGACGGACTTTCGACGTTCTCTCGGCTCTCCTTTTCTCCCTTTCTCTCGTGGCTTCGATCGCGAGAAATTCCCGAGGAGAGCCCTCCACCCGAGGTTGACGTGGCACTCCGGCTCGTTTTCGTGTGTGGGCCAGTTTTCGGCTTATTAGTGAACAGGCCCCGACCAGCTCTAGCGATTAGACACAGGGCGTGGCGAAAAGATTGCTAAATCAGATCGCGTTCCAGGTCTAAGACTCGCTACGCGGCGCGTTATCCTACTAGCTATTAAGCAGACTCGCCTCGACACTCGTCTGTCGATCGATCCTCGTTCTAATCGTCCTCGCGACTCGCAACCGGTATCCTTTAGCCTTTTAATTAAGATGTAATCGGCCTCGGTTGGCGTTCCATCGGCCGACGATACAAACTCGCCCCGGAGCGAGAGATACTAGCCTATCCGGACCCCAATGGATCCGATAATCATCCGGAAGCAATTATTCTTGTGTGTACCG
The DNA here is from genome assembly GCA_028455605.1 of Lasioglossum malachurum. Classification (NCBI taxonomy): domain Eukaryota; kingdom Metazoa; phylum Arthropoda; class Insecta; order Hymenoptera; family Halictidae; genus Lasioglossum; species Lasioglossum malachurum. The sequence continues at coordinate 28,670,151 of CM052315.1, forward strand.
AGTGTTAATTGGAACGGTCATGGATTTTCTCGCTGGATCTCGCTTGTTGGCGCTCGGAAACGATCTGTTCTTATTTATTCGCGTGCAGAATCCCTCTCTTCACCTGTTTTGATTCCTTTATTATAGGAAGGCGCACTGCATCATCGTTGTAAGATTGTTACTGTTCTATTTTCTATTGTGTCGATTTAGCACAAGATTTTGAAGCAACGAATTACCTACGTGTACATACGAAACACGTGATCATTGCATAGAGTATACCCGCAGTTTAGGATAAAAAGTTGTTGAGCCACGAACAAACACGTACCAAAATCGCAGTGCTAACATTCTCAACGTTCTGACACCAATGCAAACAGAAGAAAAAGACTCGGGGCGAATCGCGGTCGTTGAGGGTGAGAGGCGCGGGCCCCAAGAAAAGGGGTCCAATCGTCGGCTGAAGTGGAGGGGGAGGGGACGACGGGGCCCGCCGCGTGGTGGGGGAGAACATAATGTTTCCCACAGCGCGAGGAGTTGTATATTTTACGATATGGCGAGCAATTTGACATCTCGCGCGAGGCATAATTCACGGCCGTGTGCGTGGCCTGGCCCTCGCCACCCCCTGCCTCCGCAATGATAGGGCAGTGTGCGTGCATCGACGCAAGCCCGAACACGCGAGAACGCATGAAGGATAGCTGGTGAACGCGTGCACAACTGCACAACTGCACCGCAGCCGGACAGGTACCCGCTCGCGCGCGTCCGACCGCATCGAAACCATTTGAGGCCGGGATTCTTCGTAAATATAACGCGGATGGCCGCGATTCGTTTCTTTCTCACCCTGTACACGCCCCCGCGTTGTACCCCTTTTGCTCCCTTTTGCCCTTCTTCGTCAGCTTTTCATATTTTTTCGAATTTAATGTCGCATCAATAATAAAATTATTAGCAACAATCTATATTGACAACTGAAAGCCGATTCTACATTTGACGCCAGAAGTTCAAGATCCCGAATCGAAAGGAGAGTGTTCAGAACAGGTGAACAAGTCAAGGAGCTACGGATTAATTGGAAAAGAAACACGGAAGTTTCCCGACACCATCCCCCAACAGGCTTTCCATTTATTCGCGTCCATTCGACACGAGCCTCGCCATCGTTGATACGCGGTTGGCGTGCTTGCACGTCGTTTCATGGTGGGATTTTATTCACCGAGACTTTTCGCTCCCCAACTTCCTGATAGTGTCTTTAAGTGTTTTTGCGGTCCCGAATGATTGATGCTTCCGTGATCCTGGGCATGGAAAGTTGTTCTTTATTTTCCTGTATATACTAACCGCCCCGGAATAACAATAACAATTCGGGTTTATTGCTCACGCGAGATCGTTAAAACCGCCACGGAAAAATGACAGCGATTACTTAATAGATCGAAAACTGAGATGTCGAGGTTCGGATAATCGAAGTCGTACTGTGATTGTTTAGTCCTGTTACAGTTCGCAGACCGTTTAGCGCACTACATTTATCAAAAATGAATTTGACAGGGCACAATTCCCGCACAGTTTGGAACGATTGTGGGACATTAAAAATCTGAAAAACAGGAACGAGCCTTCCTTTCCCTCAGGACTCGGCCAGGACGCTCGGCTTGGCCTCCCATGCTCGTGTCTTTCACAATTCCCCCGCGAGTTTCGCACGAACCAGCTGTAACTTGGTCGTCCGGGCGAGGCATCCTAATTAGCGGCGAACAATACGCAATCTGCGGCATCTATACGCACCCGTCGACTGATTCCTGCGCTTTGCTAACAACCCATTCTACTCATTGTACGCCGGCGTGCTATAAATCCTGGCAACGCTAACGCTAACGCGCTCGCCGGTGTTCAAAACACGTGTACGATCTCGCTCTCGATCCTAATCTTCCTGCCTGACACCGTGTTTTCCGGATCTTTGACTACCGAAACGGTCCGAAGATTTCCCAAAGCTTCCATAGCTCCCCATCGATTCGGGAAGGTTGCGCAACTTTTTCGACGGCGAGTCCTTCGTCGAGGATTCGTGTCGGGATCCGGTACGAGAAAATTATAATGCCGGTCCCTGATAATTTCTCTGTCTGAAGGCACACGGGCGTCGGGTTACGAAATTAAATTAGAATACCGAGAGCCAGGGCAGACTTCTGACGTCCCGGTATTCCTATGGTTTTTGACGAGACCCTCAGGTCAGTCCTCTCTCTCTCCCAGGAGATCCCATGGGACGAGAGGCCCCGTGTACAGAAGGAGCCGCGCTCGAGTTTCTTCTTCGATTCTGCAGATATAGGGCCCCGGTTCGATCCGGTCGCGAAATTAATTAAACGGCGAGCCCGCCGGACGACAAATTATGCCCGGCGTCGACTACTTACATAATTGATCCAGCCCCCGGCCATAATTCGTCCCCGCCGCGATCTAGATAAGCGTGTTCTTTACGAACTAGATTCGTGGCATTCCTCGGATTCCTGCCCTTCTCGATATTCGTGGTATTCCTGCCCCGAACAGTCCCCCGGGAATTATTCCTGTTCCACCGTGGCCCTCGAAGGTAATGCACGCTACAATGTTGCACAGTGGTCTCAGGAATTTTAGTGGAATTGACCGTCGTCGTAATGCGTCCGCCCTAATGCACTCGTCTCTCGAGTCGCTTGGAATCTTTAATATGTAGACAGCTGGTTTCTAAGCAGAAATTATTTGCATCGCTTGTTCAAATTCTTTTAATCTGTCTACTGCTTTAAATGGCATCTGCTCGTTTTCGTCATAAATGCATAATCGCAGTCAACATGTTTGTCAATTCTTGTGTTTCTTACAAAAATACGAAAAATTTTTATGTGCAATATTTTTATCGATGTCTTGAAAATTTCTTAAATTCCACTATCCAATTTCGGTAAAAACGTTATAAACTCCGCAGTCTACTGATGATCAACTTATTAACACATCGTTAAAGAAAGAAGGAAATATTTGATTCTACTGCCAACGCAGAAAATTTGTATTTCGTACGAAGATTCACAGTCTAGTTACATGAGATACAATCTTTTGTGTTGTAGGTATGTTTTTCGGAGCTGTATAAAAATGAACACTATACACCGAACCCAGTCGACAAACCGCGTCGAATTTTTGTACGCAGACAACCAGCGAACCTAACACATAGGCCGTCTCGAATTTCACCGTTTTCCAGGGGACCCCGATAAATCGGTGCAAACGATTGGTTAAATGTGTCGCGTGGAGATCCGTGCGAGAGCACAATGGAGGATCGAGGCAGGGAAAGGTCCCACGATCGTCAGAAACAGTGCCAAAAGTCACAGGAGAGAGGACGAGAGAAGAAGCGAGAAGGAGAGAAGGAGAGGTACCTACACGTGAAATCGTCCCTGCGTGCGCCCGCCACTAACGACCTATGTAAATGTTCTATCTGTTATCCTTGTCCCTTATCATTTTATCCTCCTCCGCCAGCGATTCCAAACGCGGAGGAAAAGAGGGAGGAGGGCCCCGGAGAAAGAAGAGAGAGAGAGAGAGAGGCTGGAAAAGGAGAGAGAGGAGGAGAGAAGAGGGTCCAGCATTCCAGAGCCCGGTCTCGACCCGCGACCCTCGCCCCCTAAATCATCCACCGCAGCTAGGCCGCAATTCCGTTTTGTTTTCTCTGCTCTCCTCTTCGTTCCTCCTTCTTCCCTTTCTCTCATTCTTTCTCTCGGTGCCCACTCCCTGCACACGCTCTCTTCATCTCCTTTTTTATTTATTTCTCCCCCTTTTTCGACCTTTCCTACCAGACCACGGAGACAACCGCCCGAACCCTTCTTGTTCTTCTTGCTCTTCTCCTTCTTCTTCTTCTACTTGACCGTCTCCCAGGGATTTGACGAACGGAACACACTGTGGGAAAAAGACGCGCGCGCGCCGGCCCAGTGACAAACCTCTACCGATCCCAACAACATAGTAGATACGACCTCTTGACACCATCGACACGGTCTCTCGACGAGTCGGGGGACGCGTCGATGTCTTCCCGAACAGGATCGATAACCGTGTGCGACCGTGAAACCGAAGAAAGCACCACCGGAGAAACCTCGATAGGCGGAGCGGCGAGCCGCCTTTCGAGAGCGAAACGATCCACCTACTCGGTTCCCACAGGGACACGAGCGACATGCTCCGATTTCAAGGTGTCCGTGGGTGCCGAACTCCGCAGTGCCTTCACACGTTCCCAAATTGACTAACTTGAATATTTCCATTGTACATGATAAGCTTGCTTTTATAATAAAAGTAGTTCGCAGCGATTACAATGGACAGGGACCGAGTAGAAATTTTATTTTTCCTTTAATAATTTTAATTAGCTAGGACTCGCGTACATTGGTAGTCTTTAGTTCGACATTAACAAGTGCAATCAACTGGTTTTCGTAACTACACCTGATGTAATCTTGTTCCTCAAAATGCTGAGACACATTTCATTTTAAGGTGTCTTCACACGTTCCCTTTACTAACTTCGAATGGATAAATGCATCGAGAAAGAAAGAGGAACGCTGAAAAAGGAACGCGGAAGCTGGGTGTTCCGTAAACGATACGCCTATTCGGGGAATAGTAGGAAAGTTCCCGCGAACTAGATGATCCGGATATATCTGATGTCCCGAGGCATTGAGGTGCGCGCGAAAAGAAGCGCGTGGTCCAACGAGGCTTCCCCGCCCCTAGGGGCAAGTGGAATCTTTCTATCTTTCTTCTCTCTGCCCTCCCCTCGTCGCTTGTCCCCCGTCGATGCTACTGGCATTTAAACCGCTCGAAAAAGTATAGTGTTACGGACACTCGATATTTTCTCGATGATCGTCATTGTGTGCCGCGCGGACGTCTTTAGCGCCGGACATTTTTACGTGCCGGGTACGTACCGCGTCGAGTACCACGTGATTTACCCCGTCTTCGGTTACCCTCATTGTTGGCGGACTTGAATCAACTCGTCCTAGCGAAAGCTTCCACGCGAATGATGCTTTCGATTGATCCTGGATCTCAGTGGATTCGCCATGCGCCAGTGTGAATCGGTCGAGGATCAGTTTGGCGAATCGGTGGGAAGCATGTCGATGTTATCGATATCTCGTTACCTGCATTCTTGGTTTTTTCAGGTCAATTGTGAGAGGCGCGATTTTAGGGTGCATTATTCGAGCGAAGGGGTGCTTTGACGTTTTGACATCTGGATGGCGGAGTCAGGGGTAGATAGGTTTAGGATGCAGATTCTTCTGTTCTGGATTTTATAGAATGCTAGAGAAACTTCGTGGAACTTTCTATGAAGTTGAAATATCTAGCTGAATAATCGAACTTTTCGAATCGAATCGAACCCGAAGGGTGCCAGTGAGTAGAAGAGTAATTATTACAGTCTAGTAATAAGCAATTATAGTGTAAGTAAGAGCGGCCTGTTTTGGCAACTCATCCCTCTTGTTCAACTCTATTTGAGGATATAATTCGATCATTATTTTTAGTACTACAAGAAACAATTGGAGACTTAAAAATATTCCTGTGCAAATCAAACTTGAAATAACTCTCTGTTCTTTTCCACACGCAGAGAGAGAGAGAGAGAGAGAGAGAGAGAGAGAGAGAGAGAGAGAGAGAGAGAGAGAAGGGGGTTGGTTATCGCGCAAAATATTTAAATCTGGTTTCGTCCGTCGGCTTTCTGGCCGCGACTGTACCTAGGCGAATTCCTGGCGGTTTTAAACTGCCTGAGGAAAATATCACGTGTTAACGAAAGCGGGCCGGCGATTTTCGGCGACCCGTGGCGGGCAGAGCTTTTTTCGAGTACGGCAACGCTCCAGCCGCAAACAGAATAACACACGGTCACTTAGCAGCGTTTAATTCTCTCGCTACTATTTTCCTCGGTGCCATAATCCATGAGCGTCAATCGGAATCGGCGTTGGTACACGAAAAAGCTCGAAGCTCAGCGCGGCGAAGTCCCGCGGAGTTATTTTCTTGTCGAACGGCCCATCCCGAGGAGGATAACCAGAAATGTTTGATTTCTTTTTCCAACCTCCCGGCTCCGCGCCTCGTCTTTGTTCCTCGGACCATCTCCGTTGCACCTACGCATTTACGTCAGCGAGAGAGAACCATCGCCAGTGATAACAGATTACAACCCGCTCTGACAGATTTAATCCACTTTTCAGGGAAACTCGAGAGAGGGCCGGTCTCTCGACACGGTAAAATAATACTTCCTTCCGCTGTAAAGATCTCTGATCATTCACAGATCCTCCTACGGCCGCTGGTGCGTCTATTCGAAGAGTAGTCACAATTGTTTTCGCCGCGTTCGCTGTTTACTCGGGATTTATAGCTTCTTTGTTTGGGAACAGTTTTTTTTGTGTTCGATGAAAAATAAAACTGTTTTACGTTCATCAAGCTGTTTGATGTTTTCTGTTAAGCAGTAGTGGAACTTCGTAGAAGATGAGGATGAAACGACTTGATGTTACAATATTATAAAACACATATGAATGTGGAATGTACCTGCTAACATCGTAAGCAGACTGCGGATTTTTATGCAAAATAAAATTATTGATAACAATAAATAGGGGCCAAGTAGAAATTTCACTCCTCTTTTGATCATTTTATTAAGCTGATACACTTATACATTGCAACTCTTAAATTCTTTTCTTTTCTTTACCATAAATGCATAAAATCCATCTGATCATAGATTGCTGCTGATTCGACTCCGAAGAAATCATTGATTTCAGCTATGCAACACACTGTGTGCGCCCCCTCGCGTTCCTAGTTGTTTCCAATGTATCGGTGCCCGGTGGCTGGTAGCCGTGTGTCGCGTTACTTCGCAATTAGCGTCGCGCAGTTTCGAAGGCTTCTCGTCAAACTGCAGCGTTAATGAGAAACCTGTTTGTCACGTCGACCGTTCCGCGAGCCGTTCATTCAGCCCCGGGTACCTAACCGCGCGCGCGAGTTCTTGCAAGGTCTCCTCTCTCTGTGCCTCATAATCGCGCGAATAGTCGAGTGACTTGCGGGAAACGCCGCGGCACGATGATACCTCGGCAAGTTGGCTCGCTTTCTTGTTAACAAACTGGCTACCGGCAACCGACCGTTCGCTAAATCAATTTTCAGCCCCCACGAATTTCTGATTACGTCGTGCCGCTGCGAGATGCCAGTTCACGATATTTCATCGATCGTCATCTGTTCCGCATTTTTCCAACTCGATCTGCTCAATCTTGCTTGAGAGAATGCGGAAAGATCGGTGAAAGAAGTTATTTGTAAACTGAGCCGTTTGCGCACGAACAATTTGCTCAATAGCCTGGAGCGCTCACCTTTCCATAAATGTTAGTAGTAGCACATCCATGTAGAAATTAACCCTTTGAGAATACTACCATTCCACGTGATAATTTTTCTTTCATGCTAGTTTACTACTAGACTGTGGGTTTATATGCAAAACAACGTTAGTTATGTATTGAGGGTCGTCATTAAATTCTTTTAATTCTTTTAATGATAAAAGAATTTAATGACGACCCTCCACGTGGCGCATTAATTCCAGCGATTGTTCGTTCCCCGGCGACTGTTTTTCGTAAGCAAGCCTGATCCAGGATATAAACCTCCAAGAAAGTTCTTGTTCCTCAAAATACTGAGACCCATTTCATCGGCGATCCTCCACGTACCGCATTAATTCAGAATCAAGGATGATTCCAATTAGGAGTTTTTCGTAGCCGGACACATTCAGTACTGATCCAGGATGAACGTCTCGCCATAAACCTCCGAGAAAGTTCTTCTTCTTCAAAGCACTGAAATATCCTCGCGGATGGCTCTTCGGGGATCGCATTAATTCCATCGATAATCGTTCCGCGAAGCGAATGAACGAAGGATTCCAGGCGGGTGTTTTCTGTTCAGGAGCGAAACACCGCACCGAGAGGAATCGCTTCTGTCGAGTGATCGATAGCCGTGGGTAGAGCGAACGTAGCGCGTGGCCTCGTTATTTTTTCAGCTGACTGGCCGGCATCGTGGTTGCCAAAGGGGGTGTGAGAGAGAGAGAGAGAGAGTCCACGGAATAATTAACCGGTTCTGTTTTTGTAGAAGCCAATCAACCGAGCATCTATTATCGTTGTTCCGCGGGTTTCGCGTTTGTCGTTCCATCGGCCCCATGTCCATGTTCCCTCGTCGCCGATCGCCATTGCTTGTCTATCAAGCCCGACGCGCGCCATTAACTGTATCAACAGCCGCTTCCGGCTTCGGCCGATGGGAGAACGACGTTCCTTGTGATCCGTGTTCATTAACAAGCCGTCCCCTCTCCCCTGTTTTCCGTTTATCTGCTCGAAACGATTAACATTGTACGTAACAGCGTGTCTCGTCATCTCCGACCGCGCACAATTTCCTCCCGCGTTTCAATCCCTAGATACACGGCGCCGCGATCTCTTCATTAACACTAGATCCACGGAACAGTAAGTGCGACTGTTGTTTTACATTAGTTTATAAAAATGACAAGGATGATGACTGCGGATATTAATAAAAATTGTTTGCATCAATCGCAAGGAACAGTAACCATACAGAAGTTTCTCTCTTTCTTACCGGAATCCTATTAATCCGTAGCACTCTAGCGGTGATCCAGAGTCACCATTAAAAATTACTGAACCATTATTCACAATATTGTTTACATTATTACATATGTTGGTATTGTATGAAGTATTATACAAAATTATTCTATAGGTCGAAAGAATTGTTTAATTTTCAAGTGAAAATAGCTCCGGCTGCAAAGGGTTAATAGGATTTTCAGTAGTTGTGAATTAAGAAATTAATAACCCACCATTTTGTCCGGTCCGTACAAACGGGATCGAGCGATCCACGAATAAGAGATGCTCTTTGTTATTTCCTGCTTCCCCGCGGCCTCGATCCTCGACCATCCGCGAAGACTTAATTAATTTTCCTTTTATTAGAGCGCCGGGTTTTTACGCATTCGTAACAGTCGTGTAAAATGCAATTACGCGGACACCGCTCCGAACGAAATCCGAGCAGGTTCCTTACGGTGATATCACTGCACTCGGGATTAATTAGATTTTGTTGCACAGCCGACCGTGGATTCCATGCATTTATCGTGCTCGCGGAGACGTGAAAGGCGTTGGAACGAATAATTTGAGCTAGCAGAGACACGAAACGCGTAATAAGACGATCCTGGACTCTTCGAATTCGTCGTGAGATTATGAGAATTTCTGTATGGGTACGAAGCAGCTATTGTGTCGAATAAAATATTATAGCACCTCGTCGATTTCGATTTCCCTGTGGCATATTCGCGGCAGTGGAAAGTACCATCATTTTCACCCATTCTCCATATCTGTAGAACCAACCGTGAATGATTTCGTATCAACCCTTTGTCGAATGATATCTGATCGAATAAATGTTGTAGACAGAATTCAGCCGTTTACAATGTCTTTCAAGTCCACACAGAATGTGAATAATGCGAACAGGGGTTGAAACATTTATAACATCATTGAAGCTGGAGAAAAACTAATGGAATATTTTTTACAAGTGTTCGAGCTTTGAAACGAACCGCTGTACGGGATCCAACCGAAAGACCTAACACAGTAGCGCACAATTCGGTCCCGAATGCGGACGCTTGAACGGTGAACGTAGCTTCTGCGAATTCAACAGAAGGAAGGATAAGGGATGTGCGTGAGTGAGATACCGATACGTATCGAGTTTCAATCGGCCCGCTCGAAACTCAGTCCGAGGTCCCATTTTTTTTTGGAATCGAGAGGGATAGCGTCGGACACACTTAACCCATGAGTCTGGACCCATGTAGCCCTAAGATATATTCTTCGGATTATCTCAGTAAATGTTTAGTGTTTCTAATTAATAGGTGAACAGTTCGCGAAGTGAGAGGCGCGGATTGCTATGCGGCAGGATAGAGCCGTCCGATTTTAAGCCTCGTTCGCGGACAGGGTCCATCGACAGGTTGAAGGGCGTACACTTCGAAGCGGTTAGGACGGTTACGACGGGTCCGAGAGAGAGTGCCAGCGGCTACGACTGGGCCTGCCCACTCTCGGCAGCTTGCTTTTGCAACAAATCTTTCAGTCTAAATCAGTTTCAAATAATATACCCGGCGCGGGCCGGAGCAGGCCGAGGCAGGCCTGCCCGAGGGCGCTCGCGGTGCAACAAGAACAGAGCCCGCTGATTCGAACGCATGAATCCTCTTTTAATGACCCCGCTACTGTGCCGCAGCATTCGCAAATCCACGCCCTCCAGAAAGAAACAGACTGTGTCCGGTCGCGTGGTGTGCTCTCGGCTTATTATTGATTCGGCAAGAGACGCGTCCAATCTTGAACAGCTCCCAGGAAACGATTCTCATGGACACCGAGACGAGCTCGCTCAAAATTGCTGCCGCGATCGCGGATGTTTACGCGCATTGACGTTTTTACGGGTATCGGGAACCTGGCGTGAAATAGATTTTCGATGGTGTCATAGTTTTGAATGATTTGGAAGAATGTAGGTGAGAAGACACTTCGACAACAGAATTTTCCGACAATGTACATTAAAAGAATTACTCAAAGTAATATTAATAAATAGACTGCAGAGATTTTTGGGCGGAATAAAAATTTCCTACTTGAATTGCAATTCTCATTCTTGATATACTATACATATTTAGTATGAGGAAAATGATACAATAGCATTTTTAAATTCCTGTGTCTTTACTGTTCTCTTTTTCGTCATAAATGCGTGAAATCCGCATTCTATTAATGAAAGACTGCAATGCCAGTTAAGGTACATACACGCAGTCTTCCGCAACAACTTTTTGGTCTCGTTAAAAGGAGATGTACTTCGAAGAGGATCGAAGAAGTACGGAGAAGTCGACATCGCGAGTCAGAGTCCCTGAAGGAGCACGGCGCGTATCTGTGCCGCAGAAATATTGTGGGGCGTGTAATTTACAGGACAGCTTTTGGATCGCGGAACGGCCGGTGATAAACTTGCCCGACCAGCTGACCGTTTAATTATTTTCAACGCGGTTACTTGCAGCCGCGGAGCGAGAATAAATTGAACGTATATCCGATCGAGGCTATCGCGATTCTGCATCTGCGATTTCGCGAGAAAGAGAGACAGAGAGCTGCCAGTTGAAGGACCCGTTTTTCCGTGGCGACGTATCCTGTAGGACGCATTTCCGGCCGTGATCCTCGTTGTCGAAGATGAGCGAGCACAAGGTGTCGGGTCCCGATCGATGAAGGTGTGGGCGGCGGAACAACAAAGCCGCCGCATAAACACCAACCCAGGCTGGTTTTTTATTGGCGGCTGGTTTTCGAGGTGCACGCGCGAACGACCGTCTCTCGTCCTTATCGACCCGCAGGCTTATCCTTCGGCTTTTCCCCGCTGTTTCCCGCGGTGACAATTCATACGGACGCCTCGCTGTCGCCTCATCGAAAACACCGCCTTTCGTTCTACTACCCTTTGCGAAAACTATCAAAGATATCAATTTATTTCATTAATATTTTTTTGAAATATCATTACCTTTTAGATACGAAATTTGTCTAATATATGTATACGCTATAGTATTATTAATTTTTGATATACGCCCAAATAATTTTTTTAACAATCACATCCATAATTTTGATCGAATATTTTCTAAAAAGCAACGAACAAGTCATTCAATATTTGTACAGTATATTGAAAATGATAATCTCAAAAGAAATTCATACATTATATTTACACTCGATTCATGAATCCACTTGCCTGTTAAAAAATGTACGCAGCTGACCGAACAATTTCAGAAAAACGTCAGATCGAGTTTCACCAGTTCCAGATTTCGAACACGCATAAAACCGAAAAATTATGCAGAATCTCTGCGTAAAGAATTTTATTGTCTTTACAACAACGCGTTCTTCTCGAGCCTCGTAAAAATCTTATAAAATTTTATAGCGTTTGCAGGCTGGCAGACATAAAAGCATGAATATTCGAATAATTACCGAAGCGACTTCTATTCCATTTCGAAGACAAAATAGCCGGAGTTCTTGCCCGCTGGTCGAGGCACGTTATGAATATTTAAAATCGGACGCTAAATTAGGCGAACGACTTTCGTTCGAGAAAGTTACCTCCTCTCGAGAATTTCGATCGTCGATAGAAGCGAAACGGTCCGATCAAAAGCCGTGACTTCGCCGCGCGTCGATTTGCAGGAGAGATAATTGAAAGTATTGAACAATTCTATAATAGCCGGGTGTGTCGAAACTTAACGCGTGACGACGTTAAACGTGCTCGGCGATCGATCATGCTCGAAAGCGCGAAGAATATTGCGCGCGTTGTTGCCCGTCGGGATGCTGCTTCTTCCACGGAGTTTTATCTCTGTGATCGGAGGGCCCTCGATCGGATCGAGAGTTGCGCGGGCTCTGTCGCTCGATCGATCTTCCCAGCCGAGAGATTTCGATAAGTCGTCGGTACAACTATCTCAAGACTGATACAGATTTTGTGTCCCGTGACGATCATTGTACCCCTTCCCGAAAACGAACCCATCTGTCGGAGAAACAAACCCTCATTTCATGCGTTCAGACTTCAACAATTTTCAAAGTTTTTGAGCCTTATACGGCATTTATGTGATTAAAAGTACAAGTGGATCACAATTCAAAAGTGGTTTTTGCAAAAGGCAGAATTTAGAATTGAACTCGAAAGAGAATTCTTTCCACGATCGCTATCAACGATTGACCATAAATCGCATCGCCGCAATTTCCTAAACATCCAAACCTGAAAGTTAGGGCGTTCGAATCTAAATTATGAGATTTTTAGACGTCGTTGGGTTTGAAGGATTTAGCGGTTGTTACGTCGATGGCTATCGCGATTATATATTAGCCGTGTTACGCCAGGACGGTGCAGTATCGTGGAAACTTTATCGACGAAATAATTTGTAAGCGCTTTACGCGGAGACCCGATTTCAATCCGTGGCTCCAGCGTGTTTCTGTCGACGTCACGGGCTTATCGCAATAATGCCACGGCCCTCCATATTGGTCTCGCATAAATCCGATCATGCATCTCGATTCCGATCGCACGGCCCGCCGCCATTAGTTACCCGGAGACTTACAATGTTCCCCGGAACGGACTCCGGAGCTTTACGGCATTGTCGATCGTCGTCGATTTCCTGCCGGTGGCTGGCCGAGCAAATATCGTCTCGCACTTCCTGGCACCGTTTCCTCGTTTTTCTTCGCCTCGACCCATTCTTTCTTTCGCTTCCTGTGTCACTCCAGATTCCGCTTTTTCGACCATCCCGAATACGCCACACTGTCCGACTTACGAATTGATCCGACCACCGCGATCAAAAAGTATCCAGACTGAATTTTTCAAATATTTCATATTCTTATTCTCTTTTGTGTTTGCATAACCCCATGTTTCGCTACAAGACAGTATTCGATTTATGGATGAAAAATGATGAACAAGTTCTTTGTTAAATTTTTAACAAAGTACTTTCCACGTTGTGTTTCGCAGTGAAACCTTACTCAACATTTCACCACAATTTCTTCTTATTGCACTGAAAAGGTTCAAGCTCCGTAACGATTCTGGTTCACAGATCTGTTTTAATTCAGAAGGATCGGTGTCTCGGGGGCGGAACAATTGAGCGCGCGTTTCAAACAGGATCGGGAGACGTGTCCTGTTAATCCGCAGATGCGACCCGATTCGTAACAGCGTTAGCCATTAGGCATAAATTGATATGCATTATAAAGAGAACCGTCCCCCACCTTGTCCTGCGAGCCGAACGAGGATGAGACGAGAGTGAAAAAAAGAGAAAGAATCCGAAAGAATAGCGTTGTAACACGTTCGGGACGATCCTCTCTCGCATGTGCGTCGTTCGCGAGAACGTTGACGATTGGTCGGATTGACAATAGTCTCCCCCAACGGCTCGCGCACCATTGGCCAGGATTTTCGGAGGGTTAGAGACGCGTAGAATAAGGGGATGATACGGGATGAGTCGGAAAGGGGGTTGTTGTGGAATAAGCGTTAAGTAGGGGCGAGCGTGTCGACGGAGATAGAGGAAGGGGACCGTGCGGGTAAATGGCTTCTACGGTGGCGAAACCGGCCGATTGAAAATTTTCCGTGAGAAATGCTCCGTAATATCTGACAAACCATTCAGACACACGTTTCTGCCCAAAAACAATGAATAACAGACTTTTCTATTAGAATGAGCTCTATTAGAATGAGCTTTTATATTAGAATGAGCTCTTTAACGTGGAAATTGTTGCAAGTCAAAACAGTTAATAATTAATTAATGGAGAATTCAATAAATTTCCTATAAAATATGAATATTCGATACGTTCAGACCAGGCTGTATATCTCTACGTATAAAAATTAAGTGTTGTTTCGAAGTTTCAAAAAGGAATGTTTTCGTGAAACAATCAGTTTGCATAAAGATGCGGCCTAACTGATTTTATAGAAATGGAGAGCACGCGTAGTGTTCATACAAATGAAAGATTAGAGCAGAAAACGGATAAATCATGTGTTTATCGAATGCCTCGGTTGAAATTCGATTAGGTAAATTCACCGACATTGGGCAGCGGCTACAGACAATGGCGACGTCGAACAAGCACGAGAATTCGAATTGATTCGATATATAAATTCGAGTTTGTCGACACAAAGGATCTTGAACGATCGATGGAATATATTTGCCTCGGCATGGGGCTGTTACGGGACACCGGTTAATTTGCGCGAGCCAAAATATTTGTCCTCGCGTTTCTGATAAAACAAAGAATTCCTGTCGGATCGCTATTGTGCGTCGCGGGAACGCTGAAACGCAGGGTGGATAAGAGAGAGAGAGAGAGAGAGAGCGAGAGAGAGAGAGAGAAACTGGGAAACCGAGGAACAGAGAGAAGCGAGGCAATAAAGGGGCATCGTGAGTATACGAGCGCGTGAACGGGGAACGCCCGGAAACAAAGCGTCAACCCGTGCGTGGAGCGCTTTTTTTGAAAATGCCAATTTATCCAGAAAGGGGTTGCTGGAGGGTTTCTCTCGTTCACCGACACGCTGCTAAATGGATTTTAATTGATTCCTCTGCCCGCTGCCACCCCCTACGACACTCAATCCAAAATTCCTTATGCCGGCAAACATTTTACTCGTTCGATTCGAGTGTGTAAACATTGCTCGACGAGGATCCTGATGTATTGGGTTCGAGAAGCTTCTCGAGGGAGGAGACATTTTCTGAAGACTGAGTGAGGTAGCATCACCCCCAAGATGGCGGCAGATCACACGTCGGAATGGCGTGTTGAGATGTAGATTGACAGAATATGCAAATATTTTCTAGCAATTACAGTCACTTGCATGTTCGTTTATACATATATTTGAAATGAAGCAATTAATTCTTGCAAATTCTTTAGTCGATTCTTTCGAATGTTCATATGTTGGATTCCACTGCATGAATTTATATTTTCAAAAAAATCTCGAGGGTTAAGACCGAAATTATTTACACGTTTTATTTGCTACACGAGGATTCACTATTAAAATTGCATCTTGTTCATTCTTATTTTTATTACCGTGACTCTGACCTACAGCGTTATATTATTTTTCAGCGTTGACTCAGTATGATCTTGCATGATGTCACAGGGTTAAGTAAAGCAACGAGGTACATACCAATTTCCCTGGAGGGCGAACTTTCGAAACTTTTCCAGGATCTTCCTTTAAAAGCAATTGCCCGTAACTTTCCATGGAAGGTGGGTATGCGAAAGCGATACGACTGAAAGAGCAAGGGAATCACAGCTTAATCGCGGCTGACACACAGCCCCGGTACAAAGGGTGGCTAGTTGACGGTTGCAGCTCCGTGTGAACGGAAACAAACCTGGGACTGGCGCGCTTGGATCCGCGATTTCATCGTTCGAAGTGATTAACCGCCTCGGTACAAAATTGCATTCCCCTTTTCGCAGTGCCGATAGAACGGCCGAAGGAAGCGTTGGTCTCGGCGTAGGGCTGATTTATATCGATTACGGGCTTATTAAAACCAGAGGCCGTAGATCACCGCGGGACGCGGCGCGTCGCCTCGATTTTCCGCGAGGCTGTCCGTGTAACTACCTTGTAAAGCAGGAACGGGCTCGCTCTCTCTCGCGCTCCCTCCCTCTCCTCATCTCCCGCACCCCCTTCGACCCGGCATAGAAATGCAAATCGAACGGGCGAGAGCGGAATCGCGCAGCTAAACACTGTCGTTTAACGTCCGAGGACGCGCGAAAGAGCGACAGATGTACAAGCTAATGGATTTACGCGTCCCCCGGTTTTTACTGTCGCCGTTAAAACGGAATCGTGCGCGCGCGGTGTGGGTCTCGGGATTCTCGTTGGTCTCGGAAGGGAAATCGAGAAAGGGCCCCGATGAATCTCGCGCGCGCCACCGAGAGAGATACTGACAATAAAACTACACGGTGAAATTAGTAGCGACTGTCCCGAATGGAATCTCTTCGAAGCATGGGGCCCAGATATCTTCGGACGCCTGGCGTCTGTCCGTCGCGTCGGGGCCCGGACAACGGGAACGCGGGCCCCTCTCGGCCGAGGCCCCGTGCAACCACGTGAATACATTGTCCGCGCGGGACGCGGGCATAAAACGCCACGATATATGGCCCGGTAATTTCTTAATTGCGTCCCGAAAAATTCTTGTCATCGTAAACAGCCGGTTGATTATATTGAAACGACCCGAGGCGCCGGGGGCGTTTCGTGGACCGAAAACGGTCCCGTGCAGCGGATATTCCGGGGGCCGGAGAGGGGGTCAAGCGAATGGGGAACGCGGGGAAGCTGGGACCATTCCCCGTGAGACTTGTTTATGCATCCCTTCCTCGAAATCGACTAATTTCGCGGAGATTCAACTGGCCCGGAGTCAGTCCCCGAAATTGCTGGAGAACTTTCTCGGGACGCCCGCGAGATTCGGAGCGTGAGATTTTTGGTCACGCGGTACGCGCTGCGAAATTTCTAAGGTCTAGCAGTTCTAGGATCCTAGGAACGCTTCGGTTACGGTCTTGAACACGTTACCGGGCCCCCGTTCGTTCGTTCGTGGAAACCAGCTCCGGGCTGATTCAGATCAGTGAGTGACAGGGTTTAAACGGGCCCCGGACGCGAGTTCGAGGGAATTCGTGGCATTCCTCAGGCCTGCTGCCCGCTTGAAAGAAGATATCGCAAGGCGCAGGGGGGGCCTAGGGCCCACGGCTTGATGAGATGGGAAGATTAACCTCCGTGGACCCGATATTGCGAGCCTTAACTCGCTCTGGAATGGTTTGTAATTTTCGAGCGTGACACTGGAATCCTCTGGACGGTATCGTGAATCAGCGGGCAATTAAAGAGCTCTTTTTTGGCGATTTCAGCCGAGGGTGCTCGAACTCGGAGCGACGCCCAAATGTCCGTCTTATGGACCATCCCTTGAAGACTTAATAGAGGGTTCATGCTGGTTCTTCGAAGGCTTAAAAAGTCCTTCGTTGTTGTTGCTTAGAACTACGCAACAAATGAATATTTCTATTGTTCCTAATACAACAAATGTTCGTTTAATTAATTCGCTGGAAGCTGAACAGCTAATTGATGATTTTTATAGTCTAGATCCAGACTCCGCCGTCGTAGGGTTAAAAAGTTCGTTTTGAATTTTACTTGTAGAAATTCGAATGTAGATCGACGACGTCTACATGTCCTAAACAACACCCTATAGGTTCCTAAAGCCTCAATTTAGCATAGGCCTAATCTCGGAGCGCAAAAGATCCTCAAAGGACATTGCAGATCATAAAGCAACTAAGAACATTTTCGGTGCTCCTGCAGGCGCGAGCCTCGAGCTTACATCAACGTCCACGTGTTTCTACGATCACCTCCTGGCTTAACCTAGCAGATAGAAAACCGTTACTCACCGGTATGCGTCCTCTTGTGGATCTTGAGGTTCTCGGACCTGGCGAACACCTTCCCGCATCCGGGGAACGGGCAGGGGAACGGTTTCTCGCCGGTGTGCACCCTGATGTGATTGACGAGCTTGTATTTGGCCTTGAAGGCTCTACCGTTCCGCGAGCATCCCTGCCAGAAGCACGCGTGCGTGGTGCACTCGGGTCCGCCCACGTGTTCGACGGTTAGGTGCGTCACGATATCGTGGAGGGAGTTGAAGAGTTTGCCGCACAGCTTCCTTCCGGGTCCGGGCGCGTCCTGGTCCACCCACATGCAGGACATCTCCTGGCGTTGGCCGCCGGCCACGGCGCCGGTCGCGCCGCCGCCGGTCCCGTTGCTCCTCATGTACCTGAGGAACGCGCCATGGGGATGGTGGCTCGGATGGCTCACGCCAGGATGTTGTTGGTGGTGTATGGAGGCGGGAGTTAGGTGAGGGGCGCCCAGGTACTGATGATGGGGCGGCAGCCTCGAGTCCTGGGGATAATGTCCGGGATAGTGGCTGGCAGCCAGAGGGTGCTGGCTCGGATGATGAGGGAATTGCTGCATGGTAGCGGCGGTGCCGTCATGATGCAACGGGGTGAACAGTCCGAGACCGCTCTCGGGGGTGGTAGGGTTCGCGGTAGCGTTGAACTCGTGCTCCCTCCTTAGCAGAAAGTCGCGAGCCGCGTATCCAGGGTGATGGCTCATGTGGTGTCCCATGTGCGGCGCCATGTGCGACGCCGGATGGGGATGATGGGGCGGGTAGCCCTGGGGGTGGAAGTGGTGATGCTGCTGCAAAGGAGCTTCACCGGGGGACGGCTGAACACCTGCGCCAGCATCCGAGGACTCTCCGTTGGTGCTGGCCCCGCCGGGTGATAACTTGATGCCAAGATTGGCCAGGTGGTGCGGGTGCGAGGCCACGCCGTCCAGGAAAGCGTTCATCATCGTGCGATCGACTGGGTGCGAGGTGCTGTTCAACGTTCTACCACGGGAGACGCAAGGACCATGTCTCGTGTGGAACGGTTCGTGGTTGAATCGAACGCACTCGCTCTGCTAATCCCAATGAATGTTTACGGATAGTTCGACGGGGAATCGATATAGTATCGGAAAGGAACGTCGCGCACTCTATCACTAAACGGCTACACTGTCTATGCAAATACACTGCCGTGTTCACTGGCTCCCACGGGATACGTACACCGAGTCCATGTATTCTGAACGGTGACCCAGGCGCCGGTACCCTTTCATCCGGAATAGTTCAACTGATATAATAAGCCACTGCGCGGAACTGCTTGCTGCGATCGGTGTGTACCGCTCCAAAATCCCAATCTGGACGGATGCACTTGCGATAACTGTCTCTGTTCGCGCGACGCTGTTCTCGCTTCGGCGGAACTTTGATTCGACCCGACGGCCTGGGAACGGCGACCCGGCGTGTACCCGCGAATTAACGTCCGCCGCGAACCCGCTCGGAAACGACCGACTGCGTGGCGTGGTTCCTGTGTGCGTCCGGTCGTGGCAAACGGAAGACGACGATGACGAGCACGACTCACGTCAACGTCTCCAACGCACCGTACAAGGAGGGTGAAACATCCGTAGCGTTCCTTGCTGCGTTCACAGCGGGACTGAGAGCAAGGACTGGGCTCCCGCCGAGGAGCAACTCGGCCGATTTCGGCGTTTACGAGCCTGCCCTCTCTCTTTGACCCGCCCGGCTCATCCCCATCTCGCTCGCGCCAATACGTTGCGCCACGCTCCGCTCCGCTCTACTCCACACTGCCCCGTTCAGCCCCGCCGGCCTTCTATCATCCCTCTCGCTCTCGCTCAGACACCTGGAACAGCCGCTCGGGCATCCTCGTGGGTCCCCGCCGTTCCCCCTCGCGGACACGCCCACTTCTCCCGCACCGATCTCGAACAAACACCGTGGATGGAACCGCAGACTCCACCACTGGCCGACGTTCCCTCGTGGATACCAGCGCTCCATTGGCGACGATGGCACCACCGTCACACCTAACCCAGACACAACAATTGGGAGATCGCCGGTCGATCCTACAACCCACCAATCCGAGCCGGATCCCATGGGCGGCCTGCCGTCCACGGCGCATGTCGCGACTCCGCCTATCAGGACACGCCCACCCTCGGAGGATGGCCACAGGGGCGTCGCGACGTCGACGCCTGGACGACCTTACTCGGCGCGAGTCGATCGGATGCGACGCACAGCGTTCCGAGGGACTCGATCTAGCCAAACTACACATTTATATACTGCAAATTTAATTCGAAAAGATCAATACGCTCGTTTAACGCATACGTGGTCCAGCTTTGTTTCGCAATCGACCAAGTATGTTTTCGTCGTAATCTCACGTTTTGTAGGATCGTAGAGAAACGGAAACTTTTACATTAAACAAAGTAAGGATAAAATTAAGATTAAGATTAAAAATCCTCGTCCATGAAGGGCTAACGTTTTCAACCAATTCAACGTCAGAACATTCATCGAAATACACGTTCGTTCAACTTCAGCTTTTACAAACCTGTACCTAAACAATTCCAACTTACAGAAAGGTCTGTAGTCTACCGATTAATTCAACGATTACAAACTATCAAATTCTCTTTGAATATTACAATTTGATGACGATGTGTCTGCTCCATTTTCGAAATCCCCGCACAACAATTTCGAAACTCAGACGTGTCTATAGGCTAATGAGGATTACCAGTTCCATCGCATTAGAGCGCGCGAGGCAATCAGAGGAGTCCTGCGACGAAAATCGTGCCTAATCTCTGGATTACGGAATTATCGAGCACGGAGGCGACGTGCAGTGGTTGCGACGACAAAGTAGAAAGGATTAGATGAAACAGCTCGTCCTTAAGTATCGGCGCGATCATAATATTTTGCAAGGAGTGTCGCAACGCTCGTTGATCGTGATTTATCACGGTTTTTCCGGGATGCAGCCCGAGGAGGTGTGCAAGTTTCGTGCATCGCGAGGCCCGAGAGCGGCGCGCGATTAGCGGAAAAATATGAAGCCCGAAGCAGAAAGTCCGCGGAGTCACGCGAACCGCTCGTTTATAAATTACAGGCCGAGGAAACGAGGTGGAAATTTTCTCGGCTGACGTCTCAGCCCCACTCCCCCCCCCCTCCGGTCGATAACTGGGTACGGGCGTAATCACGCGAACATTTATTCGGAGTTTGCTTATCCAATTAACCGAGTTTACTTACTTCCAGCCTCGATTAATAATCGACGACCCGACTCGCAACTCGCGAGAGACTTTTTCCGTGTTTCCTGGGAGCTTCCGCGTTCGGAGGAACTTTGGAAAGCTCTCTCGGGAACACGGAAGAATCCACGGACCCGGACGCCGATGAATTAAATACTCCGATATTTCACCGTCGAAATCGCTCGCGCGGGCGTTAATTTACTCGACGCTCGGGAAAATTATGAAACCGTTGAGTTATCGTCTTCTTTAGGCGTTTCTCGCATTTTTCAAGTCGTAAAACGCAAGCGAACGTTTACATTAACAAGCCTTAAAACGCCGTTTCCACGTCGGTTTTATTACACGAAAGTTTTTAACCGGCGAAATAAATTTGTCCCTTATCCCGATCTTTCTTAAATTATTTACGAACGGACGTTCGTATAAAGAAAAGCGATGTAATAGGAACGTATTTTTAGATCGCGCATGTTTATGCGAATATAAGAAATCTTGGTGTTTAAATAAAAAAAATCCAGATACGTGAATGAATATGTAAAAATGTATTCAGCGATCGTTGGTCACTTTGTATTTTCGGTATGTCCTGGAGAAAAATACTTATAATAATATGCCCCTTTTCCCTAGCTACATTTTATATAAAAATTCGGAAACCGGTTGAACAGGTGTTTAGCAAATACCGTAATTCGAGAACCGGTCTCTCGAAATGTCGATTGTCACGTAAACCGTGTTGCAGGAAGATTCTACTTTTCCTTGAATAAAATGCTAAATGGAATTCCTAGGTTTCGGTCGTACAGAATCCTTGTGAAACTTCATTGCGCCTGTTTATTAATTACAGCGGCCGGTTTCATACCTCGGATCGTTAGGCCATCTCCCACGGGTTCCCTCTCAATCAATATCGAATCGTGCCGGACGTTTCAAAATCCTTGACGCGAGAAAGAAAGTCGGCGAGGCAACGTTCCCATCGCGTTGAATCTAATCGTCGACGGAGAATTAATCGTGCGATCGAGAATATCGATGGGAAAGAGTTAAGGACTACACCTGTTCCAGACCATCGAGTGGGCCGAGATCAGGTTGGTTATCGGTAAACATCCCAACAGGTAATATTGAGTCCTGTGGACGAAGGGATTCGGGCTCACTATTCTGGGCGATTAGTGGTTCTCGCGAATTAGCAAAATGAATGGTCCTAATCCGGACAGTACACCGAGCGGTCGTGGCAGGACTATGTCTTGCCAATAAACAAATCACCTGAAAACCTGCAAGCCAGTCTCCCCAAACTATAACCCTTTTAGGGAAAGCCGGGGTTTCCCTCTCGACTTGGATTCATCAACTCGACCCCACAATAAATTTCGGCTCGCTCAACGGGACACCTTATCCTCGGACAATAGGTAAATGAGAATAAGTCGGTCGAAATTAGGAGAGCTCGGTTTTCGTTTGCCAGCTGTATATCATCATCGCCTGTCTCGGCTTGGACCTTTTTCGGTTCCTTTAAAAGTTTAGTTTACTGATTTAGCTGATTGCTTTGCAGTCCACAGTTTCACAATTATTTCTTCGGAACTAAAAATGAATTTTTACAATATTTTGTCTGGGCGCATTTGGTTGGCTGTGATTTCAGTCGAATCTGTAAATGATTAATTTCGTGGAATTTCTGTGGACGCCGGGTTGACAACCAAACTGTTAATTCAGTCACTTTTTTGGCAATGGAAATGTGTGAGAGCGGAGAGAAAAAGCTAGAGGAATCCAACCGTGCCTTGGAATATCGGAACGCGATTGGGGAAGGTACAGATCGCTGACAGATTAATAGCGGGAACGTCTCGTGTAATTGGCCAAGCTGGCGATCGTGTAACAAAACGAGAATTTTAGAGTGATTCTCAGGTCAAGGATTCATCGATTCCTCGAATAACATTTTATATAAGGAGCATACTAATAATGCACTGTTTAGCAACGATTGTCAGGCCAGCAATAAAGATACCTACCTGCTTCTTGCTTACCTGCGTCGACAGGTTATTTACGGATCCACTTGCACCGAAGGCCTAATAATCTCGAGTGACAAACGAACTTACCAATACTGGTCTAATGAAAATAAATGTGGTTGGCTGGAAAACCGGTTGCGGAAATCGACTATTGAAACGTACCTGGCTAGTGCAGCGTTTTTCCTGGAAACGGCCCTCGAAAGGCCAATGCCCGTGCTCGTTTTAGCAGCGACAATCGGTCGCCGAATACAGCAGCCAATAAGTGTGTATATGTGAGGGAATGTTGCCAAATGTCCACTGTGGCGGTCGATTTAAATTTGCTTTTAATTATCGACGATTCCGGATCCCCCGAATTCGTGCATCTATTTTCTGAAAATTGTTTAAAAAGCAATGCAAAACAGTTGATTCTTTGGAATCGTAACGACAAGGTGCACCCTTCAGTGGCACGATATTGACAAGTTTCCTGTACTGTTGGCCGGCCTGACAGGCGATTTACAATTTCGTTCGTGATAGCCAGACATTCGAACGGTGCCGCGGCTTTGTTTCACGTGTTCCACGTGTTCCACGTGTGTCCCCCGCTTGTTCCACGTCCTGCCATCGGATATATTAACAAAGCTTAATCATCCGCGTGAATAATGCCGGCGCATCGAGTGTTTAACGGGGTGCCTCATTGTCGCGGGAAAAAATCGCGTCCCATTATGTCCGTAATGGGCACGGTGGCTGACTATTTGATATTAATAACGATCATAAAGCCGGACTCGTGGCTCCTTCGTGCACTTAGGAGGTACATTCTGAATGATGCTTTCCATCCACCTTCTGTCGCTTACTAACAGCACGACACGACGCTCGTCGCACACAGTCTAGGGCCCGAGCGTGTGCGCACCCATTAAATCCTGCACGAACAAGTACCTCTCTCTCTCTCTTTCTCTCTCTCTCTCTCTCTCTCTCTCTCTCTCTCTCTCTCTCTCTCTCTTCTACTCCTTCAAGTTTTGAACCGAATTCGGTGATCATTTTTAGCTGGAGAGCGGGGGATGACGAAGCACTACTATGTACATCCACTTTCCTTGTGCAGAAAATAAATTCCACAACGAATATTCTAATTGAAATTCACTCACAAATGTAAAAATCGAATCACAAGTACAAAAGTTTACAGAATATACATAGTACGATCTCCGTGCGGCAATGATTAACTTTAATTATTTTTTCGAACTTCATCAAGAAGAACGTGAATATGCATAAGCATCCGCAGGGCAGGAATAATAAATCGAGGTTTGTATCTTGTTTAACAGCCGAAAGGCTTGCGTGTTGGGGTCCGGGCGAAAGATCCAGGATCTACATTGCATCCGCAATAGATATTCCATCGCGGGGAAGAGAGAAATTGCGGCGTTGCGAAATACGGTTACACACACACGCATCGTATGCACCTACGCATGCATTCCCCCCGCGGGAGGGTCATCAACAAGCCCGGACATTGTTTCGGTCGTTCATCAGTCACGCTCGGCGCAGTCATTGCGTTTAATTAATCGTTAATTTGTAGGATCGTGACGATACGTTCTGACGTCGTGGCCAATGGCACGGTCGTTTTAACTTCCAACTTCTGATCGGGCAGATCCGCTCCTTTGTTAACTTAATAACCACCGTGTAGCCTCGTGCGATTACTGTAATTGCGTTACTGTAATTAACGATGTCTATTCTTGAGAAAACGTTACAGACGGTTTTTAATTCCGATTG
Organism: Lasioglossum malachurum; assembly: GCA_028455605.1. Classification (NCBI taxonomy): domain Eukaryota; kingdom Metazoa; phylum Arthropoda; class Insecta; order Hymenoptera; family Halictidae; genus Lasioglossum; species Lasioglossum malachurum. The sequence continues at coordinate 28,694,777 of CM052315.1, forward strand.
TTCAAGAAAGTTTAAATTTAATCTCATGAAACGAGTCTTCTGGCAGTTTTGGTTTCTGGCAACTGGAAATAGTGTTAAATGGTATTTTAGCGCGTTATACGGGAGTCTACAAACATGATCACGAGGAGCTGGTTCGAAAGCGGGCAGATCCTTGCTGTCGGCCGAAAGAAAGGCAGTTCGAGCTCGTAAAACACGGGTGGGAGTGAGGTGGTTGTCTGTTCCGGTGCGTGAACACACGAAAACACGAGTAACCGGTGGTCCGCCGGTGTCCCTGCGCGAAAACCCACATAATTGGAAATGTCGACGGAATTTACGGGCCACTAAAGTCTTGTTACGATCCGTTTCCACGGAGAAGCGGCTTTTGGGACCAAAGGGGGCCGACACGCAAAAGTTTGTAGATCCCGCGGTTAGATGGAAAGACACTGGAACCGATCCGAATCCTAGATCTTGTCTCGAAGTCATTAGGGACATGACGATCTCTGTCGGCCGGTCTGAATAGCACGGCCCGGCTCCACTTGTGGCGACTTCTTCAGCATTCTGCCATCGTGTCGTCCTACCTGGCTTGCCGCAGGTGCAAAACACTCCTGTCGATTGCCAAGCGGAGGCTACCATACGCAAAATGAACAGTGAAATCGGGAGCGCTCGTATTTCTCGTATATTGGCCATCTCTGGGACAGAAATGTTCCAACTCGAGTCGTTTGATAAAAAAAAAATGATTCTGTCTTTCATAAAATTTTCCAGTTTCTGTTAAGTGCATGTCATATATGTCAGCTCGTGATGGAAACGTGATGACGTTTCTGAGACCTCATTTTAAGGCAACAAGTTAATTAGCGAATGCAGGAGACGAGGTTATTTACGGACGAGTTATACAACGAAGTCTTTGACAAGAATTTATATTTTACAGCAGGGTGTCTTCGACTCGAAGTAGATTAAAATATTAATTACCTGTTTCTTTTTTAAAGTTTTTAGAAGCTGACAATATTTAAAAGTTCATTATTCGTTTGCCGACAGAGTCGGAGTTTAATTGTTCCGAAAGCAATTGTTCAAGTCAGTTCCATCCCCTTGTCAGACATTTTTTAATGAAACTTCTGAAACGTTCATTGTCCGACGGTAGAAGTACGGAAAGGTAAAAAACAGCTTCCTTTTTATTTTAAAAAGTGCAGAAATTCAGCACTGTCATTGCCATTACCCGCTACCAACCTGATAGAGCTTGTCACGAGTCCCAAGCTATCCAGCAACAATCCTGGTACACCGTGATAAATACGTAACTCGAAAAATCAGGATGCAGGCAAGATGGCAGGGAGGATCAAAGGCTAGCGCAGCGCTCAGATGACAGAGTTAGTGAGCGGCTAGGTGGCTAAAAGATAAGATTTCGACGAGCGATGCAAGCCGAGATAATGGTCGATGAGTATCTGCAAGGACGATCGCCGACGAAAATGTCGGGGACTGTCCGTGTCCAAGACCCTTCAAACACGATGAGCGGTCCCCCGTGGAAAATGAAAAATCTACGGAATATGATAATAAAATTTATTTATTTTCCTCTTCTTCTATGGCTGTCGACCATCGCCCCATGGACTAGCATAGGATAGAACAAGCATGGCGGCCTGCACTGCGTGTCAGGAGCAATGAAATATCTCCTCTCATTTTCCAGGAACGCAGAAGAGAAATTGGGCGTTCGCTGGAACATTTGTCGACATTCAGCCGTGAACGCCTCGATAAATGTCGGATGATTCGTTCCCGTGCGATTTTTCCGTTTGCCGCCTCACCCTCCTCTTATCTCACCCCTAGACAGCCAATCATCATTCGGGGTCGGTGGAAACATATTTTGTGGGGGGAACGTCGATATTTATTGAAACAACGTGTCCGTAGTATTTATTAAAATAATTGTGGAATTCTTTGGGGATCGTGGAGAAGAAGTGCGGGGGTGGAAGCGCAGGGGGCCAGGCCATCGATCCTCGAACGTTCGAAGGAAGTCGCCACAGCCGAGAGCAATGTTTCTCTGGGGACGCGAAAGGGGTTCTGGCATCTAAAACAAACTCTTACCCCCAGCCGCCTTTATCCGCCGTATTTTTCGCTGACAACCTCCTTCTAGCGGCTTGATTTACGACTCGCGTTCCCGTGGACGCCGTGGCGGAGGGTGGTGGCCCGGAGAGAGAGGGAAAAAAGACGAACGAAGGGGCAAAGAGGAAAACCGTTTTTGGGAAGCATTAATATTTATAGTTCAGCACGTCGCGCGGCATAATTTTACGAGAGGAATTTACAACTGCAGCTCCACGGCGCGTGTTGTCACTCGCCGGACGTTTTACGACACATTAGCCGGCCCAGGGTATCAAAACGCCCTCGACAACTTGTCGCTGCGAAATCAATTCGTGGCCTCTCAACTCGGCACATCGGAATTAACCCCGACATTAACCCCTCGCTTCGTTATTTCCTCCGCGACTCCGCTGGGCGGGTCTATCCCATCGTAAATATTTTATTACAATTCTGCGATGAACATTGTAGGAAAGCTGTGGAGTTCTATGCAATTTCAAATGTTTAAAGTCACCCTTCCAGTGAGTGGTTGTTTGCGACGGAATTGTCCATAGAACCAATTATTACCATTATCAGATGCGATCTATATTACTAGAACCCTCATCCCTTAAAGTTAGTAATTTCTCAATCCTTCTATTACCCGGTTGACATCCTCTCCCGACGATCGCACAAAAAACAAACGCAAGATGAACGGCCGATTAATTGGAAGATGCAGCTGCGCCGATAAATTCTAATCAAGTGCTCCGACGGATCGATTAACAACTGAATTAATAATAATTCTCGCAGGCACAATGCAGGTAAATGCGAAACGGAGGTGGTCCGATGAGGACCTTTATCTTTATTCGATGTTTGTCCGGGTCGCGAACAAAACCGATTCGTTAGCCGACTTACCCCTAAAAAATGATCGTGCACCCCGTAGTGAGCAGCAGATGCAACTTCCCCGTCCATCCCTTGGACGGCGTAGGTGTAGCCATACGTTTTCCCTCGTCGTATTTCGTGTTTCTCCTCATCGGTCGGTTTTTTTTCTCGTAGAATGGTAGATTCTCCGATTAGAGCTCACCCCCATGGAAATGAAATAATAACGTTTCTGGGAAATCGTTGAAGAATGGTGGACCCGGTGGAGTGCACGGTGAAAACGATCCCCCGAAGGAAATAAACAGGAAAAATATTCAGAGAGGTTGTCGAGCCGGGTCCGAGCATTTCCATACGTAACGAGCGCGGTGGTTTATTAATTATTGATAAAATGTGAGCGCGTGGAGGGGGTGGGGCACGGGTCAGCGCCCCGTCGAGGGGCTCGGATTCTGACACGAGCCCCTGGACCACAGAGGAAAGAAATGGAAACTATCGTAATTACCGGGATCGGTGGTCCAGGTCGAGCTAAGACAAAGGGTGCACCGTAACTCATCGTCGACCGCCACGCCCCACACTCGTTTTCGACGTCTTGGTCACGTCGAGCCACCTCGTGCACGCCCCTGTCGTCCTCGTCGGCAGGTTTGTTTCCTCGTCGAGATCTCTCGCAGAGACAACAAGGCTGATCTTGTAACCGAACGCTCATTACGACCGAAGATGCCAGATAGCTCCTTCCCTGATCATCTGCCGCGGTGACAGCCGCCCCGAAAAATCCTCCTCCCCGTAATTAACTTAATTATGCAAATCACGATCGTCTCCTCTGTCCGCGGCCCGTAAAACCCATAATCACCCTCGAACGACCTCAAATCTGCCTCGATGAAAATATGTAGAATAAAATTGGTGAGTGAACATTCGAATGGCTCCAGCTGAACCACCATGAAATCGGCAAAAGCGTCTAACATTGTTGTTTTACTTTGAGAATAATCATCACGTGGTTCGTCGCGACGGAAAATTTCCTTCCAGAGCCGGGGCGGTGTTTCGTGGAATTTAATTGTTTGCAGGCCAAGTGGAATTTAATCGTCTCGAGATTGGCATTGTTACACGATACCGCGACAGGCCCCGTGAACGACGCACAATGACTCGATGATTTTTAATAAAACGTCCGGCCGTGTCCGTCTGTGATCCCGTATCGTTGGCGATCCTTTGTGTCTGGCGAATCAAGAACGAGAGATATTGGGTCGATTGGTACAACAAAGAAGAGTGCACTCAATCAGCTCAGAAGCATTAAGGCTGCGTACGCGTCCTACTGGCAAAGAGGACACGTCGCTGCAGGAACAATCTGAATTGTCTGCGGCCTTTCCTAACTTGCATAATAACGAACCTGGTCAAGCGCATCTTTGTGACGGGCCGCAATTACCAATTAACAGGATTGGGACCGGCCAATTTAGGAAACGTCGCGACCGTCGCTTTTTATCGGTCCGGTTGATAGAGAAGTTGTACGAGTAGTACAGAAAAAATCACTGTAAGTTTAATATCCACGCATGAATTTTAAAAGAGACTCCGTATAAGCAGACAGGCAGGGAAAAAAAATTCAACATGCAGGGTGGTTCGCATAACTCGTAAAAGTTGCATAGGGGTCTAATAAACCATACTTTGTTTAAAGCATTAAATAAATAATAATAATAATAGTAGCTTCAAGGGGTGTGTTTTCTTTATATGTACAGAGGTTGCGAAATGTTCAACTAAAGGATTGAATGTCCAAATAGAAAGAAGAATGTTCAGCGTAGTTTGGGGAGGCTCTTCCCCGGTTAATCTTGTTTTCTTCAGCAAGTAGATTGCTCGGACCACGAGAAACATTGGGTACATCATTTGGTACGTCCGTTCGGCGCGTCTCCGTGTCCTCCATTTAGGGAGAATCGAATGGATCGCCGTTCCGGGCGAAGGACGGAAACGAGGGCTAATTTTCTTAGGAAGAATCTCGTCGCGTTCGTAGCCTCGGGGCCACCGGAAAGACTGCTAATGAGAGAACAGAGGAGGCAGGGCGGACGGCGAATCGGAGATGAAAATGAATTGAGTGAATGGCACTTGAAGTGCTCCCGAGTGGCGGGAAGTGAGCAACTCCCGACGAGAGAGGAGCAGAGAAGCGAAACCCCTCGTTGCTCTCTCGCCTGTTCCAAGCTCGTTCCGGAACATCCGACGCAATCTAGCCGGCTAACTGGCTCATTTCGAGTCGTTTCTTTCGCTACGTGCAATCTCTGCTCGCCGACACGTTCAATGACGCTACGCATCCATCTCGGGAAGCCGGGGGTGCGCGAATAATCCCTTCGCGCGGACTACGAACTCGATGGCTGCGTCCTGAGCTGCGTGGAAACCTTGCTACGTTATCCTCACCGTTCGCAATTTATCGTGGCCTTGTTTATGCACTGCGCGAGTTTCTTATAGACTAAGAACTATATTATATGGCAATTTTTTCATGGTGTTCATGTTCGAGACTCTTTATTAGATTTATATGCTATCTATGCTGATTGTTCTTTATTGTGATGTTGCATATGGCTTGTGCAAAGATTGGAAGTTACTAGGAGGTATGCTTTAATGTTCTATGCTATCTAGGAAACAGTATTTGAAAATTGGGGATTCCCAACTGGCCGTGACCATCGATACCAAGAAGATGGTGTAGATCCAATGGATTCTTCAGTTTTGAGTAAAGCGAAGTGAATTCAGTGTAGTGAATAGTGAAGAGATGGCCCTCGATCCGTAAGTAAAACTTGGCAAAATATTGCACATAGAATGCGTTTAATATACTCGCAGAATACACGAAGTGTTTGTTCGATCCCCCAAGTGAAATCCATCGGTCTCATTTTTATCAGCTGTCCAATTTCGCGAGTCGATGAACCGTCAACGGAAATGCATCGCCGTGGCGGCGGCGGGTACCATTTGTTTCAGGATGCAGCCCACGCGCCTCGTCTATGAACGCATTAACATTCCATGGTGCATAGAAACACGCGTCGCGATTGGCCGGCCACAATGACGCCGCGATCGGACGTACCTGTCTGCACCATCGGCGAGAGAAGGGAGACAAGAGACGACGAGGAGTGGAGAGAAGTCCGAGGGGGGAGGTCCAGACGAAGAGAAGGAGAAAACGATACACAACGTGTGGGTGATGACTAATAGATTTCGTGCACCAGCCCATCCATCTCGCGTTCTCGAACTGTCTCGGCACAAATCGATCTTGCCGAGGCAGTCGCGTCTACGAAACCACAGCCAGGATATCGGCTATCGATAGATCCTCCGACTTCGACTTCGACCGGTCTCCCAGCTTCGTTTCCTCCCTTCGCCCCTCTTCCACGATCGACTTTCCGATGCATTTATAACATTGGCCACGGCCCTGAACCGATCGTTCGCGAGGGACGGTTTGTCATTATGGATATTCCACGGCCGATCTTTTGTCAGACAACCACCGAAGACTATAACCCGGTCGATGAAACTAGAGGGACTGTCTTCGGATGGATCGCTTCCCGACGCGCGAGATATTTACTACCTCCGACCCGAGCCTGATAAATGCTCTAACTATATACGGTGTTTTTTCGAAACTACGCGGCTTTCGATGAAATTCATTCGGTTTTCGATGCTGTGGCTCACTTGACCCTTTCTGGTATAGATGATGAATAACTTTGGATTCCTCTGTTTATTGAGATGTTACTCTGATTTCAACAAGATTATCTTCGTAATTATGGATGAGAGAGAGAGATGAAAATTTGGTCTGTGCAATTTAAAATAGAAATCGTTATTGTATTTATTCACTCGACTCCATTTCCTCGAAGTTCACGAAAACAGGAAACTGTGGTTTTTCCCGCGGCTGTGATTTAATAACGACAAACCCGTTCTAGATAAACAAGTCGAGCCCATTGCGTCACTCCGCTGAGTTCTACGCGCGATCGTTAATATGATTATTATTCGCACGATCAGGAGCCGGAATAGAGCCAGGAATAAGGCACTCCCGGCATACCGTCGCAGAAAAAGCCGGCGATGTTCGGGGCCCGAGGCAGGCCCGAGTCGGTCTCGCGCGGTTCGCCGGCACCGGGGCCCGCTTTAATTTCAATTAGTAAATTCGTCCCGTCTCCAAAGAACAATAAATTACACGCGGTTAGAGCGGTTCTCTCCAGCCGCGACCGGTCTCTCGTCAGACACGCTCCGCAGACGCAAGAAACACGGGCCGACAGCGAACCGGGGAAACGGCCGGTTAAAGGAACGATAAAAATACCGTGGCAATTTACGGCCGGTCCCCCTATCGCGGAATAATTGTCATCGGCGATGTCCCGTGGCACCGTGGCGCCACTCAGAGCCAATTAGCCGGTGCAATTAAAGAATTACGCGCGGCGGTCCCGCGTTCTCTCTTCTAATCCCGAAGCCCGCGGGCCCGGGCAGAGGTTCAAGGCAGGACGTCTTGAAAACCACGGCGACCGATACTTTCTTCCTCCTTCTCTTCAGCCTCTTCGTCCTCTCCCTTCCAACTCCCTGCACCGTGGACCATTGCATTCCGGAACGGAGGGAACGTCGCGCCACTAAAATCAACCCTTTACGATTCCGTCCAGCGCGTAATGTCCTAGACGTCTCCATGCGACCATTCTCCGAGCTCCGCCATGTTGGAATTTTGGTATTTTCTTGCCCGAGAACCGGGTAACAAACTGTTTACCCTCCATTCGCAATCCTACCAATAGTTTCCCTGGCGCAGTCTGCATGGGTCCTCCCATGCAGTTCGTTTTTAAGCTTTTTTGTTTCGAAAAGTGTTTATAACAATTTATAGAACTTGGAGAAATGAATTTCTTTGCCTCATTACGGGTTGTGTTGTGTGTGTGTATGTGTGAACTGCGAAGATCATAAAAATTGAACAGAACCCAAGGATTTTGACGGACCAAAAACGCTACTGTTCGCCTAATGCAAGTGCATTTGACAGAAAGGACGAACGTTCCAATCAAAGGAGCAATTAAAATCCTTGGAAGGAAGCTGACCCTGTTCCCTGTTACGATCCGCGATCGCTTAGATCCTCGACGTTGTAGAACAAATTACGAGGATCGAAGCTGCCCCCGTCTCTCCTCAAGATTTACGTACTTCAGCTTCACGGATACCAATAAATAGTCGATTCGGCGAGCGGGAACAATGCAGCTTTTCTCGCAGAAACGCTTGGCAGAGAAACACCTCCACGAAGAGAGAGATAGAGAGATAGAGAGAGAGAGAGAAAGAGAGAAGCTGGCTTGTGAAATATAGCTTCGTCGTAAATATTTTCCGATGGAAATATTTTGTCACCTTTATTGCCGCGAGCTTTTTGTTTGATCGTAAATTCGGTGGCGCGTTGTTGTGCCGGTCAGAGCACAGGTACACCACTCTCCTCTTCAGGACGATGATCCTGGACCGATAATTGGACGTTCGCGATTCGAGACGCAGCCTCGCGCTTGTTCCACCATTCCCTGTCCCTTTTTTGTCCTCTCGGAATGGTACATTGTCGACCGGTCGCTCCGAAATTTATAATCACGAGAATCATCGAGCGAGCAAAGCACTAAAACATTTTCTCCTCCCGAGCATTCGGCTCACTACGAAAATTTTTAGCTTTTTTTTTTGTTCCTCTTCGTTAAGGCAAGTAATTATAATAACGAATAAAACAATATTATTAGGAAAGGGTTAAATTGTGCGTCAATATTTTTGTCACAAATGCATAAAATCCGAAGTCTATTAACTTTCGGACTCCTGCGAGATCTATGCTGAAAACATTTCTTACACCCATCAATATTTCACTAATCGTATTGACAGTCGCTCGAGCTTGTCCCCGCCGCTACCACGACGGGGCACGAATAGTATCGCGGGGTTAATAGATGACAGTTATTTGTGATAGGTATTTTCCAAAGATGACTTCTCCCCCAGCAACCAATACATTTCTTTTGCTTTGTATTCAGAAAGAAAGAGCAGTTGAGAGCTGTCAAAAGCGCAGATCGTATCCAAATTAACGCTGTGGTTGCGAACCTCATCGCTTTGTATTTACACTGTTCTCTATCCGCCGTTCCTCCCTTTGGGGTCGACCGGTTTAAAGCGCATATAAAAATTGATCATGACCAATTAACTTCCAGGCAGAAGTCAAGACGGCCGGGGGACAGGGAAGACACTCGAGGCACGTCTGACTTTCCTTTGTCCGAGCCATAAACTTTTGGAAAGTATACACCTGGAATTCACTTTCAACCATTTAGCTTACCGATTCCCTGTCGTAAACGCTGTCGAAACTGATGTTCTCCCCGAGCCCTGTCCCATCCCCACTGCCCCCGAACACGCGTTTTATTTACGACCTATCATACCCGTCCAGTATTTTTATTATTTGCACGAACATTATCATCGGCGATAAATTGCCGGTGAGATAATAATGCGACACGGACCGAACAGATGTAATCCTTTCCCTTAATCGACGCCCCGGTAACAAGGCAACGATCCATGGATAGAATCCTGGAAGGAACATTACGTCAGGTTCTCCCAAAAGTTTAACGCTAGGTTTACGGGATCCGTCGAAATATTTTAACCCTTGCCGTATTTTACTTAAAATGTGTTAAAGCATTATATTATTACAGTTCAAATATTGACAATCTGCAGGCTCTCTCTTGGAGGCTTACCCAATTAACGCAAGTTTATTTTGATTTTTATGCCCATAAGCCTATACCTAGATTCACCGCAGACTTTGTGGATCCACCGAGTATAGAAACAGCCATAAATAGTGCCCCTCGGTTACCATTGACCATAACAATGTTGAAACCGAGCAGGAAATTACGTTCATCATCCTGCCATTCATTTTTCGAGTCCCGCTTCGGAGGACTTGTTCATCGGGGAAACGTTGTTAGTATCTGTTCTGTTGTGCTCTTAATTTTCGGGGGACACGAGTCATTCCCGTGTTTATACTGTGTCGTAAATATTCATTCAACCGCTGTCTCGTACATTCGAGCTAAAATTTTCTATTGAGATGTTGTAGATGTTGTCAGATTTAATTGTGATGCACGGTGACGCGATCACATGAATTCTTTCGTTTCCTACACCGAAGAAATTATTTCTCAAATTCTTTCTTCCCTGATAATTAATAATATACATTGGTCCCCTTCATTCTGAAAAAGCGCATAATAATGTAATGCTGTCGTTGCTAGAAGAAATCGATCTATAAAACGTGCTGGAACACGATCAAAAAGTGTCTAACATTAAAAAATAAATTATGTAATTAAATCTTCAAAATCAAAAACAATGAAAACTCGCGGTTGCTGTTGTTTCATCCCTTCGAAGTTGTTTTCGAGGATCGGCAGGACACGGAAGGGTTGCAAACAGAGCCTCGAACCAGAGGAAGGAAGGCCCGGGCTCACGTCGAGTGGGAGTGGCGTGGGTGTGTCCAACACACTAGCTCACACGGGGCTCCTATAAACTTTCCAAACACGATGTAACGAGTGCCGTTCCGTTCGCACGTTTTATAGGGACAGGAGGGGGTGATCTCGGTGGCAAAGTTTGGCAGACCGCGAATAACGTTCTTGTTTCCCCCTGAGGCGAGGGGAGAAACCAACCCCTTGAAATCGACTCGACAGAGAGGATACACCCGCACATCGCCACGGAATAACAGTCGTTTCAATTTTTACTGTTCCACAGTTTTCGGAAGCGTTCTTCGGAAAAGTTTCTATGTTCCTGTCGACGTATCAAGGTACCATGATTTTTATCGCTTGAAGGGGATGCTGTCTTCGCTGCGAGAATATCGTTTCCCTTGAATCTTCGGTATTCTAGCAAGAACGAATGCCGTGATCGTTCTCGAGGAGATAGTCGTTGTGTAACACTCATTGTCAGATCGAGCATTCAATTTTTGGTAATTAATCTCCATGGGCACACTTATTGTTCGCACATGTCCAGGGGCTATTTCTTTTACTGTTTTGAGCTTTCACGAAATCTGACAAATTCAGGTCTCTACTTCAATATTGTTATCAATAAAATATACGAATTTGACGGATTAAATTCGGAAATATGAGAGTCTCCTCTCCTTTTCCTTTGAAAGGATTCAAAAGTAAAATTTTCGCCTAGACATAGACAGCCCAGTGTGTGTCGACGGAGAGTTAAATTAAATAAATAGCTGCAGCACCCTTTCGATTAACTTTTCATGGAGGGCGGTCAAAGCCTGGAACCCGAATTTTTTTACGGCAATCGACCTGACTCTCTGGAAAATGGAAAGTTTGCTCTCCCCGTAGCAGCTCGTCCTCGAGATGTCGCACATAAATCTTGCCTGTGACTACGCTCGACGGGCACAAATAGCTTCCCGAAAGTGCCGTTTGCGGAATCCCGTGCGACTGCCGCCGATTTCACGACATCTGTTTACGTTTCTCGTGAAAAATCGCTTTCTTATTTACCCGGGGAGCGTGTGTTGGGCACATGGGCGGAAACGAGACGCACAATGGACGCGCGTGGCGTGGTGGTCTCGCCGGCTAAAAAGACGGGTTTCCCATTTTTTTTTCACGCTTCGAACCGTTCTGAAAAAATACCGGCAGCGACACCAGGCAAGATTTTTGGTAACGTAACGCCACGACGACACATTAGTGCGTCGGGAGAGCTGTGAAGAGACACGCAGGACACACGTGTCTTCCTTTGGGACACTGTCTACGAACTCGGAAAGATCTGTGAGTAGTCTTATCTGCGGGTCCACCGTCGAAAAATGTCTTTCTTCCAGTTTCTTTCATTTTTCTTCAATTTTTTAAGTGGGAGAAATTGTGCCCATTGATCCGCCGCAAGCAAAATCGCTCGCAATAAACGGCGCACTGTCAGAGAGAAAGAGAGCGAAGGTCTTGACGTTGAAAAGATGGTGTCTCGGGGGATGAAAATATTTGCTGGCTTGGAAACCGAGACGTTTTCTTCGCCGGACAATGGCATCCCTCTAATTTATAACTCTTCCATCAAGGTGATTCTTCGATGGACAGCATCTGCTGGACCCTGGACATAGCAAATCGGTCATCGGCAGGTTTTCGTGGGTCCTGTAGGACTGGAAAAAGAGGTTGTTCTCGAGACTTAGCCAGCTTCGAGCAAGCTGTAGCCCCGGAATAAGAGGCCGTGTCGAAAAACCGTGGCGAATTCCTGTCGACCTAAACGAATCCGTCAAAAGCTACGGGGGGGTCCCGTTTCCCAAAGTCGCAGCAAATCAATGCACACTCCCCCTTCCTCGTTCCCCCCATGACCATGGGCGAAAACCTGATGGAAATTCGGGAAACGGCTGCTACACGGAACACAGTTCGGCGGGTAAAGAAACGCGAGCTGCATAAAGGGACGTTCCTGCGTCGTTATCGAGGCCGGATACCAGGGGGGCCCGAGGCGCGCGCCCCGGGTTCCGCTCTAAATGCCCGTAAATGGCAAACAAATACTACCGTGGGTTCCGCTTCGACGAAAGTTGAGATGTCACGCGCGACCTGGAGGACCTACAGGGGACCTTATGGTTTCTTGCTTTAACCTTCTCGAACACCCTGAACCACCCTGTCCCCCTCGACTTTCGACGTTTTTTCCTGCAGTTTCCTGTCGGCAAACGTCGAGTCTGCTGGCTAATCCTTTTAACTGAGGATTCGCACAGAGGATGAAACCGGGATGCACCAGCTTAGAACAGAACATTTTCAGTGATGGTGTTCATTTAAAACATATTTAGTCGCTATGGAGCAACTTTCCTAAAGTTCATTTCCTGCCACTGGTTTATTTCGTTTTTTAATTTATTTGTTTGTCCTGGTTTTGGAAATGCCTTTCTTCCTATAATCCTCTTTTAACTTAATTCTTTTAATGGGTAAGTGCCCAAATATGAATCACTTTTTGTTGGTCATTTTTGGGCACTTGACCCTGTTTATCTGTGAGACCTACAAAACTCGAGCTCCGACGCTTCGGGTACTGAAGGGTTAATGAGTCAAAGGAATGCGAGGAAATTTTAAGCAATGCGTTTCTTCATTCTCAGCAGGAAATCGGACCACCGGCAGTCGAGATCGAATAAAGTGAACATGGTGGACATAATAAGCCTCGGGCCGATAAACAATCCGAGACAGCGACAGGGGTGTTCACGTTTTGCTGGTCTCGGTAAACAATTAGGGGGGCCGCCGGGCACAATGGCCACTTTGCATTTTCGATGTCCAGGCTGCGCGGCTCTCCCGAAAAACGCAATCGTCCGGATAAATGAAGAGATACCGGCGCATAAGTTTCCACGGGCAAAAAGACAACGAGCCGGCTTTGATTTACGGACGTAATCGTCCGCGGTCGATTAATAAATCCTGGTCTCTCCCTCTCTCTCTTTCTCTCTTTCTTCTTTCCTCGTTTCTCGTCTCGGGCCCCGGTGCTCGCTATTAATCGTGATTAATTATCGGACGCCGGGAGAGGAGCAAGGGGGACGGGAAATTGTGTACGTTATGGTACGCACCTGCTAGTTGTTGCTCTACGTGCTGTCATCACTCACGTCGCAAATGTGAGGCACGTAGAACGGGGACAGCGGAGCGGACGAAGAAAACAGAGGAAGAAAAGCTGCTGACGAGAGCGGGAGACGTCTCGTCGAGCCCGTAAGAAGCCGATCATCGACTCGCTCGGAGATCTCGTTTGCGATCCCGTCGATCCTCGAACCGGGGAATCAGCCGTGGCGATCGCGGAAGCGTCAACGACCTTCTGGAAAATTGTTTCGTTCTGCTAACCGAGGCTTTTAACGCGCTCGATGCCGTGTCGCCCATATACGGCTGACGCAACATTTTTCTAGAATCGAACAGGAATTTTTACACCAATTTATTCAGAGTAACAAATTCCGATACTTGATTGGGAACAGCAACATCGCCACAATCATCGTCCTTTTGTATCGTGAATTAATCGGGTTAATGCGGCCGGAACTGTGTCGTGTTTGGTGTCGTGTCAATCGGGAAAGTCTCGCGAACATATTGATAAAAGTTTCATAGGAGAATCGTTAGAAAGAAAAGAGGTCTGTCAAGAGGTGCTGTGACCTGCGACAAGTTCTCGGTCCGTGATTTTCGAAAAATCTCGAGCGAAAAAGGGCCCGATGTCGATAGAGCTTCAGGAGATCGCAAGAAGCGCGACAGTGTCCGAAAAGTCGCCATCAGGCCAATCGGCACCCAGCGTCGCGTCATTAATTTCACGATCGTCGACGTAGGTAAACGTTCGTCTTGCGTCGAAGGAGATATTTACACGGGGGCGAGGCAGAGGAGACAGGCTTCTTGCTGTCCCCGACGTCTTTTTCCGCCGGTGAATCCCGTCCTTGTCCCGCGATGACGTAGAGGAGACGAGCCTTAGGCGAGGAGGACATAAGTCAGCCGGTATTCAATGAGTTCGGGGAAGTTCATCCCCGGTTCTTCGCACGCGAACCATCGAGTACCGCGACAACGGACCACAGATCCTGCGGGTTCGCAACCCGAAAAACTGGACCCGGGGGACCAGCGATCCCGGCGAACCCTGGATCTCCGGTTTCCTGGTAAAAACTGACACCGGCACCAAAATCTCCGAGGTCGACCGTCCTCGGGTTTTTTACCCCCATTCGTTGGATTCCAGTTTGCACTCGGGGGAATTCGATTGCCGCCTGCTAGATCCTGGATCCTCGATCCGAAGAAGACATGCTCGCCTACACCCGCTAGAATTCTGTCGACTCCCGATCGCTATATTAACCCCTTACGCCCTCCATTTTCTGCTCAGTGCTTTTCTTACATAATGCTTGTAGTTGCTAATACATTGCATAAAACTACTTCCAGTAACCCAGAAGCCCATTGAGGAATCTAAAGATAATTTACAGACGATTAGAACAATAAAACTCAACTTCATTGTTCGCAAAAATAAAAGACATTTTCTACGTTTTCACGACCATTTCTCATCGACTAGCTTCCACGAAACACACAGTAGAGGTTCGGGCGTTCGTTCGTATTTTCACCGCTACGAAATCCAATTTTATTGTTCTCGCCGGAAGCGATAAAACATTTTTTAGTGGAGAGGGTAAATACAGGTTTAGCCTGTATTTTTATTACACAAGAGAATAAACGTTCTCCGGGAGCAATAATGTACGAAACTAATGAGCCCGTTTTGTCCCTCCACTACTCGCGGGGTTCATCCGCTTTGTTCTCCCGAATTCATTTCTACATTAAAATTAAAATGGAGATTCTGTTGTTTGCGTTGACTTACACGATTCTCCGTTTAAGAATCGGACGCTTGGACACAGTTATCCGACTGAGAGGTTCGATTAAACCCTTCGAGCCACTCGATCGAGAAACTTCGAGATGAAATCTCGAGGAATCGAGTGGTTTCCCTGTGTACGAGCTTCTAAAATATTTTCTGTGTCGCCGCGATGGGGGATCAGAGCCCGACGCCCCCGTCAAAGTGATTTTCTATGGCGTACGGTGTCGATAACATGGGAACTAATGCCGTTCACTTGTTCGCTCCCCGACGCGATACCGATCTTTATAGAGGCGATTATTATCGAGAAGCGGTGCATTTACTCGATCCTGCTAACGGTTGCTATGATTGTCCTCGCAAAAATTGGAGGACGCGGTCCATAGGAAGCGAAACAATCGATCATCAACAGACTGTGGAATCTCATGCAAAATCAAAATTGTCAGAACTAATTGCAATACACAGTCAAATAATCCCGTAACAATTCGAATAAATCTGTAGCTTCTGCTTTACAGCATCCCTCATCGATTCACTTCATCTTTTCCAGAAACACGGTGATCGAATTCCTAGAAAAATCCTCGGACAAAGATCATAGGAAAAAGTTGAACCTTCATGGGTTATCGAGGGATTCCTTAGGGTGTCTGCATTTCGAGAAAGCGAGAGGATCCACAAAAGACGGCCGGCTTCTCCTCTCCGCTAATCTAAAGCCTCGAAAGTCGCCGGTACAATTAATCCGAGAATTTACGAGCTCGATGCAGAGGATGCTCGGGGCAGGTCCTGGAAATTATTCCAGGACCCGGGGATGATCTACGGTCTGTTTATATTTCTCATGATTGCGCTGGGAAGTCGACGAGGAGAAAGTCGGTGGCGATCGAGTCTGGGGGCAGGTGTCGAATCCCGGGGCCCTATTTTCCATCGAAGTGAACAGATTATGAAGACGTCCGCGAGCTAAATGCACACGTATACACGTCGCACCTGTATGGGGGTCGATTTCCCATACGCCCTCGCCACGGCTGTTTCCAGGGCGTGACTCTGAAAACCACCGGGACCCCAAACAGGCCTTTCGACGTGTAACAGGAGAACGAAGAAGATGCCAGGACGAGGCTTGAGGGGGATAGAAGACGAGAACTCTCATCTCTCTCTCTATATAGACTCGTATAGTCTCCGTGCGGGGAACGAGTCTACCTGACTTATGGGGGCCCAACATTCGGCATTATTTATGGCCGGGAGAGGGACCGAATGCTCCCAAAAGAACTCCTCACGGGTCTGTTCCTCGTTCCCTCTCCTCCCCCGCCTTGTTGCATCTCGTTTTATCTCGTTCTCGTCGTTTCTCAGCCTCGCCTGGGACCTCGACCGCTATGGCGTTTTGTCGAAATGCGGAGTCGAGGACGTTCGCCGTGACGAATTCGTCAATGGCGACGCTTCCGTCATTTCCAGCTTGCGAAACTGTTTCGAGGACCGATCGTTCGACGGTCGCCGAGAGAGCCTGCCTTCTCTCCGAGGTCCAGAAATATTCTTGTTTCCACCGAATACGGTTTTGGAGTCTCGTCTGCTGTCTGTTCATCTGTTCCGAAATGTTCTTCAGATTATTTAGCGTTCGCTGGAGCAGTTTAGGAACACGTAACAACAACAAAAAGTTCCTGGCCGTTGCGCCAGCGTGAACATATATCTCGTCCGTCGATCAGCTTTTGTTTCACCGATCGAAACATCGCGGTTTGTTTCATTGTTGGCACGGGGGGCTGTCGCTGGATTATCATCGGGCTTAACCGATCGGTTTCCATTTATCATACCGGCACAATGACGATCGCGTGTCCCAATCAGTGTTCGGACGAGAACACACCGCACGATAATTCCCGACGCGGCCTGTCGTTTAACGCTGATTCAATATCTGCGGGATGAAGCAGCGTCGAATGTAAATTGCGGAGCCGGGGCGAAGAATCTGCAGACGCATCCAGCGACACACACCCGGTCCGGTACCCGTGTTCTACCCTCTCTCGGACCCGGCACAGAATAACAGAGCCGCGGGCTCTCTCGTCATCGCGATCGGAATTCATCATCGGAGCTGGCTATCGATCCAACCAATTGCCGGCACAATTATTGCCCCGCGTCTCGTCACCGTTCGTCTGCGCGATAAAGGCGGCACTCGGTTTATCGGTACGATCTGGACAACAGAGAACGCTCCGCTCGAAAGCGAAGCGGTGCCGAGCGGGTTGACACGGTGACGCGCCACCTGGGGCGCGTTTTCTCGCGCGTAGGCGCGAACAATGTTAACGAGAGGGACTCGCGGTGAAAAAATTTACGCGAGCCCCGCGGCGATCCTTCACCGGACCTGGCAAATTAATTTCGCCACGCTTCTCGTTTCCGCGAGCCGATCTCGCCGTTCGCGGAGGCGGCTCTCTCCCCAGCTCCGAGCTCCTTCGTGGAAACTGAGACTGCTGAGAATAGTAAGGTTGTTGCAAGTCGGTGGTGTCGAAAGCGATCTTCGGGAATTCTTTCTCGAAAACTGCAAGGCTTTAATCATGAAATGTTATCGTATTTCAAACGGCAGACTTTAGAGAGCAGCTTGTTTATATTTAAAAATATTTATCTCTTATCAAGTTGCGCGTGATCTTCTGACGTTCTTGTCATACAGCGCCCTGTTTATATGCCCACTGTTTAAAACCAGGTTTTCACTGTCTATATACAGTGTCTATATACAATGACGTATACGACCACCACCAAATGGCTATGATTATCGAATCGTAAAGCCTGCTCGAAATCTGCCTCGTTCCGACCAGCGAGCAAATCGCACGAAACAGTTTCTCGAGGCATTTATGTAAAGAGTTACGAAGTGTTCGGCCATTTATCGAGTCCAATATAAAACCGAACAGCGGCCGTTTACGTTCGGTAAGTTACGAGCTGGCAAAGGACCATTTCAGTTTTTCATTTGACCAAGCCCGCTGGGCCGAACAGTAACGCGTTAGGAAAAATAAAGGTGGGCCTGTCGTTCGTAGAATAATAACCCGCGAAGCGTTCCGTCGAATCGTGGAACGCTATAAATTCCAGGAGGGCAGGCGGAGTTGTTCGCGTCGGGGAAGGTGTAAGTTCTCGAAATTGATCGGGAAGGTATCCGGGGGGAAGGGCAGGCGTCCCTGACCGAGTGGCTTCCACGCAGAATCCTAAAAATGAGCGCTTCCGAACGGGGGACCAGAATCTTTTGGGTCAGGTAGACATATAACGATCTCCGGAGCCTCATCCTCCGGCCGGAATATAAACTGTTTCTGGGAACGGAGAGTCGTATATCTTGCCGAACGACAATGCCAGAGTCAGTCACCCACTCACCCAGTCGGGCCTACCTCGATATAGACGCGTCCGTCGAAATCCCAAATTGAAACAGACTCCGGAGTGACCTCGATTCTTATTTATCAATTCACATTACTCGATGTTAATAACAAGCTTCGTACATCTGAATCGCGGTTTTCCAACGAGAACCCTCAAGAGGTATCAAGAAGAAGATACCCAAAGTCAAAACTGCTGTCCATACCACTTCGTTGGTGGTTCTTTGGTAAACCGAAGTACACTATTTAGGGAATTAATTTACTCGAGTTGTGCATTGTTCTTCAGATTTCTGTGAAACAGCAACATCGCGATAAGGAGCCACTGGCGTTCAACGGCGGCAGAAGGATAAATTCGCAGGATGTGGGCGCAGGTGTCGTAGCAGCACACCGCAGGATCATCGTTGTCCCAGCATCAGGAATGACTGGTCAAACTTCCCGGCATTTTATCTGGTGGTAAGTATCTTGTCGTTTGGCATTAGTGTACCAGCCAGTCAGCCGGTGACAGATTCTTATCTGGATCCGAGAGGAGACACGCCGTCTCACCGGTGCTCGTTCCCGGTCACACCTATCCCGGGGTTCCATGGATCACGTTACTCTCTCCTGGATCCCTTCTCTCGATTCTGCTCTTTTTCTCGCCCTCTTTACACCGATGGCTCGAGCTCACTGGAATCCGTGTGACAGGTAGTCGAGAACGGTGGATCGGAATTCATGTTTCTAAATCACGGTTGTTCGCGTTCGATGCCAATTAGCATCGAAGATAAGCGTCCGGGTCGCGTGAATAAATTCCTGTCGACGATAATCTGCCTCGACGTTGAATCTTCGAACATCCTTCGAAGCTTCCTGCCTTGTTCTACAATTTCTGTCGCGTTTCTGACACCCGTGTCCCACGATTTCCTGCCAGCAGTTCGTCATTTCAGTAGATCCACTTGGCTCAGTTTTTAATCTACATACCAATGTTTCCTTTCCTAAAGTTATACATGTAATAAGTACAATTTTCAAAGAAACTGACCGAGCATCATTTTATTCCCCACATTTATATGCAATTTTACACTTAAAAACTAGCTGAGCCAATATCTTATATATATCGATGTTCAATTTTCAAAATTTATGTAGTTTCCCGCTCTTCTGAGAATCCGCGAGGACATGATGATCACCTCGAGGGGATCCAGATCTGGCGGGCGAGGATCTTGGACAATGGCGCGCTAATCAGAGTTAAGGGCGGCCGGATCCCCCGCGATCAGGAACGATCGATTCACAGTCGGTCCGAGAAATTAGACGAGATCTTGGGTAATTACCGCGGCGGAGTACCCGGGGGATTCGATTACAATTAAATCGAACAAGCCCTCGGCCACATTGTAGCATAACATGTGCCCCTGGCCTTGGATCGCAATGATTCGTACGAATCGGGGGAGCGGAGAGATCAAGAATACGATCGGCGAAGATCTTAATGACCGGTGAGAGTCAATCGTACCTCGGATGTTTCGCCAGAGAAAGAAAGAAAGAGAGAAAGAGGGAGAAAGAGAGACAGGGAGAGAAAGCCGGCAGTGGACCGTTTTGAATGGAATAATTAGATGATTATCTTTTATTTATCCGCGGCTTTGATCAGCCGCCCGTCCGGCATAAAGGGACGCCATTTGCAATTATCCGAGGGAAGAGGAAGCGTGTATCGTTCACTGGAATGATACCTCTATTATAATCAAGCCACCCATTGCGCGTTAGTGTCTTCCCGTCCCCTTCATCCCCTCGCGGAGGATCCTCTGTTTCAGAAATCGAGCTTGTATCGCTATACTCTGTCCTTTGCAGACAGAAATAGTATAGCAAAAATGCGCGAGTTCAGACGTGACGGCAGCGAAACTCATCTAACATCGGATAGTTGCGTTTTACGCAACAATCGAAACGCAACGAACCGATTCTGCTCTTCGAAAGTCCAATGAATCTCTTGTTTTAAATTATTCTGATGCTTTACGAAGCTTGCGCGTCGGTTGAATAAAATATCTTCACACTGAAGCTAAGAGACTCTTGGACCAGGAGAGTAACAACTTTCAGGACACTCCCCCCGAAAATATTTGCGTTTCTGTCTGAAAGCTGTGTCCACCGGAGGAGCACAGGGCACAAAGAGATCATTCAGAGCGGTCAAAATCGCTCGGGTGGTCAAACCAGGTCCCAAACACTGTTGCGAGTCTTCGATTCAGGGCGTCTTCCTTTTTTCTGCGGAACGTCTAAATCACGAGGACGAGGGAGGACGAGGCCAGTGGTATCGGTTGAGAATCGCGAGGGTCCATTATGCGGCTGTTAGGACGAGAAATTGAGCAGCTTTCGGCGCAATTTTACTGGAACCCCCAGTGAGGTCCCAAACACGTAGACAAACTCGAGGAAACCGGGTATCTGCGAGGGTGTCCACGGGGCTGTGCGATGTTCTGTTTGCTTGGTGCGAAAGGTCGAGTCACCGAAAATGCTGGAAAAACGTTACCGAAAACAGCCGAGGCCAAAACACGGCGTCATGTGTCGCCCGTGAAAAGAGGTGCAGAGACACCTCGGGGGCCCACCAGGTAAAGGGGCCCCGATCGGTGAAAGAGGCGAGGCCCGATCATTGTCCGGCCCGAGAACTTCGACCAGCCCTCCGCGGATCGAAAGAAACGAAGCCACCCAGGATGCTGGCCAACAATGATCTCCACGAAGTCATCCGACACCGCCGTGGAATCACCGTTAATGGTCCGTGCAAAGGAGGACGATCCCATTGTCGAATTATTGCGAGGAAGTCGACTCGCACGAAGACTGCTCACTCGGGACACGCGTGAGACCTGCTCACCGCTTGTTCTGGTTTGCTCGAACCATCTCCGCTGGCATCTTTTCGCGGTGACTTTTGCGATGATGTCTGTGTTTAGGCTGAGCTTGCGTCTGAATCTCCCTCCGGCAGCTGCACACTGGGGCGAGTGACCGGTCTAGGCGAAGGGAAGTCATGTAAACAGAGATATTTCCCACCCAGTCATTTTCCGCGATACTTATACAAGCTAACAAGTGCAAGGAGAATTGGTCAGAAATCTATGCATCAAAAGTCTCGAGTAAAACTGATCGATTTTTCTTTCTGTTGTATTATAAAGAAAATTATTGTTTGGACCAATTACGTTTTTTGACAGTTCTTTATTATGGAGGACACCATCACAAAGGGCACAGAAGTTAAAATTCTACAAAGGCTGTACATTGAAGATATAAAACGAGACATAATTGATTTGCTCGTTTTCGCGAATTTCATTATAATTCACGGTGGAATTACCGAGGAATCCCGCACGACGCTCGCTCGGTCGAAAGATCGCGATTACACGGCAGAACGTCTGCGAGGCAACGTCCGCAGACTCGATAGCAGATAAAATATCGCTCGCTCGACACTTATCGATGTAATGAGGCCGAGATACCGCGTGGTTAAACCGAAGCAGAAGCGCGCAGGGGAATAATGCCATTAAATCGCAGCATGAATATCTACGTAATTACGAGCGGACAAGCGGCGTAACAGCAATCGCTCGAAAATAAACTTATTCGACCACGGGGAATCCATCAGCGCGGGCCGACGGAACCTTCTGCTATGCACGAACCGTCTTTCCATTTCCGTGTGCACATTTTCCGTTCCTTTTTGACTGTCTCTTCCCGGAAATTGACAATCCTAAATCTGTAAACATTCTAAAATTTTCCAAAAAATTTTTTTACTGTCTTATTCCTCAGTTCTTGTTAACAATTTCCTGTATTTTTTTTTATAATGGTGGAAACCCTGTCAAAGTTGCTGACATTTATTCGATTCAATTATTCATATTGACACATTCATATATTTTCTACGTCATATTTGTTATCTTTTTATTAATATTGACTTTTTAGGTGACTTTCTTTATCTTCGAGGACCAAAGTTAACCAAATGATCACCCGATGGAGCCAATAAATCACCGTAAAAATGTCTGTCCGACGTCAACCCAAACTTGCGTTACCCCAGTGACTATTTTCCCCAACGAATTGACTGAGCCGGTTTTATTGCGATCCTTGCAGTTAAGGGTTGACAAGTCAAAAGGTTCTGTCGAGGTCATCTCCGAAAAGTGAAACTATGCGGTAACCGTGGCGCAAGAAAAACGTGGTCTGCGGGGGCGAAAAAGAGGAAGAAAAAAAGGAAGCATCGCAAAAGGAAGGACACTTTCGCGGAGCAGCATTTTCATCCCGGAGCAGGGAATGAGCTGGGCGCGAGACCATAAATCAAGCGAAGGGAAATCCAACGAAACCACTACTGGCTATAAAAGTTTATGGTGTTTGGCCCTTACAGACGCCAACGGAGAACTGTGCGAGAGCTGTGCGCCGTATATCTCGGCGGAAGTGAAACTCTCTCTCTTCCCGGGACCGTGTCGTGGCCTTTTGCGGACAGAAGATGAAGGGAGGTCAACAGGAATCTCGGGAAGGTCCTCGGTGGAGGGCGAAAACTGGGGCCCCTTCGATCAGTGTTTCAACAATATCGGTCGTCCACATTGTTCCGGACGGGAAGCGACTCCTTGCACGTCAACCCGCCGGAAAACGAGGGAAAAGGGAAATCTTCTCGTGATATACGACTTATTACGAGCCTGTGATTTACAGGCTTCGACATCTGTGTCACGTGGTGGCTTCGGAGTCGTTCACATTTATTTTTTTCACGCGTCCAACGATTGGCCTTCGATGCATCCGGCAATCTGGTTAACCCTCTTGCCGTGTGCTTTGTTTCATAGCTCGTTTACTCTCGACACGTTTCCTCGTTTATTTCTGCGATTGCCAAACTGCGGATCTGCGTGCGATAAATATTTGTTGCGGCGATTCCATCAAATAGACGTTGCGGAAGAATTCATTTTGTCTCAATTGTAATATTGATGTCTTAATTCTTTCACTATACACACGGTGTCAAATTGCAGGTACCCCTTTTATTAGCTTTACTATTATTTTATTTACTTTTATATTATTTATTAGCTTTAATATGTTAATACGTTTACGCCAACGTGTACCACCGATGGTAAAAATATAAATCTCATCAGGCGCCGCACAGCAGTTCATCTGCACAAAACTAAACATGCAACTATATCAACTCTTTCCCTGTAATTCAAAGTGAAAAGTTTAATTAAACGAAGCGTCCAAATCCCCATGGAAACGGAAGCGAAGAGCCAAATTCAATAACGATCAAAACGGAACGAAGCTCCGGGAGTTCCGTGGAAAAAAACTGCGTGAAAGAAGCTCCGCAAGAGAAAAAATGGTACCCTCGGTGCCGGTAGAAAATGTTCTTTCTCGGCGAAACCGACGGAAGAATGGAAAAGCGCAAGCTGCAGAATCGCGTTACTTTTTTTCTCGACAGGCCGGGCGTAAATTACTCCCGATAAGGAAGAAATTTACGTTCCCGGGCGGAAAAAAAGGGGGCTCGCCGCGTGTTCCTGGCGATTTACGGCGAGTGTTGTGCACGTGAAGAATTTACGTCGAACGTGCGTGCCTGCGTCCACGTGTACAATTATTTCCCCCCGTGATGCATTGACGTGAGTCACGTACACTTAACCGGACATTGCACAGTCTCTTTCCTTTTTTTTCCTCTTCGCGATATTGCGCTATTACGATTTTTCAACTACTACGTCACATGGACGATCACCGAAGGGTTCCTCCAGGATGCCTCCAGCTGGATCGGAAACGCGAACACTATGGCACGATGCTCGATGTACAATTTGGATGTACCGTATATTTCGGCACTTTTTACCTTTTGCTGTTGACATTTCTAGACATTTTTATATGATAGATATCAATATTTAAAAATTTACATAAATCGACGAACATTTGAGGAAAGTGACATAAGGGTTGAGAAGTAGCCCGAGGGTTCAGAATGCTGACATCAGGGTTAAGCTCAGTACCATTGAAGTAAAATACGAAAAGATGGGCTATTCTGGTCGGGTACCAGAAATTTCGATTTCACGGTGGTCGTTCATCATGAAAGGGTTCCACTCGACGGCGCATCGTCATCGAGGAATCGTTACCTCGGCCGAAATCGATTTTCCACCGACACCTTTGTGCATCGGCGAGCCAATCGTCGACGGCGCGCGATCACGCCCCCGCTCGATTTTCGTGGTGGTTTTGTCACGTTCGCGGGGTCAGGAACCCCGTATCAAGCTCCTCGATCCCTCCGATCGGCCTGCGGCCGCACGCGATCGCGATCAAGCGATTTGTACCCGCGGAATCGCTTGTAAATCTCAATGCTCTGTTTGCGGTTCGTCGACGCGGCGCACGGGCTCGCGCACGCGACGATACGGGCCTGGAGATTGATCACATTTCCAGGGAAGTTTACCACCTTCCATAGTACCCGCCGTGGCTTTGGTATTTCAATTATTCAGGCCTGGAGATAAACTCCGGCCACCGTCAAACGTGGGCAAAATTTCGAAGAATCATAATAGCGACACTTCAGTTCGATGCTTCTAGAGACGTTTACATTGGAAATTATAAAATTCTGATATCGGTAATTTTGACGGGCTCGGTAGTTCGGGTTAAATACCCTGACCTAATCGACAATTATTTTTCATTATAAAATATAAAGCGAAGAAGATATTTTATAGTCCTCGGGACGTTTCTCTCGTGCCAGGACCTTGCAGAACCCTGTAAAACACCCTTCGAACTGGCCGCGATCAAGCCCGATAAGATTCGAGACCAACTATAACGTCCAGCTTGGCGGTCGATGAAAATAATACCGAAATTTATGCGACGCCCGCTTAAAACGCCGATGACATCTTCTCACGAGATTGAACCGAGTTTACATGTGCGCATAGCCGCGTACAACCCCGACGCATACTGGTCGCGAGCGCGATCATAAAGCACACGGAAGTCCCGTGGGGGGTGATTGGTGACCTTGTTACTTTCAGACACGATCGTACCGTGTCCATGGATTCGAGGATAATCCAGGGATCGTCGATCCGGGGAAAAGATCGCCGTGTCCGCGTATCGAGGCGTGTCCGATCGATACGGCGCGTTCATCGATCACAGGGGGTTGTAATGGACGTTTGAAACGGAACCCGGCGAAAATATGCCGTGTCAAGGCGATCCTTTCTCGATTCTTCTGTGCACGGAGATCCTACGCAAAATATAATACATTCCCGACACAAAATAATCGATCCAACAAATTTAACTTCTATCATTAGAATTACATATTAGTCTGTCCGCGGATCATCAGGCAAAAGTTGCTCACTTGCAGGAGATAAGTAACAAGTAGAAGAACATTATTTAGAAGCCTACCAATAGGCTTTTTAATGACTTTAAAAGTAACGATCATTTGGTGACGATGAAAACATTGAACATGTTTGAGGATAACCTAACTGGACCATCTTGAAACAATTTCCGAAAAAAATACATTTGAGCCGAAGTGGTAGATGTTCAACAGAGCTGCGGCGAGCCTCGCATCCCGAAGAAGGGTGAAACGAAGGAGGAAGGGTTGGCGGCTGATGCGAGGCGCCAATTTTCAAAAAGACGTTCGCGAGATCGGGAACCAGGTGGAGAGGGAGAAGAAGGGATGAAAGAGTCAGAAGGATGAAAGAGGTAGGAAGCGGGAGAGAGACGGAGGAACGGCGAGACAGAAGAAAGCAAGAGGAGAGGAACACATGTCGTTCGGTGTACCCCGTGGTGCCACGGGGTTCGATGCGTGGGATTCATATATTAAGCGCGAGGCACCGGCCGAAACCCGGCGATGCGAACAGGAGGATAAGAAAAGGGCCGGCCTAGGGCCGAGGGAAGGGGCCAGACGGAGACGGGAGACCGAGAACGAACTGGCGAAGGAACGAGGAGGGAAGAAGAGGCAGGAGGACCTGGTGCGGAGGAGCCTCCGTCGGGAAGGAGGACGGCTGCGAGGCGAACCAGAGACAGATGAACTAATGCTCGAAACCGCGGGGGGCGCGTGCTTTCGAGCGTCTAATGATTTAGCCGGTGCAACGATGCACCGCGCCACGCCGCGCCAAGATGCACCGGTGTGTGCTATGCGCTGCTGCCCCGGCACCGATGATACCCTAGGTACCGGTGTGGTGTGTGCCCGGTGATGCTGGCAGTTATTCTGGTGCCGGTGGAACGATCGCGAACTCGATTCTCGGCCCGGACGCCATTTGTTTTCGGGCTAGAACACCAGCCACCTCGATTTTAGGAGACGTACACTGTTAATGCATTGTTCTAAACAATCTAATAGACGACGATAGAAACTGCATTATTATAAATAGACTGCGGGCATTGTTGCCTTCTTCTTTTTTTATCGAATAAAATAAACATTGGGAGTATTCAGGAATTTTGTCATTGTTTTAATAGTAACGAACAGGTAAGATGTGCAATTGGCTCCGAACCTATTGTATTTCTTTTCAAGAAACCAGCAACTTTCTCCGAACGCACCCCCTCCGCAAGAGGTTAGACGGCCGTGCGCCGGCAATATGTCTGAAAGGCGAGCCATTTTTGCGTGCGCGCCCCGAGAGAAACGGGTCGAATTGGATTTCCCTTTTCCCACGTGTTCGCCATTGTCTCCGCTCGTCTTCTGACAACCGGAACGAAAGGCATATAACGGTGGAGCACAAACTCGTGCCGACCAAATGTTGCTCGCACGTTCGCCTTCTCCAGGTGCGAGCTCTCCTCTCGTGCCTCCGGAACTGTTACAGATTCGCTGTTTATTGACTATGAATTATATGTTGAGTCTGATTTATCCAGATATCTTGAAGGAGAAAATATTTACAGTGTCTTTAACCCCTAGCACTCGAATGGTGACTCTGAGGCGCCACACTAAAAATTTAAAATATTATTTACATTATTAGATATGTCGTCATCTAATCAATTATTAAACATTTAGGTATTGTATGAGGTATCATATCAATTTCTTATCGACCAACAAATCGTTGAGGATGGAAATATTCTAGGTCGGAAGAAATGTTCAATTTTCGAGTTAGAATAGCTCCGAGTCCAAAGGATTAACAGTACCAGTTGCCCATGAATTGTCGATACTGTTCCCTATGCTATGGCAAAAAGAAGCGACGATTTATTTTTTATGAATGGCGTGTAGAGTGCTTGTGGCACGATGATCATTACAATTTTTCCGACAACGGGATAATAGTGATCGTCCGTGGAAAACCGCAGGGTGTGGCGATCTCCACAGAAAACCACGAAGCAGGTTAAAGAGGGTGGAAGCGATCACCGCAAGATATCTAGTCCCATTCTCCTCGCGATTAAGGAAACCCAGACGAGGACTGTTGTCGGACATACACGGGACTGGTCCACGGATATCGGTAACAAATGCGAGGCGATATAAAATAATAAGCCTATTAGTCACGGTTCACTGGGATCCAGCATTGTGGGGTGAACACGGAGCACGTGTGTCCGCCTTGAATCCATCATTGTGCTTGAATATTTATGGCGCTTGTATCCATGAATCACCGCGAGTGAATCTTCCTCTAAACGATCCACGAACGATCGGATTTTCGAGCCTACAAGCATTAAAAAACGAACAGCGCGCGCCTCGACCCCTTGTCCTGTAATGTCGTGTTGGACGCGTTATGAAGATGTCTGACAGAATTTACTGAAATTCTTCTGAACAATCTACTACGAATGCTACTCGCGTACCTTTTAAGTGGAAACAAAATTGAATCTGTGTGGGTAGGAAAATAGTCCGTAAATATCACTCCCTTGACTATTTACTAGACTGCAGCTGTTCATGCAATTTTCATTTTTTGTAGACAAATTTTAGAAAGATGGTACCAAATAAAATTGTATTTTCATTCGTAATAACAGATCCAAAATGCATACAAAATGGTACTCAATTCTGTTGAATTGAATACTCGAAATTTTTATAAGCAACAAATGCATACACATCCGCAGTCTACTAATTACTTACCTCTAATATTATTATAAAAAAGAACTTGAAGTTGGCTTATCGGTTCGCAACCAAAATTGTCATTGGTATTAATTAATTCTTTAAAGTTTTGTGTTAGTTTTATGTATTTATTAGAGTAAAGGATGAATATTGGTCTTCAGGATGAGAGATGGCCAAGGGACAATGTTCCTTCAGCTGAAGCTGCTACAAAATTCCTCTCAATTTATTCTCGATCTAAGAATAGTCCGAGTTCTGTCTCGTCACCGAATTATAAATTCGAAGGCAATTAAGGAGCCAGCTTGGTCCTGATTAAAAAAGGAGGTCGAGGGTGTAGCCCGGTTCCGTTTCACGAATTCCATCCCTTCGATTATCGTTCCATTGTTTGTCATTCCGTTACACGCTCGATCCAGGAGGATTTAATCCCATCGCATTAATAAACGGTTTCCATCCCTTTCCCTCTCTCTCTTTCTCTCTCTCTTCTCCTCCTCTCTTTCTCGTTCTTTCTCCGGTGATCTCGCGGGGCCAGGTCCGCGTGTGCGTTGTGTGGCTGCGTGCACGAGGAACCTTACGCGCCGGTCCCACAGTATTCACGCGGGGATTTATGGCGCGTCCACTCATTCATAAAAATATTATTCAAATTTAGAATGTCTAGACGGCGGCGATGAGGGACGAGGGGGTTTGGCCGGAGAGATCCTCGCCACTCCGAGGCCGTGTCTCCAACGGTTCATCGACGATCCTTATCTCGTTCATTGATAACTCCGAGAGCCCTCTCGGCCACTGTCCACTTGTACTTTTTATTCCCGGGACAGGATCAAGCCCCGAGAGGTGGCCGAAGGTGTGGCGTACGCGGACACTGGAATGCTGTCGATTCGATCCCGCTCTCCGCCTTCTTTTTCTGCCCCCTTTTCCCTCTCATTTCACAACCCTTTCACTCGGGATTCCTCTCGACCCCAGCAAAATTTCTTCCACCGCCCGGAGAATCGAAATTGAAAATTGCGTATCCATCCTAAATCTACAATAAGCTCATACAGGAGGTTTAAACGTACGCGCGCAGTCTTCGAAAATTTGTTTACCAATTTTCAATCGGACACGGACGATCAAACTACGTTTCAAATAGGGGTCCGGAATATAAAATGTTAATTTTTTCAGGATCAGCCTCGAAGAGATCGCGTTATTGACCTCCGCATTTTGACATCCACAGGGTACCCTCTTATTCTCGTCCACGTTATATCTCCGCAGTTCGATAATTTATGCATCGGCGTGATGCGCGTGATTATTTCACGAGATAAGAGCGTGGGACGTGAAAATTATGAACTGCTCTGCCGGTTACAACGAACCTGCCTCGTACGAACGGCGCCAGGAATATATCCGTATTACCCTAACCACCTTCTTCTCCCTTCGGACGAGTCTGATAAATATTCTGCTGCATCCGAAAATTCTCCGCTAAACACGAATGGAATCGTCTCAAATTTCACATCTACACCCCATATTTTTTTCACTTTTTTAAGTTCACTGTCAGAAATGTTCACTTATACAATAGTACATTAATTTTTATATTTCTAGAGCATACAAACAGGAAATTTAATGCACGTTGAAACAAAGAATTTTAAAAAGCGCTAATCCTTTAATAAATAATGTTCCACAATTTTGATTTCTTTAAGATGGATCGTAAATCTAGAGATACCCGTAAACACCCGCAATCCCATTATTGCCAGTCGAAGTTCCTTTGCGAGGATAAAATGGCACATTCGGTTCGCCATTGTTGGATCGTTGACGTATTCAAGAGAGAAATATTCAGCGTTCGTTCGGGACGGTCGAATCGCGTTTATCGGCGTTTATGGCGACGGTCTTTTAGCAGGTTTGCCATAGCGGACGTATAAAAAGGCACGAGCTCGGTCTCTCCTGGACCGGGACCATTTTTTCGCTTGGTTTCGAGCGACGGTGTCTCGTCGTGTCGCCCACGCTTACATCTTGATTCGCGGGTCCTCGCGCTGTAAATAATGCGCGTCGCCTCGCTCCTTTTTCCTCGCTGAATTTTATGATCGGTCCGCATATTATGTGGGGCGAAAATTTAATGACCTAGGCACCGCGTACGTTCCACGGGAAGTAATGGCTGGCCTCTCGAGAAAGAACGACCCGAAAGACTCGTGCTCGAGCCCGATGGAATTTCGAGAATCCGGAGAAATTGAAACAACGAATTAAAAATTGCTTCATCAGCAAATTTGCTACTATTCAAGTTTTGGGTACGAGACGTAAGCGATTGTTCAATAAACAATTTTAAGGTCGAGCTGATGCTTGTAAATAATAACTGATTGAGACATTACAGTCGTATCCAACAATTTTTTGATCGCGGGGAGTCTACCGAGATTTAATTTTTGCGAACCGTGATTTGTTGCATCTAGTGAGTCGTGGACGATGTAACGACAGCGACGTTTAGGGAGGGATGTCGTGCAGCAAGGGTTTAAATCGAGCTCGCAGGAGCACCGAGACGCGATCAAAGCGAATTGAAATCGTGTTATCGCTAGACGTCTGAATGGAGGAGAAATTCGGCGGAAGAGAGGGAGCTCGGAAAGAAGAATGGGAGGGACGAGACAGGGCCCTGGATGGGATCATGGTGAGCGGGCGTGCGCGATCTCTTCTGTAAAACCCCACGGGTCACTAACTAAACCAATGAGACCGTGCTGGGATTAAATAATTCATGCTGGGAGTGTAATCCGCAAATTTGTTTGGGATTACGAGTGGTCCGCGTTTGCGCCGCGTGCGGTCAAACAATGGCTATCTTTCACCCGAGACCCCGCTCTCCCATCCTTTCCTTCTTTTTAAATCTCTCAATTAAAAAAACTTCGTTTGTACAACCCTCGCCGATGGGACTAACTTTTACTTTCCTCTAACTTAATTTTCCTCGACGCGCCCTGTATTGTATGAAATTAAACTTCAGGTTCACAGGAAGATAAATTGGAGCCTAGCCAAGGAGAGTCGTTTAACATGTTGAACGAGAAGTTGGCGAGACTCGAGGAAATGGAATGTCGAAATTTGTCTCGGTAAATGCTCTTTTGAGTTTAGCATGAAGATTCACAACCCCCGCTCCATCATCGAATCCCGGGAGAGAACGTTCCATCTAAAAAGCGAATAAACAGAAATGGCAAGATTATAGTAGCCCAACGATCAAGTACCGAAGTCCAGTCTCTCAGAAGTGGACCAACAAAGACACAGCCTTGTTTTCAAACCGTCCAATGACCGTGTAACCCGGAGCAAAGCGAGTGAGGCTGTGTGGTGGTGTTTCGATCGGCTTTGCTGGCCTCTAGATCGCCGGCACGCGATAGCTACTTATTTTCGCTTATGCGAGCGGGTCCGTCGATCCGACGGCGAGTGCCAGAATCGTCGAACGAGAAAGAAAGAAACAGAGAGGGAGAGATGGAATGAGAAAGGGGCTCGGGGGGTGAACGGGGAATCGAGCACGTGGGGGGTACACCGGACGACATACGGAGAACACCGTGTCCCACATACTCTCTGTGCGTCCCATTGCACAGTGCCCGACACCGGGTGCCCCCATTGGTTCCCCGAGCCGTATAAAGGCGAGATGGGGGGTCCTCCGGGCTCCCTTACTTTATTCCAGGCCGCGCTAGGGGGCGCCGTAGACTCTGGGCGGAAACACGAGTGCTAAACGCGTAATGATCGCTAAACGAAACCTCTCTGACTCCCTAAGCCCACGATATCCTCGAGACGGAGAACCGAGCCTCTGGCCAACGCCGTGCCGCCGCTTTATAGACTAACCCCTAATTAATCGACTGCCGGGCGAGGGTGGAGCGAGAGCGACTCCCATGGGGGAGGCCCGCCATCTTGTCGGCGAGCATTGGAGAACGTTCGCGCCGCGAGCTGCTCGTGATGCTGATCTTTGGACGACGATTCCTCTACAGACTTTGGAATTTGCGACAGTTCTTCTTGGTCTCCAAAGATTCTCGTCTCTTTCAGAATATTTTGCGGGTTAGGTTAGTTACTTCGTAAGTCAGGCATATCGCGATTTTGAGTCCAGTCGTCCTCTATTCCTTCCAGCTCATGCAGTTCAGAGGTCCCTAATGTTTTCAACGGACCATCGAAATCCGTTTCAGATCGAAAGTTGGCGCAGCAACAGGAGCGGCAGGGAAATTCGTTGACATTTGGCTGACGACAGCGTGGCTGGACCTATTCTGGGTGGCTGGCAGCTAGAGACCAAGAAACGCCAAGAGATTTTCTGTTCGATCGGCTTAGAACAACCAGGTGGCCCCGGCCGGCAGTTGTTTGCGAGCAACGGTGCCCGATTGCAGAGCTCGCAAAAAAGGGGGAAAAAAGAGAAGTGAAATAAAAAAAACACACAGAACGAGCGAGAGCACGAGAGAGAGAGAGCGAGAACGAAGCGCGGAGAGACGAAATCATCGACTCGGCTGTTAAAATTATAGAGCGAAAACGGGCGTCGCGGTGCCTCCCAGGGCGACAGGGCATTCAATCGCGAGGAACCCCCGCGAGGAACCGCGACAATGGCGCCCGCCACGAGCCCCCCGTCCTCCTCCACGGCCACCGTGTACCCCCTTCGCGGGGGGTCTCTCTGTCTGCTACTGGTCATTTGATTGACGCGGCCTTTCCCTATGGATTTGTATGTTCCGCACGGTTTTTTAGCCGCGGTGCTCAAACCTCCACCAAAAGCGTTCATCGTACCTCCAGCGAATCGAACTCGATTCCATAAATTAATCCCGCAACCGCAAACCAAAAATCATTTCAAAGCTGCTTCAGCGAATAAAGTCACTTTTTCTACCGCGAGCTTGCGTCTCAAGTACACAGTTTACGGATAAAGCTCTGTTGAAAGATATTAATAACACAGTAAGTGCGTCTCTTGAAACCATTTAACGACCGTCAACAAAGTTTCCGTCAACAAATAATAATAATGTCATAATTCAAGGTATAATAGCTGGCGCGATGAAAAATAAGGGCTGATTCCACAAGACAATCTAAAGTGGAAGCCATGATAGTAAAGATCGATGATCTAACAGAAGTTGCTGTTCGAGGATCAAGCGCTGGACAGACAGCGACGTATGAATTACGGAGCATGTTTAAGAGGCGAATGAAGCCGAGATTTCCGATTCGGCGAGAACTCCTGGAACGAGCGGGTCTCGATGCCACCCTTTTCCAGATCGCCGACGAAATTACAGGGAACAGAGAGAGGCACGCTCGAGACGACGACCGGGCAGACGCATTCAACGCAACGCAACGGCGCGAACCCCCGTAAGCAACCGCGACAATGAACGCCCATTCGCGGGGGGTCCCTTCTGTACGTCGCTGCGATTCACTTGGCGTCGGCACACGCATACGTGCGAAATCCGACTTCGTGTGCCCGCTCGACGCGCGTGCCACCCCGAAAAACGTCGCATGCGATAAACCCAACGGTGTCCGCGGTCTCGTTCGATCGTTCCCCGATCCGGCGTGCTCGGGGAACTGTTCCAAGCTTGACGTCAAGATCTCCTGACACGTGCTCGGTCCCCGTACTCCATCCGCAATGGAATTTATTTATCAACCGTAACGATATTCAGAAAATTCATCTTTGTGCTGCTTGTTTATTTATCTAAAACTTATAATGTGATCTTCGTCTTGTGCTTTCGGCACAATTTTTGTTCAGATCCTCAAAAACGAGTATTCTCAAACGGAGTTCGGTAAAATTGAATTTTCTTTGTTGTAGAGTGTGCGAAAAGAGATCGTTTCAATGTATCCATGGGAGACACATCGAAGAAGTAAATATACCAAACAAATGGAAGACGATCATAGAACAAAATGGCACACATACGTCATTGATCAGATATGTTTTGTAAAAGGCAGTACATGTATAGCGACAATTTTGTAAATTGTAAAGAAACACGAATTGACTTATTACTCAACCTAATACGTCGAACCGAGGAAGGAACGTTTATTAGGTATCTTAAAGCCGACGAAACGTCAGGGAGCGCACGCTAGAGAGGAGTCGAACAACGCAGCTTTCCTCTTGCGTTTCGGCTGGTTCACTCGCGACCGTGGTTGGCCCACCGCGCCGAGGGAAGCTCAAAAGCGCGTAAACGCTTTATTTCGACGGCTCGCTCTTGTCGAGTGGCACTTCGCTCGAGTTTCCACTCGACTCTGGCTTCGAGTGCGAGGCCAGATGTTTCGGAGTGCTCGGGACTCTCCTTGACGCGCGCGCGTACAGCACGCGTTGACTCGCGCGTGCAGCACCGGCGTAAAACGCTTAAACGCCTGGTAAACTGGCGACAACACGGTGCGTGTCGCAAGAAGCCCTTCAGAACACGGCCGCCAATCGACACGCGTTTCGTTACCTGCCGCTGATGGAAAATGGAGTTCGTCGACCCCCGCAGGATATTCAATAATCAACTTGTGATATTATTTGGCACAATTTTTACACGTCAACAGAAGAACCGCCCTTGCCGATCGAATCACCCCTTTATCTTCATGTCGACAACTTGTAAAGCATGAAATACATTGTGCTCTCCCATTCACAGACATTTCTGTTCTCCCCGGCTGATTTTCTCGGACTCTTTCAGTCCTCGAAACTCGAAATCCCATTACCGACCTCGCCCGCCATTTTCCCGACCGATTCTTCCAGTTTCTCGTACTGGCGAGTCACGATAAGGCACCCAGAACTCCCATCTCGTTCCCGGGACAGGCGCACGATTCCTTTTTCTATCGAACCGATCGATAAAGGGGAATCATCCCGATGCACGAGCATCTAACGCCGAATTGATCGTGGCCGGCCCATTTCGGCCCGGCCCCGGGCCCACAATGACTAAAAGCATCTTCGAGCGAAACTCATCTGCTCCCTCGACGAGCAACAATGACCCAATACAATTGATACGCTCCCTCTGGTCCGCGAGTTCTTCCTTTTTCCATCGCGGGGCCATCGGGACGGTGTTCCTCCGCTAATGAGGATCACAAACGGCGCCGCCCATTCAACCGTTCGACTATCGATATTCCATTGCAGCGCCGTCGGCCCCGGGATTGATTTCTCGAAAAAACGTGATCGTTCAATGCCACGTCAATCCTTCCACGACCGCCGAAAATCGAAGAGCAATTCAACCCGAGCTTCGGAGATTACGTATTGTACTGCGAGGTCCTTGTGACTCTAACACGACGATTCAGCAAGCGCTATTTTTTCATAAACAAGGCACAATCCTAATCCTGATGAGTCCCGAATCTCTCGAAATCCGCTGTAGTGTCTCCTGTAGCAAGAAATATTTTAAAAGACTTCGATTATAATGTTCAACATTTTGTAGGCAATGTGCTCGAGGAGACTCCCCGATCCTTTTCAGATTAAAGAATGATACAACCGAACCGCGAGGATTAAGAGTTATGTATATGTATACGGCGAGCAACGTGGCAATCTCTTATTTACTGCGCCCTACGTCCACCATTATTGTTGCAGATGAGATACTGCGGCCTAGGCTCGATGATAATTTACTATTTTGCCTCCTTCCTCCCACGTATGTCTCACCGAGGAGGAAACGCTGTCGGGAGGCAATAAAGAGGACCGTAAATTCTTGGTTATGTTTCGTGGATACGGAGCAAAGGCTCGCGTACGTCGAAAACCTATTCGTCATACCTCGAACATTAAATAGAACGATAAGACCTCGTTATAATTAAAAAATTTCGACGTCCAAATCCCATCGTGTCTTCAGAATCACAAAAACCCAAGACAAAATACGAATGATGTTCAAACTTTGATTCCCGAGAAAATTCTCCGTTGCTTATTTCGTTTCTCGACAACGGTACCTCGCGTTCAGTGGTAGGGCCCAAAGACTCGATAGTCCCACGAAAAATGATTCAGGATCGCGGCGACCGGCCCACTTTCGTCGCGGGGCCGGTGTTTTTTGGTCGCGTATCAAAGTCAGCGACCTGTTACGCAACGGGGTCCGTCACGGGGCCGGATCGGACGTTTCGCCGTCGCGTCGGGCCGCCGTTTCGCCGGGGCCTGTCGGCGGGTCCGCATTAAAGAGCTGGGCCCCGCGTCCTCGCCGCGCCAAGTCACGCCTCCCGTGGCGCTTGTTGTCATTGTCGGTACCCGCAATCACGCAATGATCACGCACACGCGAGCAACAGACGATCGGGTCTCCTTGTCGCCGATCGATCCTTTTCGGGGCCCGCGGGCCCGGCTATCAAAGAGGCCGAAAAGTGGACCGACGGACCCGGCGAAATCGTCGCGACGAATCGGGGCCCCGTCGATGACGCAGCCCCTTCCCAACGGGTCCCAATATCCCTCTCCCTCTCTTTCTCTCCCCACCTCGTTTCTTTTCCATTTCTTTCTTCCCAATATCGTTGACAGTTTGGTTCCGCGGCTGGATGTCCCGTGGATCGTTAGCCAGCTCTCACAGATTTCGAACGCTCCTCAATCGAATCCCATTATTTGCCTCTGGGAATCGAACACGATTTTCGGACACTTCGTCGACAAGCTTCCTTTCGAGCCTTAATTCCCGTCGCTTATTAACCAACGACCCCCACTGCGAACCGTTCCGATAGCTAGAACCCCGTGCTCGTGGAAACCCTGTACCAGGTGGTCCGCACTTTCTAATTGCTTTCCACCTCGCTCTAATTGTCGCTTTGATATTTTCAGCCTGGGATTAGTTCGGCTCCATGGTGGACTGGCTTCGGACCGAAGTTTTGAAATATGTGTCACGATTATTTAACCCTGTTTCGTGTAACTGTCCTGGTCCTTGTGTTACTCTTCTTTTTTTAGTGTACGTTTCAGGTAAGAGAATTGGGAAAGATATTAAAAGAATTGTAGAGTAGCAACATTTTATTTAAAGAAAGACACTCTTAAGTGACCCCTGTTCGTGGCAGTTAATACACAAACATTTTTATTTTGCGCGTCGGTCCGCAGTCTAGTGATGATGTTTCTAAAAACATTAATTGACTCTTTCCTCCAGTTTGTTGAATGTTAATACCTTTAAATTTCGGGGAAGACTTTGAGAAAAACGCGAAGGTACCGCGCTCGCGCGGAATGTATAGCCGCGGGATCCAGTTAGCTCATCCTTGCAGTGATCCTTGGGCCACGGGTGAAAGAGCACGAGACCGTAAAAGTCGATTGTCGAGTTCCCGCCCAGCAGCGCGCCAGCCAATCGGAAGCCCAGCTGCTCCCAGTCGCTTCCTTTTTTCCTCTTTAACGGTCGTTACACCGAGTAGTTTTCTTGTCTCAACGCCATCTTAGCCGGCCGGACATTATCGTCCGCTCTCATTGATTATCCTTCAGCGCGACCCACCGAACCTTAGCCTCCCACTTTCTGCGCGGTTCCACCTGTTCTTTAAGAAATCAGTTCCTAAACATTTGCGTCCTCAATATAAACAATTCTCACCGAGGAAATTACTTTCTTTTATAGCTTAAATTGTTTGTTATTTGAACTATCTATACTAAATTGACTGGTTACCGTTCGTGTTCTCGAAATACTGCTGGATCTATCCTTGATTTACAAAATTCTCTAAAATTAATTGATAAAAATTCGAGTTCTTGAAATAAATAACGTATTACTGGCATTTTGAATCTACAAATGTGAACTTCTCAGATCTATTTCACAAGAGAATTGTGTCCGAAGGAAATGATTCTTTTCATAGAAAATATCTGTTCTTTGTACCCTCCATTATCCGGAATTAATTGGTAAAGGTTAAAGTCCTTAAAATAAATGGTCCTTCACTGGTATTTTTGATCGACAAATACAAGCTTGCCACACCCACTTCATTAGAGAATATTCGCCAGAAGAAATTCTTTTGTGGGTAACAATACTCGAGCAGCTGCTTTACCGAGCCTCAATAGAGATTGGTCTAACAGGGTCTTAGGACAATGGAGCAGAAAGAAACGGAGTCGTGCCCGTGCGACAGTGCCGAGTAAATACTTCACCGTGAATAATTGCTCCTTCGTCGAGATCGTATCGGATACTTTATAATATCCGAGGAATGTCGGAGTAACACGAGATATCTTCATGAACCTCGCGGAGGCCACAGGTGGAGACGAGCGAGTTTATGGCTACTGTTTTACACCTGTAGCCTCTTCTCTCTCGTACCTGCGTCCTGGAAAGAACTGCTTTAACACCTAGCCTACAAATCCTTGCCACTAGTGTGCCCCAACTTTTTTGCTCAATAAGACATTTTTACAAGCACCCTAAATATTCCTCTTCCTAAGATAATCCTTCTTCCATTCCAAGCATCTCGTAGATTCTAAAAATCAGTTCTCTGAAGCCATACTGTCCTACGTGCTCTAATTAGCGTGCAGCTACTTCCAGCATAAATGGAATACTTTTTATGGCAAAATCCAAGATCCGCAGCCTGGACTATTAATTCAAGGATCCGGAGCAGCCTCGGCCGGCTCGCGCCAGGTGATCAAGCGATCAGTCCATCGCCTAGATCTTCGGCAAAAACCGAGCCTCGGGGCTGTCTTAATTCCGGCCTAATGGGCCCGGTTGATTCTGTTCACGTGCATCGGTCGGTTTCTTCGTTTCTCAACGGCGTGGCAGCATGGCGAGAAGAATCGTTCGATCTCCAACGGTTCGTCGCAACGGCTGTCGCTGATTGTCGTCGATGATTGTCCAACAACGTATGCTCGCGTTCAACGGAACGCACGTCTTTCCCCATTGATCCGCGAGAGTTCATTCTCTTTCCGGGCACGACGACAAACGAGGCCCGCGTTGCTGTCCCGCGGCGTCTCTCGATCGTGAGAAAAATCTTCCAGTCGTGATCGTCGTCGCCGGCATCGCGGGGACCTATAATTTGCACTTCCGTTCTCATAGGATCGGTTCACAATGCCCCGCTCGTGGACTACTGGCGGCCGACGGCGAGCAAATGAGAGAAAGAGAGAGGGAGGGGGGTCCGGTGTGGCTTTGCCTCTGCCCCCCAGCGAACATATTTCTCAGGTGTTCGACTTTTGGGCCCGGGGACGCGCAAAAAGGGGAGTAATTCGATGCCGGGCGCAGGTGCCTCCTCCGTTGTGCTCTCGAGGAACAATCGAGGGAAAGAGCTTTTAAGAGTCGCGGAACGGGGCACCACGGGCTGTCGACTTCCACGGAAACGTTGCATTGATTAGGAGAGACGGGGTCGAGCCTGTCGACAAGTCCTTTTTCGCTCGCGTTCTTTCTTTCTTTGATCCACGGGCCGTTTCTTTCTTCAGCTCAACCGTGTTTAGCTAAAGAGAACGACGACTCCTTGCACACCTCCGATCTCAACGACTGTTTTCGGCTCTCCAACGTACTTCGGCTCCGCACGTGCTTGCCTCGCTTGGAACGGTCTCGAGGACACTTCCCTTCTACGCGCGCGAACGCTGAGAGTGGAAAGACGCCAACCGGAATGCTCCGCGAATGCTGACTTTTTGCGAGGATGCGATCAAGGTGATGTTCGAGTGAGTCATTTAGACTGTTTCTACCAAGGCTGCCACAAGACAGCTTATAAAATTTTTTATGACAATTGACGGAGACTGCGAAGATGCAATAATTATTCAGTAAATTGAGTAAATCATAATAAAAGATTTATGACTCGTAAAACTGTTTGATTTTGCTGAAAAATCTCTATTAGCTTATAATAATCGCAAGTTAACTCCGTTTAAACATTTCAAGAAAAGTTAAAAAGATTTTGACTACGATGTTCGCGTAGAGTGCCAATCATTGTACAGTTTACCCTACTAGCACGGGAGCCGGCACCGGCGAGCCGCTAGTTATTCTATCGCCGTAGCAGCGGTGCGCTTCAACACACCGTTGTTGTCGAGACGCCGCGCCGCGACGCGCGTCATTCGACCTACAACAACGCGCGATTCGTAAACAGTCGAATTTTAGAGTTCACGAGATATGCACGTGAAAGTCATCCGACGATTTTCGTCTACCACCATCTCTACCACCATTTCTGTCACAAACGTAAACAAGCAGTCATTACCTCAATACGTCAGTATCTCAAGACCCGAGGTTACCGATTTTTCTACGAGAGCGAAGAACGAAGAGCGAGCGAAGTTCAGGAACTGGTAAGAAATAGTAAATATGCGTGCGCGTGAATTTCGTTACGGAATATACACATGTATGTTTACCGGCAGTTGTGGTTTGATCGTGTGAGAAGCTGGGTGAGGCCAGGGATCACATCCATATTTTATTATATGCATAATCTAGTTACGTTCAATAGATTATTATTTCTATGAAATACAAACGAAAAATCTCTCTGTAAATTTTAAGATCGTCCACGTTCAGGAGATTCGGGTCCAGGACCCCTAACAACGTGGTCCCCAACGCAGTCACCGTAAATACCGAAACGATAACATTGTCCCCGAGTGTACAAAGCGCGAACCATCGCGCAACCCCTCCCCATCTCGAGAAGAATTCGACTGGTAAAGCCATTGTCAGCGTTCGCGTATTCCATCTCCGACAAGACTAGCTTTTAGACCAGACCCGGCTATATTAAATTCCACGATATACTTGTCAAGGCGTGGTGTTGGCCCACCGTGCTGAAAACCCTTCGGGGACACCGTTGCCGCACACCATGGGACACCGTAACCCTCCCCTCTTCCAGTTCCCTTCAGCTTCCTCGTGTACACCTCCCTACTACCTTCGCGCTCCTGTTGGCTTACGGGGTGCAAAACAGACGACCGTGACGCGTACAGCCTAATAACGTCGTATTACCTTTTGTCGGCGCCGCTTTCAAAGACAGCCAGCATATCGGACCGTCCGGGACGCTTTTTGCGAGCTTACAACAGCGTTCCGCGCTCGCGCATGGTTAATTAAACCGTCTCGCGATAATATCGAGACGATTCAGATATCCCGCCACAATAGTGCATGAAAAGTCTCTGTTCTTGCAAGAAATTGTCGGCAGTTTAAGAAATCTCCAGTGACTTCCGTCTTTACAGTGGATCCAAAAAATATCAGAATAAAATTAACGATGTTAAAGTCAGCCTCCCGAGCGATTTTAGAAGGCTTTAGGCGCTCTCTAAAAACTACTGCTTAAGTCTCTTGTTCTGATTCTAATCTCAATTGAGAAGGTTTTAAGATACTCCTAAAAATTTTGCAAATTTTTTTGAAGACTCTTACCCAATGTAAAATACGCCGGACACAGACCATCCTGGTGTATCATCCGGAGGATGCCGAAGGAACGTTTACGGAGTAGGGGAACGTTATAGTCGCACAAATGTCTACTTATTACAAGGCTGTGACTCGCAGGGGCGTGCACCGTCGCAGCCCTTCAGGGCCCCGACGAAAGAGTTAATTACCTTATAGCACCGTGACGCGACACAACTCGCAAGCCGACAATCGATCTGCGATTTTCGTTTACGAGTCCCAGGAGCCCCTCGCGACAGAGATCACCATCCTCTCGAGGTCTTCAAGAATCGTGGGCCAGCTCGCGGGCGTGGTTCCCAGCATCGGGCCCCGGTTTCCTATGCAACAACCTGACTCGTTTACTCGAGAGACACCGAGGC
Organism: Lasioglossum malachurum; assembly: GCA_028455605.1. Classification (NCBI taxonomy): domain Eukaryota; kingdom Metazoa; phylum Arthropoda; class Insecta; order Hymenoptera; family Halictidae; genus Lasioglossum; species Lasioglossum malachurum. Next base: position 28,736,442 of record CM052315.1, read on the forward strand.
AACAATCGATGCAATTTGCTTGTCCACGATTCGATTGTCCACGAACGGAAGAATTTGTCATCGAGCCGTGGCCCGGGACGAAGCGCGGGGGCGTGGCCGAGATTCTTCCTCCTTCGGCCGTTTCCACCCGTTTTGCATGCGATGAAAAATTGCGAACTCGCTCGGGGACCCAGCAACAGGTAGCCCAACTGTCGATGCTGCTCTCGGCCTCAGCTCGCCTCGGCGCCCGGTGGCCTTGCGCGAACCGGTGATTTATGGATCGCGCCGATGCAGATTTCCTTCGGCGAAACGTTGTTTCGATCGTGGCCGCTCGACCGTCTTCCACACTCTTCCGCAGGACTTCCACGATGATGCACCGTTTTTCCCGTATATCTCCGTATCTATCTTCGTGGCCCATCCTGCGGGAATTCGCTCGTTGCTGCTTTTCTGAGAACGATGATGGGACACTGACTTCCCGAGTCCGCGTCGTTCCTCATACTTTGTTAATGTTGCTTAAAAAATTTTTAAGGAATTGTTTCTTGCGGTTCGTGTCTTCGAAAGTCCAGAATATCTATTTCTTGTTACTCGTGTTTCGTACATTGGCATTAGAGCCTTTCTTAGTAATATTTTGTTACTTCTTATTCGCGTCCTCGAGGTTCATATTGCAGGATCTTTCTTCCTACAACAAGTGAAAAATTTGTCGTTTATCTGGTCCACAATGAGCAGACTCTGCGGATATGATACATTTATGAAACTTGTATAATACATGTTTGTTGTAGCTAAACAGAAAGGAACCAGTCCAAATACTCCCCCAAAGAGACACGGTCCCTCCCCCGCCCCGAATGGCCATTCATCCTGGCTCGAAGACCATGCTACCCCCTAAGCACGGGGTACAGGGACCGCTTCTTGTCCCATGGCCCTCTTCTGACCACGTTCGAAGCAGCGAGGAACCGAGTCGCCGGAACGAGCGCAACAAAACCAAGAACCGGTAAGATATGTGAGTAATAAAAGTGGACAATGGAGGGGCAAATTAATATTAAGGTGAAACCGGGTGCTCGAGGGCGCCGGGACACTACGCAGGGAACACAGTGAACACACGGATCAAGAGGAGCTGCTACGTAGAGGGGGCCACGGGTAGGGACAGCAATTTATCAAGCCGAGATAGGAATCTCCACGGTCGCGTGTGCCGAACGGGTAAAGTATCGTCCAACACAACCGTCCTCGTCATTTGGAATTCCTTGAATATCCTCCAATTTCCTGATCCAACGATCGTAATTTTTTCGAACGATTCGTTTCGTGGTGCAACGATTTTTTCGGTGGAAACGCGAGAACCATGTTCGAAGACAAGTTACGAGAGGGTCACGTGTTTTATTGGAGGACCGAGGAACGGGACAACTGTTTCGCTGTCAACTATGGTGCCCACCAAAAATGCCAGACATACCAGCGGACGCGCGCCCAGACGCTGCGCCTGGAAAAATAATGGGAGATCCGGAGGGAGGAAACGCTGGATCAAGGGGTTGAAACTCTGCGTTTATTGTACCCTCGATTCCCCATTGAGTAGGAAGAAATTTTTAATTTTCGAGTTAATCATAACTCGAGTTCAATCATAAACTGGATATATTAACCTCCTATACTTACTATGAATATCAGAACATTAAAATATTTTTCTATTGACATTTTTATGATTTCTGTAATATACAATATTAGCAAAAAATGTTTGAATTTTCCATATTTTTCCACAGTGTGAAGGTGTGTCACGCGTTGCAGTAGAAAGCAATTTTTAAAGAGGAACGAAGAATATGACGTGTGTCAATGAAGAACGACGTGCAAGTCAATGCATCGAGATTCCGCCATAACAATAAAAAATGCGTCTTCCGTTAACGGAACCCAGTTAGCCCATGGTCAGTTAACGATCGTGACAATCCACGGTGGCCAGCGAATTCCGCGACGAAACCGAAGACGTTTCAGTTGGACCGGAAGCTGGCGTCAGCCGGGGGTCCGGAGCCGTAAAAGTAATTTCTGGAAAGCCAGTAGGAGAGAAAGAGAGTGTTCGAGAGAGAGGGGAAGAGAGAAAAAGAGAGAAGATGGGCGAGGGGTTGCGACGGAAGGTAGAAACGTAGCTAGAGTTCGACCCCCGGTGCTCGCGGTGGGACGCCATCTTATTTATTGTTTTAATTATATCAGAATATATCGTTAGAGGCCGTCACGGCGTGCCACGCAGCCGAATACGTGAGATTTATACGATCGAACCGACCGCCACCCCCGTCCCCGGACTCTCTCTCTCTCCTTTCAGCTTCTTCTGCCTCCGACCGGCGTCCTCTGTGTTGACGCGCGTAATTTGTTGGTCTGCGCGTTGAATGAATTATAAATTTATTAGCGGCGCAGAATCGCGGACCCCGTGGTACACTTTCGGGGAACCGAGGTTCGTCCACGGCCTCGGTGACTGCTCGGTATTTCCTTTTTCTGCAACGCGTTCCATTTTTAATCCCCTACTACCTCGATACTCGACGTTTCTCCGATTCGACGCGCGAGGAGCAGCCTCTCGGCAACGCCGATTCTCTCTGCTCCAAAAATATACAATTTCGAACTTGTGTGGTCACAGTTCTGATCTTCTTGTGTGCGAAATAATTAACCGTTTATCCGAACAGCTGAAACTGAAAAACTATTTTAAGTAGAACAATATCCATTCGACATAATCTTGAAAAAATATTAACCTCTTTACCTACAATTTAGAATAGTTCAGATTGCAAGGATCTAATCGGAGTTATAATTAACAGCGGCGGTATCTTCAGATCAGCATAAGTATCCGGGCAATTTTCCTCCCGAAGATGGGTATGATAGTGAAGTTGGTGGAATATGTTGAAGTACCATAGTTCAGAGAGGACTCGAGCCGCGGACAGGGGCGATTCGACGCTCGAGTTTCGGGTTTCCTGATAATTTACGGGTCGGGGCTCTCACGACCAGTTTCGCGGGCCAGAAGAAGCGTGACCGAGGGCGGGGCAAGGCTTAATTACTGCTTAAACGGGAGTCCACTCCGCCTACTAAAGTATAACCCATCATAATCCTCGAGGGCTCCTTCGCTGCCGACCCATTACCTTCCGAGGTATTATAGTTACGGAGGTTGGCCCCCGGTAACGCAGGTTAGCCACTGGTAAATTACACGTTTGTTTTAAGGCTGACCCTTGCCTTGCACCCGTGCATCGATACGCTCTTAATTTATCGTCCGACCGCATCCACTTTGCGGTAAACGAGCCAAGGGAAACAGACTATTACCCTGAAGTTGTCCCACTTTCGAATCCCTGACATCGTCGTCCTGCCTTTTACAACTGCACAACTGTTTCCTTAACGAACTGTCCCACCTTGGAGAATAACTAAAAAGAACATATTAAATGAACTATACACACACACACACATTATAAAGTAAATGCGAATAGCGAGAAGAAATCATATAAATTGTTATATTAAAGTTATATTAAATAATGTTGCATTAAAGTTGCAAGTAATCGGTAATCTATGAAATTGCCCGTGAGGATTTCTGTCTTTCTATTTTTCTTTCGTTGGAACTTTTAATCTTTTCTGAGGGCATTATTGGTACTCGACGATCGTCTCCTCGATTTTCCCCAAGAATCGCCTAACGAGGCTCTGTGAATCGCAAACGATTCGTTCGTCTAGTCGAGCTCTCCCGGTCCTCGTTTTCACCGTGGAATCGCCGTGATTTCTTCTTCGGGGCAATTTTCCGCTCCGCCATTTCACGGAGAAACGAGGAGACGCCGTCTCGCCTCGTTTGCCTCCATTGTTTTTCCATGACGCGGCCGAACCCACGCTCTTCTCACGGTAATCAGCCGTCTCTTCTCAGGATTGCGAAATATTCCGTATCCAATCCGGTTACACGTTCCTCGGAACGCACCGAAGACACCATGGAAAAATTTAGAAAACTTTTCGTAGCTTCCGATTCGCTAAAAACACTTTCGCAACTGTCAGCTTCGTACTTCGACTAAAAATGTCTAGCTTCTTCTCGCAGCTCTGAAACATTCCGATGTTGCCACTTGTATTCCTGTAAATTGTTCAGTTCCCTCCGCTGTCTGCGTTGCAAGATATATTTCTTTAAAGAATTAAATTATTTTACCACACATTTATCATTTGCATTTTTTAAATCCGACTTCCTTTTCTTCATCTTCAAATTTCAAAATCGTAATTCATTCAATTCCAAGTTACAGAGGGTAATCGTCATTCCAGCGTAAAAATGAATAATTTCATGCTTGTCGAGGAGCAGTTTTGTTCAGACAATGTCTACCCCTATAAACGAACGACAACCCTCAAGACGAGTGTTCGGTTTTCGTTTTGAAAAAAAAAAAGAGAAACGCGTTGAATAATTTATGAGCGCAGATAATTCTGTGTTTCCAAAACAGACGTTTCTCTCGGCAAATTCATGGGTCCCATGGATGCGGGCTCCTTCGTCCCCTATATGCGCCTGGCGGATTCACCCCCACGTATTAAACGAAAAGCACGGGACTGGATGAAGTGATCGCGCCAATTCACTAGTAATCGAGTATATGCCCCCGGCAAACTCGATCATCCCGGATAACAGCCTTATCTCGATGTCGGGAATTAGGTGTATTGTAACGAAACTCGTTACGCCGGCCATTGAGGTCGAAACAATTAACCCTGGCGCGCGCGGGAGTGCCGCCATTAGATAAAATCGAATTGCGAGCACCATCTCCTGTCGATCAATTGACGCTTCGAAGGAGGCTCTGTCTTTCTCTAAACTGCACTTGACGACTCAATCTATTAGGCGCACAAATTAATTCGTAGCCCCACGTCCGTGAACTTTCTTATTATTTATGGACAATCCAGTCTCTATGTGAATTTACTCAATTTTATAAATGATTAATAGACTGCGGATTTTATGCATTTATCACAAAAATTGATTTGGTTCTAACTTGCACGTTCGATCGCTACCATTCTAACATTGTCGAAAACGGTTACCATTGCCGAAAATAGTTCAAGTAACATGTAAAAGAGACGATTTGAGAGTCTCCGCTAATTTGAGCATTTTCGTTAAAGAGGGGGGAAGGGGGTGGGGTCGGCCGACGATAAAATGCGGCTCGCTTTAATTACGAAGTTATTATCGCGTGGCCCGCGCGCGGACCGACGCGGAACAAACAGCGACGGTTTATTAATTTATCGTCGGAAGGAAAGTTGCTCCTTTTAATTATTCCTTAATTAAAAGTTCGCCGTTCCGTGCCGGGTGCCGGAGTATTCCACGGGATTAAGCATCGTCTTCCCTGTCCCGCTTGCGGACGTCGTCGCCTCTTTTGTCGGGGGCTGCTCGCTCTCCTACTCTCTCTCTCTCTCTGTGTGTCTCTTTGTGTGGACACTTCATTTCGCACCGCGCAAAATTTCGTTAATCGGGTTAGGAGGCTCTCGAGGGATAAACCGAATTAAGATGTCGATGGTTCCGAGCATCTGTGCGGACGACCGGACCGCACCGGCCGCCTTCTGCGACGCCGATCGCCCAAAGGGTTCCTCAGGTTAATCACAAGCTGGTATCGTGACAATAACGGACAGAAAAGTGTGGAAAACGGATTCCGGAACGATCGGGGGCTCGATGTTTATTGTGAATAGCTCTTAAATCCAGTCTGGGCTTTGTGACACCCATAATTACATCGAGGTACTATGCGGAGGTCTTCATCCCTCGTACATCCATCGGAGACAGTTGCACAGAAGATCCTGGAACAAACTCATTTTTGTTTTACCTTCGAACAACGAGAATTGTAAATTTTACCTCCATTATTTATTAGGTTGTCCAATATTTTCTATGTTTACGGTACCACAGGATTCTCGTTTCAGATTTTCAATAAATTTTTCTGAGGCAATTTCTGTCACGAAACTTATGCAAAGGTTAAGCTTAAGAAATAATTGATCAACGAACGGAAGCTCGATCGATCGTCGGGGGGTTAGAATCTGTATCCAGGCTCCGTTCGAGATCATTCTCGAGGATCAGTATAATCGAGAATCCCCGATCGAAAGGGCCCCGAGCTTGACTCGCTACTGCATAAAAAGAAAGGTGACACGCTATTTGTATCAAATATTCGTCCAAAATTCATCGGGACACAAGATTGAAAGGGAAGATACGCACGTGGACGCAGCGAACTGCACCCCGGGTCCGTGGCTGGATGCGCGCGAGACTAAATCCGGATTAGACGGATCACGCAGCGGGTGCCTAAACATCGGCATAATCGTAGGATCATTTCTGGCCTCGGTAGCAGCCTCGTCGATATCCGGACGGCGTCCTCCACCCATTAGATCTCGTAAAAATATTATAATTCGCCGCTGGACTCGAGATCTCTTCTTAGTAATGTCTGCAAAGTAGTATCTTCAGCTATTGAACAGTCAGAATGACTCCTCAGCAATTTCTTCCTACCCTTATGTGGGAAGAGTTTCTTTAAGAATTGTAATCGAGTCAAATTTTAACGTAATAATAACTTTTACTTAATCCCGCATTATTCAATGATTAAATACCGCATTCTAACTTGAAATTTAAACGCACGACGGGACTGATTTGCGTTCCTTGCGTACGTCTTCATTTTTACTTCTTCACAGCCTACACAGTTTCCTCTGGTTTTCTAATCTAAAACCTTTCCCGCAGTTCCAATCGCATACACGGTCTACAGAGACGCGCTCGCGTTCAATTAGACCCAGTATGGCGCTGCGAAAAGGGATCGAGAGGATCGTCGAGGGTAGAAAGCTCCCGGCTGACCAATTAGGCGAGATATTTATCCGTGCGCGATAGTCAACCGCCAGGACGACTCAATTACGCGAGTCCTCTATCGTCGACGTGAATATAACTGCAATTTCATTGCGTCTAACAGCTGTATTTCTTGCGCCCCGTACCGATAAACAGCTCCCTGTCGCTACCCCGAAGCGAAAGGGGGATGAAACCCGACGACACGTATAAAATTCTACGCCCGTGTACTGGCTCTTGCTACTAATACGATTTAATTAACAATTGTACGGTCTGCCAAAAGAAACGTAACTTAGATCGCACCATATGTACTCGACCCTTGAGTTTAAACTTTAAACGTACAACGAGGCTCCCCTGCGTCTTTCTTCATGCTTAAATCGTCAACTTTCATCATCTGTTTCTCTAACCCCTTGAATTAATTGAAGTGCACTGTGGATAGGGGTACTACTTATTTCTTTATTTGTTAACCGTAAGTTGTTACATAGTGCATTCATTTGTACGCGATTTTCCTCGGAGTAAATGAGCATCTCGCGAAGTTTCTCCGTCCGGTTTACCATCGCGAATAAAACGGTATGAATTTCGCGGGTGTTTCTTTTTCGAAAAGCATTTTCAAAAACGCGACCGAATGTCGGCGCGAACTCGTTAAAAGACGCGCGACGAGGGGGCGGGGTTCGGGGGCGCGAGGAGCGCCGATTATAAATTCAAGTTGAAACTTATAATCGTGTTTGTTTTAATTAGAACCGCAGCGTGCGGCTGGTTCATTTAAGACTCGGAGTTTGCAGGGCCCCTGTTTCGCTCGGTTCGTCGCCCCTGCCCCCCAAAAGCCGCAGGCCCGCAGCTCCGGGAAGTCTGGTGAAAGAGAGACAGAGAGAGAGAGAGAGAGAGAGAGAGAGCCAGCTCGAGCCTCGACTCCCGTTAATTTCGCGTGAGGCATTAGTACGTTAATAAACCGTTATTTATTGGCACGCTCCTTAAGAACATTTATTTCTCGGTTCCGACGCATTTTCCGCCGCGCCTTTACTGCACACTAAATCAACCACCGATCTCGCTTCGGGGAAGCGGCCGTGCCCGCACGAATAAATCTGCGGACGTACTCTTCTTGTTTCCGCGCGTTTCCTCGGCGAGTTTTTGGATACCGCGTACGGCTCTTTCTTTTTCTCCCTGTAACGATTTCTCGATCGGCGAATCTTCTTTTTCTTATCTAGCGTTCCGACTTCGATCCTGCTCGATCTTTATCGCTGAACATGAAGCGTGGTACAAATAGTCTAATTCTGTTGTGGTGATACTAAACTGCTATTTATCTTTGTTTTTAACAAAGCTGGGGCATATTACCCAGTTTCGCACTGGTAATCCTTGCACGCTGCTCGGAAATAGTTGTAGAAACGATTCTTGATAATCGTCTTGTCCACATTATGCTTCCAGCTTCAAGTCAACAAACTGAGAAGAAATAAAAGATTTCTATCTGGAAGTGAAGAATGAAAAGAATTTGGAACAACAACTCGATTAGGTTCAAAGTAAGTAAAAAAGTAGAGTAAAGGTGCGTAGTGTTATAAAGTTAGTCATCGTACGAGCTGTAATTGTACAAGATGGCTTCCTATGCCACGCAAAGCAGTCAAGTATGTTTAAATTGATCCGCGTCTTTTTAGATCAGGGATTTTACGCGGATAAGTTTCGAATCGCGACAAATCCGATCTCTCGCATCGTTCGTCCTGAGATTCGGCCCATTATCCTGGCCCACGAGAGACTCCGCGTACGAGTCTACGATGAAAGGAACCCTTTATGCCACCACCTTAAACCGTCAGGTCGGATAGGAAGGCAAAACGGTGTGTAATCAGAATCACCATCCCCAGATTACAGTGATACTGTTTTTCGAAGAATGACACCGGCCCTACACGAGTCCTGCCCCCTTTTTTCACAGTCTCCAGAGTTTAAAAGACTCAGTGCGACATTGATACGTTCCGCTTTGGTTAACTCCGGCTAAAATCCGATTGAAATGTAAAGCGGAGCCTTGAGATGCTGGATTAGGGGATTGGAAGTTGGAGGAAGAAAACTGACAACGATACTTCAACGTGTTTTGATGAATCATTATAATAATGGCAGGCGATAGGTCACAATTATTCAAACTATAGAAATATCTTCTTGAGAAATGTAAAATAATTCTTTATTCAAATACATATTACAAGATTGAGGATTGTTATGCGAAATAAAAATTGTCTGTGTTCATTGCAAGGTACATACATTAAAAATAATGCAATAATCGAATCGGTGTACAGATCTTAATTTTTTAAAATTAATTTTAACCTACGTTTTTTTACATTGAAAATGTAAGAGATGTGTATGTGGGACAGATGAGACATCTGGCGGTAGCTAAGAAATGTCCTCAACGAAACTTACCCTTCGAGCAGTGGTAAAATTACGCGCGTGTCGCTCGTTCTGACGGTCGTCTGCGATATTAGTTCCGGCCGATAAGGTTGGATGTAACCTAGAAATGGTAAGGAGGCTCCAGAGTCTAGATTATCATCAAATGTTACATTCTCCGACAAAAAAATTTTGGATATTTAAAAAAAATAATAATAATTTCAGACATGGGCCCCAAACCAGGGGCCAGTAAAATTCTTTCAATCATCTTTTACATCTCTCAAGGTTTAGAAAAGTAACTCTTTTCTTACTCTTAATACATAATTTATTTGTCAACACGAATTTTCCATAAATATATCATATATCAATATTCATCATATATAGCTTTTGCTTGCATTTTTTTTAGCACATACATCTTTATCCACAGTTTTTCTTTTTAAATCTCTTAATTAGTAGTTCTTTGTACCGAACCGACTTGCGTCCCCGAACTCACAGTTCTCGCATCGCACATTAATCATCGAGAATCTATTTTTGCAGATTGCGACTGGTTATCACTTATGTTCGCTTACTTTCGAAAATGACAAGTCTGTGTACCCGCTTCGTTCTCTCTACGATATGTCCGGATATGTCTCGCCACGAGATCCTCCCGTTATTGCCACCTGGTTCGCGTGTGTCTTTGTACTTTATTGTTTCGTTTTCCCTAAATGTTCAATCTGCAAAAATATATTTCCCCAACGGACACGTCACTTCAACGTACTCGAACCAAGATACAGATCAACCGTATAAGCTTACACGATGTACAACGATGAAGATCGATTACAACACAGTCAAACTTAACGCGGAGACTCTTCAACCTGTTAATTAGAGAAAATGCTGCTGCTTATCAATTTTCTCTAAGAATAATGCTTTCTTTTCTGTTTACTTATTTACTTCGCCAATTCTGTGCTTCAACGGTACAAACGAAATTATATTCATACTTTATTTACCTTAAACATTTGCACACATTTCATTCGACTTGGAACGTTTCCATTACTTGGTACTTGGTGGTGCTTCTAATATCTTTCTTTGGATAATAACATTTTGAAATTTTTCTCAAAACGTTCGAAAATAAATATAAGTCCATTATTATTGGTGATGTATTCTTTAAGGAACAAACACATGCAATTTTAGTTTTTCGCTGGTTATTATTTTGTACGATCGAAACGAAAGCATGAAGGTGATTGTAAATTTATTTAGCAAGGTGTCAACCTGCGAGACTATAAATTGTCGATTAACAGGTTGAACGGGTCTCCGAAATCGATATCGAAATTTCTTGCTCACAACATTATTACGAGAAAATTTATTCGAGGATTTATACTCGAAAAGGGAACGTCACACGGCGAAATGCTCGTTCCTAATATAAATTATCGCGCAACCCACGCTACACAGTCTCAACTCCATAAATTTTTTTACTCTCTCTCTCTCTCTCTCTCTCTCTCTCTGTCTATCTATCTTTCTTTTCCTCTCTTCCTCTATTTGTTTGTTTTGTTGCGACAGACCGCGCAGGTAGATATACTTTTATATTTATTTAGATATACTGCTAATCGACACGCTACAACTCTCGACCAGCAAGAGCAAGTTCGTTTTAAATTATACTCCTCCTCGTCACCTACTATCATATACATAGAATATTTTTTTTCTCCGCTTTTCTCGTCCTCTCACTCATTCACTCGCTGATTCGCTCACTCTTTCTCTCTTTATTAGGTATCTCCTGATAGTTGACCCTCATACGCTTCTTCATTGAAAATTCACTCGTTTTCATTCTCAATTGACAACTCACATTCTCAATTTGATGTGCAGTAGAACCACGATTATCCCAACGCGCTTCATAACGTAAATAGCTCAATCTAAGGCAGTGCAAGCGTCGAAAACTACTGCGTCGTCTTGAAGTCAATCTTTTGTTAAACAGTCGCCAGTTACTCAGAACAATGCTTCGAGCATCGACAAAATTCAAGGATCCAACGTAATAATGGTTAACGGTGCAAGCTATCGAAGGTTTCAGTTAGAATGATTTGGTTTCGCTTAATCGCTAATCTTCCGGACAATTAATTGACTTCAAAGCAACATCGCTACCCCTCGCTATACGCCAGATCAATCAGCTTTGCTCGCGCAGAAGAATCATTACCGGAACGTAACTTGTCCAAGCTTCTTAAGCACGAAAGCAGTGTTTTCTTAATTGACCATGAGTTCAATGGAATCGCTAACGAATTAGAAATCTTTGCTTTTCAGACGTTCGCAGTCCTTTGCTGAGAAGTGTTCAATTATTACCATCAGCTATTCATTCGGATTACATCGATGATCTATCTTAATTTGCATTTTTCTAACACAGATATCTCATAATTCCAACAACACCGAACATCAACCTTCCGTCATCTCGAATTAATCATCATCGTTCCTGGAACTCCATGAATTTAGTATTCTATAATATCAATACACCAATTTTGTAACATTCCAGTGACTCTGACAATTACTAATTGTAAGTCAATACTGCAACGTTTTAGTTCGTTGATACAATTTCTTATTCTTCCAATTCTTGAACGTTTCATTCTAACCTTCCAACAGCTTATTCACTCCGTTCCCTAACAATTTCATTGCCTAAATGTCCTAATCCATCAACATCCGAATCTTCAAAGATCTCACTGACTAACCACTCAACTGCGGATTTTATGCATTCACGGTGAACATGGTCGAATGAAAAATTTCTTACAATCGAGTTAGACAATATTTATTTTCCACAGTAATCCGTAGCCTGCTGATCAGTCAATACCCTAATTTATTAAGCACTCTAGTCTTCCAATGTCCTAGTCGTCATCAAACCCTTTTCTTCTCTTCTCAGCACTCATTCGAACATTTTGACACCGACCAAGTTTTTTTCGCTCGGAAGAGCACTCCTTAAAAATCGCCATGATTATGTCCCTAAAAAGGTGTGAAACGAACCAAAAATAATTACCCACCTAACTCGGTGCGGGAGACACGGATTATGATTGCGCGAAGTTGAGACACAGCGCTCGAGCCACCGACGAAACGAAGAGATACGAGGTTCTGGCTATCGACAGCAATGACTGTCTTCATCTCTGATTAACATTAATTACATGTCTAACGGTGGAACACTGCCTAGAGTCTATATACCAATCACAGCGACACAGAACGTCTTGAGAACGTGCCTACAGTTTATAGCGAACGTTAATCTATGTTTGCAATTTACGCGTATCATAAATATATATATGTATATATATGTAAGTGTAGGTGTAACTGTGTGTGCATATACGTAACATATACAACATACAAACATCGGCTTACTCGATATACAGACTATTCACCGAGGACACCGAAGGCGTTCATGATCACTTTGTATTAATTTAGCGACATGTCTTGCAAACATTAGCGATTTCTTCCTTCTTCATATGTAGATACACATGTAGATAGTATCTCGACCACTGATTGTACGAATACGATTTGTGCCGGGCACAACAAGCAATCACATTGAAGTTCTCCGCGTTTTATTCGCCTGATTCTACACTTAGAAAAAGATCTTCGGCTCTTTCGAAATTGATTTTACCTTTCTATATTTAGGTCACGGGAAATGGCTGAATAGAACGCGGAGCGAAACACGTAGCGTATAAATGCGACGTCGGCACTCGACTAATCATGCGTGTGCACGTTTATCTGGTATTATTTAATTATCTAGTGATCGTAGAACCGCGGCTTGTGACATGTCGATCCATCTTGATCGAATTTTCCAAGGAAAAGTAGAAAATCATTTTGGAAACTTTCGAGAAATCTGTCCGTGCGATTCGATCTTTGAAAATTACTCGCGAAAGAAATTGTTTTTAGTTGATAATAAAAAATCGAGAATGTTTTTATTCAGGTCGTGTAGATTCGATCTATTTCAATCAAAGACAAATTGGAGTGGATCGAATGTGCAGTATTATAATTTGAAAAAAGACCGCAGAGCACGTACCTCTAGATCGTTTATCATTATCTCTGATGAAATACTTCGACTAAACTGTTAAACTCTGAATTGACGTACAATTTCGTCAACACGATAAATAATTGATTCTTCAAGCTCAGTATAGATGTTCTGACAACGTTTCGTTACAGATCCATTAGTTAATAATAGTCTAGCAGCTCCTAATTATCTCTCTATCCATTTGCACTGTTCGATTTTATAACATCTCTTCAATTCTGTTTCTCTCTTCATACTCCGAATTCGAATCTCGTTAAGAAGTTCATGGATAGATCTTTCCACAGCGGGGTACCGCTGCGTTTATGTTACTTACAGGCTATATTAAACAACTTAGAGTAACGTTCTTACGGATAGTTTTTAATGGATATACGGTGCTTATTATCGCGCTAATCAACATTGACTTCACAGGAGTAGTTATGCAGTTTCGTAGTATCTTCCGAGAAGAAGAACCTTCCTCAGGGACACCATTGTGTTTTGTGCGCTGCTTTTCGCGTCACCCTCGAGTCAAACGAAGAAGTGAATGTTTAAAGTGTAGAAACACTTCCAAAGGAACAAAATCGAATGGTTAATATTCGTAAACATCTTAAACTTGAAAAATAAAATAATACGAAAATGACAAGTGGAATGGGAAAAACCAGGATTTCAGACTAAAAGAGATCAAGTTTCTGCGCTAATAAAAAAGCTTTTCTCGAATTAGAAGTAGCAAACTCGAATACCCAATCAGGGGAAAGTGAAGAAATAGAGAGAACTCGATGGTTCCACGGACTTACATGTACAAACTTTACAGCCCTCGAGCCTACACGGGGACCTCCCCTACTCCTAAATTGACTACGATTATTGACTCGTGACATGCTCGCGTAAAAAACCCCCTAAAATCATCCAACCAACTAAGGATTTCCTTCTGCTTATGCAGCGTATCTATCCACGTTCCCTAATGGTCCTGTAAAAAAATATAGAAAAGTCTATCGCGCGAGACGAGTGGAAAAGAAACGCGAATCCTTGACACCGCGAAAGGAACTACAATAATTCTGCGAAATATAGGGATCGTCTCCGGTTAATTCTACTGTCTTCGTTGCATCTACTTATCTTTATATTATAATACGTACATTTCATGTAACTCGACGAAATCTTACGTAGAAACCACCGGCTCGATCATCACATTGTTTCAAGAGATTCTGCGTTCGGAAGCGGTCGCGAGGAAAACTGTGAGCTCTCGAAATAAATTTGGGGCCAGCAGCTTTTCCGCTTGGGTGGAAAACTAGCTGGAACGCGAGAAATTGTTGCCAGAAGTCGGGTGCGATTAGAAAAATATTGTTCGTCGAAAAATCGTTCTAACTTTCCTGATTGTCCGATTTTGGCTTTGTCCCTCGCCGAGAGACCCTCCATTTTACACACTCCGCTATTTTCCCTTGACCTAATCGAACCTACGAAAATATTCGCGTCGATCGAACTACGTTCAATAGCAGAAGCTTGCACTCGTCATCCTTCACTTCCTGTCCACTGAATTACAGAAATGAGAACCTAGATGTTTGTAACAACGTGGGCGAATTCTCTTGACCGAAGAAGACGTTTCCGATGCGTTATACTCTGAATTTATGCTTACATAATGATCCTAGTAGATGACGACAGCATCCATTACACGAGAAACTATGTAACAATCACATGCAATCTGCACTTACGCCTAATCGATTAACCCTAGCCTTACGCGCTACTTTATTGTCCGTTCTGGAACATTTGCCTAAAATTATTTATTGTCTTGTCACACAGTATTGTCGGTTATTATTAGTTAGATTACGCCTTGATTACAACTATCTGTTGTCTGGATACTAAGGAAGACGTTCGTGGAGAAGCGTTCTCTTCAATGAAGAAATTAATTGTGGGAGATTAATAAGCTGCGTGGAAAATATCTTCGGAAGAAAAGAAGTTTTTTGTTGGAAAAAGAAAATTTGTCCACGATGAGAAATTTCTTGTCGAAAAATATCAAGACAATTTGATTGTGGAAGCGACGAAAATATTTCTCGTAAAAAGATGGCGTCGATGGAGGAGGAGAAATCAAAGATGAATACAAAGATTATTGTCTGGACCAACAATACCGCTATTCTTACACGTCTTAGAAAAAGTCTAAGTCAATTAGTAAGGCTCCTAGTTCTCATAAACAATATACATCGTACAAAGTATACTCGTTTTAAAAACTATTATCATTTCTGTGCGGATCAAAAAAGTGCTGGTGCAGAGTATTGTCCCTAGAATTCAGTCAACATGTTCTTCTATCTAATCCTAAGCTAGATTCACAGTGCGCTAACAAGAAACTACAAGCGGACTTGATTAAGGCTGTTTTCGTGCCTCGAGTACTTTTATCTCTGCTATTTGCTGAAAGTAAAAGTAATCGGGACGCGAACGGACGACTAGTATGTTAATACGTGTATCTTTAACTCTCCTAGGAGCTGAGCAGTTCTTTATGTAATTAATACACAGGTGAAAGATTTTTTCAGTATAAATTTTTTCAGAAGAAATATTTTCGGTTTAGAATACTCCTCCGATTTTTAATTGAAATATGTACCGACAAAGCTCGCGTTCTGGCAATAAAAAAACGAATTTTACTTGTCTTTCTGATTCGCTTCTAAGAAACCGCGTATATCGAATCCGCGTAAGTCGAGGACTTCCTGTAATGGAAATTTATTTTTTAAAAAAACTGGAAATGATTTCTTTTACAGATGGCGCGTTTTTAAGAGAGAATGTTTGCTCAGCTCCGTTAATAAATTACCTAGCTATGATTACCTATTGTCGCAGTATATGTTTATATATGTTTCCCTGCTTACAAATACACGCGCAGAGCGCCTCATATCAGTACACAATTAGTACACGCAACACTAGACATAGAATTACGATTACATTAAGAAACACTGATCTTAATTACACCTCGGTTACGCTTAACATTGTAAACTCTTAAGTTTAGGCTTACCAGAGACTTCTATAATTATAGTACACAAATACATCTGATGCATTAAATGCACATTTTATCTATGTATGCTGGGTGTGCGCTCGTACACCTCTCGTACAAAATTTTCAGATATTTTTACCACATTCGCTATCTTCTTAAGAATTATCGTCGCATTCGCGAGACAAATGGAGGGACGAAACATTGAAAATGTACTTTTTATAATCACACTGCGGGCGTGTATGCAAATTCCAATTTTCACAGCTTATTTTGTGAAAATTGGAACGAGGCAAAAAACATATGAACTAGAATCTTAGAAACAAAATATTATTTTTTATTCATATATTTTTCTTTTACCTTATACGTTCACAGATACTACAAGTGCATAAAGGCCCGCAGTCTAATTATTCACGTAGTAAGTGGGGCTCAAAATAAAAATTTCAATTTATATGGTTTATACTATGTTTAATTTATAAATTATTTTACTTGTCTCTTGTAGTAAAGTATCAAACTTCAAAATTTACTGTAATTAAATTAATTTGAATGTTGTATACAGGGTGTGGCCGGACGGGTGGTACAATCGAGCAGGGGGGATACTACATGTAAAATGTTTTCGTTTGACGCTTCGCTTTCGAGAAAATCGAGTTCAAAGTTCCGCCAGTTTCGCGTGCGCGCGCTATAGTATTAGTATATGCACAAAATAGAATTGGTTGACCATGGTCTGACGCGTCAGACGATTCCTATGCAATAGCACGTGTATCCGCTGCATTTTCAAACTCCATCTTCTCGAAAACGAAGAGCGTCAAACAAAAAAATGTTATTCCTTTTTTCGACTTATTTTTACATGTAGTATCACGCCCTGTTCGGTTGTACCACCCGGCTACACCCTGTACAAAATAATGGCGAATAAAATCCATAAAACACAATGATCTCTCGAATCAGGGTCGAAATAATCAACAAATATCGAACGCACACCCTTAGAATCATGATTGTTCGGCCACTTGGTGACACGAGTACGCCACTTTCCCTAAAACCGACGGCGATACAAAAATGTTTTTTGTCGCATCTCATGCGGAATTTTCGTTTTGTTCGCAAAACCCACGTACGTGTGTAGTTTTCGTTAGTTTCACGACTCTCGCTACCAAAGGTACGCACGGTTTTTTAAATATATATATTTTTTTGTTTTTATTTTGTTGTACGCGTTCGCGTGAAAACGGTCTTTCTACAAAATGGCGGCGAGGGCTCGTTGTCCGAGGGGTTTCATCCGACTAGCGGGCCCCTACAGTCGTGCAACAGCTTTTTAATATGTTTCCTCTTATTTCATCTTTGCTCGCATGCCCTTAACTAGGTTACTTATTATCTTAAGACGGACAGGACTTCCGGAAATCGATCGACACGGAACGCACTCTGCAAAAATCAATCAGTAAGCCGTAAAAATTCGTACGGTGGCAGGAAGACTTAAAAAATATTACGAATCGCAACATTCTGCAATTCGAAAATTATTTGTATCTCACAACCTAAAATATTTTTTGAACAAGAACAAGTCAATTCTTTCCGGTTTGATTAAACTGATTAAATACAAGCATATTCAGCAGTGTACAAATTGTTTCGAATTATGGTTTGGTAATTTTTGGTTGCTTCAGCTTCATATTTAAATAAAAAATGTCTTGCACGAATATTCACAATTCGATTAATAGAAATTGAATTTTCCAGTTGGGGGATTTAGGTGTTTTTCTGAGTGGTTTTAACTATTTCATGCTGACGCTGATTTTTCGAGTTCAGTGTCGATCACTTCTCTGTTTTAATAAATATCGTTCGAGCGACTTTAACAGATAAATAAATTAGTCTCGATAGAGATCGATCGCGTTTCTAGCGACCATTAGGCTAGACCAGCGTTTCCCGAAGCTTCTGAAATATTTTCATCGCGACCCGCCCGAATATTTATAACAAAATATGATTCACAGATCCGTTCCCTCGAGATTGTTAATTCTTCTACATTTGACAGGACAATTCTTCTAATATCTTCTGAGAGCTGCTTCTTTTTTTTTCTGGGTAGGAGCGATACTCTCACAGTTTGAGAAACGCTGGGTTAGGCTACTTTTAGTATTGTCTTCACTGTCGTTGCAAGTGTAGTCTCGATAGGAATAGTAAAAAAGTATACCTACAGCGTTCTCTCGAAAGGAAAATTGCGGCTCCTCGGCTATCAAGTAAACATCGAAAGTTCATTGTTCGCGTATCTTGCTGCAGTGCCATCAACGGAACATCGATGACTAGTATTGTCATCAATATTGTAAACGTCGGAACAGCTCGATGAGCATGCTCTTCGCAATACAGTAACTTATTAACAAGGTGCACGCGTACGTTATTGTTAAGATTATTGTCTTACGTTAACGCTCCGTTACCGATTAGACGATTTTTCAAATCCTCCCATTCGGTTTCAGTATATCTTTTCATAGTTGTTTAACCCATACCATAGTCGATGTTTGACGCCATCACGGTGCGAATCCACGGTACGTATTTCGGCACATAGGCGTAGACCCCTGGCAATTTAGGGTGGGCACATTTTATCCCCCAACTTACGATACCACCCACGTACCATTTGTCTTTCTCTTTCTCGTCTTCGCAGAGCAGGGGACCTCCCGAGTCGCCCTGTGCATTAAACAAATTAACAGTTATCAGAGCACTTAGATTTTAAAAGGTGGGATACAATTTTTGTGACAATCTTGAAGAATATACTAAGGACATTCGGAATTCGAATGGACCGGTCTTATTAGTGACCACTCTATCATCATTCTTCCAGATTCTCAAATATTTGAGGGCCTCTAAAATTTCAGAAAACTCACCTGGCACGCATCCTTCCCACCATCAAGATAGCCAGCACAGATCATTCCATCGGTCACGTTCACTTCTTTATGCGCAAGCCAGGAATTGCACATCTCCCTATTCACCACTGGAACCCGGACTTCGTTTATCGCTAGCTCGTACTCGGACGCTGTAAGATTCATTGCAATCCCTAAACAAACTGTATCGAATCAGGAACTGAACAATGGGAGAATTCTTATTGTACATACTGTCAGAGTCGTTCTTCTTGCCCCAACCGATCACTGTGCACACAGTCCCAGGGACGAGAGGCTTGTTAGCTGGTGGCAGGCAAACTGGCCTCAAATCGTCGTGGAACTGGACCCGTTTCTCCAGCTGAGAGAAGTAACATTACACAATGATTTTACAACATTCATTTACTTCGGTACACATACATTATGAAAGCTTAGATAGTTTTAACAAGATGCAAGCCATGTGTCGATATCCCTAAATTCTTCTAATGAAATGACAGCCACCTATTTTTGTCAAATGTGTAAAATCCGCTATCTACTTATGAATCTATAAAACTAGAAGATGAACTACCTGGAACAGAGCCACATCGTTGTCATGAGCGATGCCTAGATTGTAGTTAGGATGGGGCACCACTTTCTTCACCTTCATCTTCTGTCCAAGGTAAGTATGCGAATGTCTCCTAGTGATCCCCAGTTGTATCGTCCAACCGGATACGTCGGAGTAATTGTAACTAAACATCAGAAACAATCATTCAAGAGAACGTCGAAAGGTCGGACATTTCTAAAAGTGGAAGGACATACATCAGAGTAATTGAGAGAGATAAAATTATGATTGACTCACTTCCCGACACAGTGACCCGCAGTAAGAATCCACTGATCAGCTATGAGGACCCCAGCACAGTAGAAGACCTGCTCAGGCCCGCCCAAAATCGCAGCTAGAAATGGCCAATCGCCTGGCGCAGATTCGACTCCTCCCACAATCCTTGTCTTGACCTTCGAATTCCCATACACCGACCTCCTCCGTCCGCAAGCTAGATCATTAATGGCACCTTTAATTGCTGGGAGAACGTTAATGGTATAGATTAACGTTCGATGGTTTTATTGTTAAGTTTATGCTACCGTATTCCGAGCACGTGAGCTCCACCATGGGATAGGGCTCCTGATCAGTGATGCACTCCTGGAATTCCTTCAGCAGATTCCCCTGGGAAGAGTTGGTCTCCCTTTTCGTGAGGTTGGTGTCGTATGTCGTCAGTTTCGACAAATCTGCCACTCTGCAACAAAAATAGAAACCTTTGAAATCGAACAGTGGAAGTTGAAGATTTGTGAAGAGCTCGAGATCTTCCCTATAAAGTCACCAAGAAAATGGCGCTTCATGGAGGTGTCAAGTCTGTTTGATGATGCTAGGTCGAGAAACTCGGAAAATTGAAAGATTGATTCTCTTACGTGTATCCGAGCTTGGCGCAAATTGTTTTGGCGGAGTTCGACTCCCAGTGTGAGATGCAAGCTGGCATAAATTTGCCCACTTCAGCGTGGAAAACTTCCAGTCGTCCTTCAGCTATGTCTCCGTTCCTTTTGCTGAGTCTTACTGAAACGACAAGCATAGGAAAGTCATAGTCATCAGTAATTAGCGTTTGATGAAATGAAAGGTGTTCAGCCATATACATAGAATTTTTCTTACAGCAGTAGCGTTCGTCTTGCCCCCATGGGCAGTCCATGACCCCGTCGCAAACATGGTTGGTCGAGATGCAAGCCTTCTCGCCGCAGTGCCAAGGCGATTTCGAGACATTGTTCTTCGCCAGGATCGGCTTCTTCACGATCTTGGTGTTGTGCACCGACCACCCAATGCCGGAAGAAGCACTGCAATGCACGCAGCCCATCTCGTCGCTGTGATCGGCACAGTCCAAGTGGCCGTCGCATCGCCAGTCGACCGGAATACATCTGTTCCCGTCGCATTGGAACCCACTGTTGCATACTGTGCAACACGGAGAAACAGGTATCAGATACCCCAATCAGTGTGACAGCCCCTCAAAGTCAAATGATTGAACGATTAAATTTTTTTAATAGAGATTTACCTGCTACGCCACAAAGCCAATTCGATAATGCACACGTATTTTCTCACTCTTGTTACGCGTCGTTTTTTAACGGACGGCAATAGAAACGAGCAAATGGGAGGATTGTTGAACCAGCGATCTATGAATATTCTCAACCGCTGATATTTGCCGTGCGTTTTCATTTCGGCGCGTGCTGGTGAATTTAAACCAATCGAGGAATTTTACTCGCGTGCGAATCAAACGAACCGTCGTTTATAAGTCCCCTCGACACGCACCCCTTTGGGTAAGTGGAATCATTGCGAAATAAATATTTAAACGGAAATTGGTAAATATTGAATCTTTTGGAGGGAACGGAGCGCCTGTGCGTGTGCAATAGCGATCGAGAATAGTTAATAAATTGATAGCCAGCTACACGGTTTGGTCCTTTTTAATTAAATATCGGCGAGATTCATCGAGGCGTGCGCGATGGAAATACAGAAATGTATACCGACTACACTTCCCGTTTCGTTCCCTGCATGAAATATATAATTACTCTTCCCGTAGCCACCTGATGTTCGTTTTAACCTGTTAAGACGAGCTAAGTCGCCATTCGTGTTCTCCATCGTCGTTTAATAATTTTTAATTTTCTAGTTCGATCAATTATTTATTTCACAATGTCCCACTGTATTGTGTTACATTATCAATTTTATTCACCTTGTAATTAATGATCCTAAAAAGTTAATTTCTGCAGTGTAGTATTAAACTTTGTTTGGAACCAGCCAAGTATAATAGAGGTGAACGAATCGCCGTGATAAATGTTAATGTTCAGTTTTCCTATCGCCAAATAAATA
Organism: Lasioglossum malachurum; assembly: GCA_028455605.1. Taxonomy (NCBI): domain Eukaryota; kingdom Metazoa; phylum Arthropoda; class Insecta; order Hymenoptera; family Halictidae; genus Lasioglossum; species Lasioglossum malachurum. Next base: position 28,758,180 of record CM052315.1, read on the forward strand.
ACTTCGATTTTGTGGAACTGTTATGATGTCTGGTGCGATAGCATTAAATCGATTTCTCCGCTAAGGGAATTACAGTTACGGGGTTCATTCTCGGTTGATAAATGTCCGAACGATATTAAATACATAACGACGTCTGTTCAAGATGTATACCTAGCCGGTCGTAGTAAACTCTGGAAAGCGTCTCGGCGCGGCGCCGAAGATTGCCCGTCGTCTGATCGTTTAATATAGATTTTGCAATTATGGTTCCATTAGTGGCGGCACGTGTCACGTATCACGCACGCGAGATCGCATCGTAAACTGCTGCACACCGATACACGGATCGACGTGCCATATTACGTCGCTGTGTGGTCTTTTCGAACTCGTTTTGCGAATTTTTGCTGCGAACGTAGTTCTCTCCCGTTCGAAAGCTCTAAATTGTGTGAGCACCGAAACACGGATCTTTTCAGGTGGTAAAAGAACGAGTTCGGAAGTAAAAGATGGACCCCGTGACGAAAACTAGAAAGCAGAAATTTGACAAGAGTGACGACAGATCGGCAAAGTAATAAATTCGTAGACAATACGACTGGAAGTGGTCATTAACTCCGAAGAGCGTACCAGCCATTTTCGTCCAACTGTAAATTCTGTTTCTAATCTAGGACAGGACAGGTTCTAAATTTCTCGGGTATAATGATTGCGAGAAACGGGATGAAACGGCGTGCAAAACGTAGAACTGGGGAAATATCGCGTCGAACCGGATCGATCCGGAGCGAGCCCCGTAATCAGAACGCAATTTAGTCTTAATTGACCGCGAGCGTAAATGAATCGGTTTATTAGCGACGGGGATCGATTCTCGATTGCGCCATTCGTACGCCCGGCAATCGATAGGCGAGACTTTCCAGCCCTTGAAACGCCGATAGTCGATTCGGTAATTGCGCCGCGTGACTCGGACTGCGATCGTTTAATCTTCCTGTTGTCTGACCAACGTCGGCCGGTACCACTGGACCAGCGAAACTGTAATGAATTTACCGAAATTCTCCTCTTCAGACGATCTCAACGCAGTTCCGATAAACTAATACTGATACTTCTCGAAGGAATGCTTTGTACCTTTTATTTAACGATGTAACCCAATTCATGTAATGATGTACCTAATTAATTCTATCAGCGAGATTCTATTTACCGCCTTCTCTGGAAACAATTCGATAAATACTTCGATAACTCAATATTCCAATCACTGATCGTAATCTGATAACTACTGTGCGGATATTTATTGCATTTGTAGCCGGTCTCCTAAGATGCACAACTCTAACTTCTCAGTACAATTGAGACTTTAATAAATCCTGAATAAAATGTCGTTGTGTTGTGTTTCCAACTTAGTTTTCATTTCAATTTATTTTCCGCCCACTCGGGGTACGTTGGATATTCGCGATGCTCTCATCTTTTTTTTAATAACGTTCCACCAACGCGAAATTCCTGAAACTCTTACAAATAATAAATCTCTTTAAAAACTACCCTAAAAAAATCGAATCTTTCAAGATCTTAAAAAAATACACCCGCATATCTCTTTGTAAAAAGGGCTACACTGTACAACAGGCAAAACTACCAAAATAACGGCGAGCTTTTTTCGACGGATTTTCTTCTCCACGCACATCAGTCTGACGATAACAAGCAATGATACCAAGTGAGTCACACGAGCGTCTGGCAGACCAATCGCGGATAAAACGACCGAAACGTACCGTCGAACGGACCCTGTGAACCAAGAACACATCCGGAACAATAAACGAAGTCAGGACAATTAAGGAAATGGTATTAGATCGCCGGGAAACGATCGGAGAGTCGCGCGATCGAGCCGCGATGGTCGGTCAACAATGGGGAAAGCATTCCACTGGGAGAGAGAGAAGAACAGACGAACGGAACAAAAGAGTCGTGAACGCCGATGCGAACGCAAACAATGGATATCGGGTTTAGAACACGTTAGTCGGCAATTGGTCCGGCCTACACCGCCGAAGAAGTATAACTGACGGAAGCGTTGGCTGCGCTGTTAAACAAAAGACCATCGTCGGAGTCGCATAAATATTTCCGGGTCCCATTGTTCCCCAGTTGTTTTGATTCCAGGTCGTCCGTTTTGATTCATGCGTATCCCAAGATTTTTCGTAACTAACAATTTCGCTGATTTTGAAGTCGGTAAATGTTAATTAAGAGGATGATTGATAAATAGACAGTGGAACGAATAAATTTTGCAAATTTATGACTAGACAGCGGATCTTCATGCTAAATAAAAACTTTCTATCTGGTTTGCAACAAACTGGAGTGTGAAATAGAAGTTTATGTCCTTTCTTAATATGTTTAATAGGTTGAAAATTATATAACAGCATTTTTTAATTCTTCTAATACATTTACTGTTTTAAATTACACCTACTCATTTTTGTCACGAATGCATAAAATCCGCTGTCTACTGATGACACACGGTGTATGTTTAAAAACGTGTATAGTATTTTTATTCCACCTGTTTTAATGTGAGTAGATCTCTCAGATACGAAATTGTTTTTTTTATTTTGGTTTTATGAGAAGATTTAAGTTTGGAATTATGTTTGGCAGGTATAATTTAGTGCGATATCGCGTGCGCGCAGTAAGGTATTCGCAGCAAATTTTGACGTACGCACAAGTCAGGCCGAAGCGTCACAGAGCAAAGAAAAGCAGAATTAGAATCGCGAAAGAATCGAGTTCCAAGCCGTCCGAGAGTTTGAACGCTGACTCGCCTATATTCTGGCCGTCGTCCGGCTGTCCCGACGAGATTATTTTAATCCCACGATTATCCACCTCTTTATCAAATGCCCGAGACTTTATCCAGTAGGCTTATCCCTGCTGAAGGAGCCGGATAAATGGCTGCCGAGGCCTTGAACGAAAATGACGGAGCGCCCGTGGCCGCCGGACAAAGAGTTACGCTCGACACGAACCGATCATTCGTTCATAATGACTAATTTCATGGCCTCTCTGTCGATCCATTCAAATCTCGTCTCTCTCATTTCCGTCGTGTTGTGCTCCCAAAATTATTATTTTGTAACTCTTGGTCATTCTTACTTCTCGTGGAAAGTATCGATTTTATACGAAACTATGATTCACTGTAATTTTGTTTGTTTTTAAAAAATCTAAAAATTTTCAGTGAATGGGTACCGATATCCCATTCAAGTCTTCCAGTAGAAAACTTTTGAAAAACATTGATTATATTTTTAAAGAAACTGAAATCGATAGGGTGATTACTTTTAACTAGATTTTATGCATTTTTGGCGGAAATGAGGAGGTGCAATTTAAAACAGTGAATAGATTTTTCGGAATAATGGAATCCGAGGAATATCGAAATTGTCAGAGTGGCTTCCGAGGATATTGTACCACGATTTCCGGTTGTCTTATTTCCCGAAAGTGACACGAGGTTCGAGGAACGTGTGGTTGATCAGAATGGCGACCGGCGGCGATCGAATCAGCGTGTCCCAAGGGAAACGGAACGAATCCCTGGGAGCACAATATCGGTTTCCCTCGATCGAAGTGGACGAGATCGAGAATGTTGTTAAACTTACCAGGTTTCTCCGCTCTCCTAGCCGCCTCCAGAACTTCCTGGTGCCCCACGCACTCGTCGGGATTCGAATTCTCCGGGAACTTCTCGCATTCCAGATACTGCGGCAGAGTCAGCCCGAACACGTCCAAGAAAAACCCGCAGCGTCTCTTGGTTTCTGCAGAAAATTTCAAGGAAACGTTCTTCTATAATTTACACAACTATAGGTGATTTGATAATTAATTCTCTGCGAGATTATAGGAAAATTTGGTGAAATTAACTGTGTAGTCTTTTAGAGAAAAATGTTAGGATCATAAAAGCTTTATATACTAAGAGATAAATATTCATATCTAAAACATTCTTAGAAAGACCTGTGACGCTTTCAAATTTTGTTCGCTGCTGTTTCAACAATATTCGAAACCACGAGTGCATTCTTGACCGGCCCGTAAAATGTCAAGAGTAATTATCTACATTAAATATAGAATACTGTTGCTATATTTTGTTCGTGTAAAAGCTACTCACGGAAACAGAGACTACGACATGGCCGCACAAGCTGTCCTCTGGATCCACATTTCGGCACGAAAACGCTACACAGGAAGAGGGCTGCCAATTCGTAGCATTTCACGGCTATCACGGTATCGTACAGCTCCAGCTCGTGTTGCGCGTCCCGCTGTCCGCAAGCGCCCATGTAATTCGGGAAGACGGTGAAATTGTACGGGATCTGGAGGAACCGACAACGGGCAGCACATGTGAACGCGTCTGGCATTTTAATTAGGGGCCTGAATAATTAGCGGTGGCCGGTGTTTCGCGGATCGTAAGCGGGAGTGCACCAAAAAATACCGGAAACCCTCGTCCCTTCAAAATTATTAAAAATTCTAGAGGTCTTGCACAATTACAAATTACAGCTTCCCATCTTTTCCCGACCCACAATTGTCGAATCGAAAATGGAGGAACTGACACATCTTATCAAAAGATGACAATAATAGTTTGAAGGAACCTGTGTGGAAGTTGCAAACGGAGGTTCCTTCAAGGATTTCCATGTATAATTTTATTATATTGAATGCACCGAGTGACGTCCCGATGCGTTTACGGTTCGAAATGCAACGATCCGAGTCAGAAGCATCGACAACCGTGTCGGGCGCTGTTTTAACCCGATTCGATGGATCTCGAGAATCTCATGGACGAATTCCTCGCAAGTTTATTGGGAATCGCTTCAAAGGAGGCAGCATAGATAGAACGCGGGGGTGGAGTTTACCTTGTGGTACTTGCAGAAGGTTACTATTATGGGCAGGCAGACACCGGGCATTGGATTCTTCTCCTCGATCATCCGCGGCGCTCGTTCCGTCATCGTGATCATATTCGTGTAGATCGTCTTTTCCTCCAATCGTATCGCAGTCTCAGGGTTCGCTGTTTTCAATTTTTGGAAACAACGCCGTATTAGATAAATCACTAAACTGTACATAGTTTAAATACTCAATAAATTCTTGCATTTTAATTTTTATGGAAAGATAAATCAGTTTGACTATTCTACTCCCATTTACAATGTTAAATATGCAATATTCGTAAAACGTATTTGATGAGTTCCTCCCTGTACAACGATCTTCGTGTGTCCAGTAAGCATAAACATGCTCAATACTTCATATTAATTAACTGTTTCCTGTATTCTACAGTTGATTCATTTGTATACGAGCTTGTAGAAGATTCATGACGAAAATTTCAATTTTGCTGGGACTTTGGAAGAAGTAGTGTAAACGATAAATCAGATAGTAAGACGTGTTGCTAAGTCCCCGAAGGGCCGGCGGTGGTTCGGATGCGATCCGTTTCTGAATTATTGGAAATTGAATCCCCCGGGTCACTTGGATAACACTAGATAACGCAATCAATTAGATAACGCTCCCGTTTCGAAGGAGTGCGTCCGACTCCGAAGGATTGGAACGCGCGAAACTTCCACCTGCGCTTGAGGGACCGCCGGGAACGTGTTTTGGAAAGCCACGTGTCAGTCGCAGGTGCGATTCCTCGGATACACCCGGCCAATTATTCAACGTTTTCAGTGCTACGGTTATGATTACGGGTATCCTCAGGCGACTCAACGCGGACGCTTATTTATTGACTCGAACCACTTCGTCTACGAGTTGCTACAATTTCCTTGGCGCACCACGTGTCTACAATTTAAAGCAGTGGACATATTAAAAAGATTTGAGCACATCGTTGTATCAATTTCAGCTTAATAAAATAATTAACAGAAGACGTATTTTGCATAAATACCCACAGTCTACTTATTCGAATGTGAATACAAGAAAAGATTATAATAATTTGTACACGACTCGTTTCACAATTATGTCCGAACATTTTGATTGTGGACAGAAAACTGCAGTCTATTAATAACTAAGAATGAAGTATATCATACACCAAAATAAATTTCAGTTAAAATTTAAAGATTATAAAATCCCCTTGTAAAAGGATCGTAAAAAGGAGAGGATTAATCTTTCAGCGGGACGGTCAAACAAAAAAGCGATCCAGCTAAAAATTTATGGATTCGTCACGCCATTAGCGAAATAATTGGACGTCAAAGGTCGGCTTAAAGTCGAGAGTGCCGGTGTGCGAGGCGTAGAGCGCGCGAGAGCAAAGCGGAAAATTTCTCGCCGCCAATCTGCCCGTGCCGTGACTGCGGCCCCATTAACCCAACTATAAATTACCGTGCAACTATGTGACACGGGCACACGCGTCGCGGTCCGAGAATTAGTCCGCGGATTATCTACACACTCTGTAGGCCAGCGCCGAGTGAAAACGATTCGCCGGCATTAAATCAACCGAACGGGCCACGTTTTCCCTCTTAACGGTCGCGCCAGCCCGCGAATAATAATTCTACTCGAGCCTTTATCCACATGGTTGCGCGCGGCAATTTTTAAAAAACTTCACCTCCCACACTTCAGTCTACCGATCTCTGGAAGATCGATCAAGTAGAGTGACCGGCCAATGACGAACAAGTGGATTAATCAAAAATATTCCTCTTGAATGTTCCTCTCTTTTACTTTAGAACTTGAAAATGATATATTTGTTCACACACACACAATCGTATACACACGATATTTGATTAAGTGCACGGTGCCTCTTGTATGAAACACGAAGAATGAACAAAGACCGTCTCTCCGAGAAAAATTCACTCCCTGCGTCACAGGAAAATGACAAAAACCTACGAAACAGCTCGAATGGAATTTAAGAGGGCGCTTCTTCTCATTTCCAGCGGAACCGTGCACAAAGGAGGCGCAATATTATTTAACGTCTGTGCCTCCGGACTTTATAAAAATGTCAATCTGCCTAGACTTCATAAAATCATGGTTGCAAAAGGCCGGAGACGAGAATAATTTCCTAGAATTTCAAAGGTTCGCGTCAGTTATCCGTCAGCGTTTCAAAAAGACGCTGTTTTTCCCAGTGTCTATTTTCAGCAGTAAAGAATGACTAAATCCGCAGTCTAGTGATCGTCGTCTCCGAACGGTTAAAGCTTATCACATGGATTACTTGCTGAACTGTTGCAGGTCGTGTAAATCCTAACGAAGTTCGATACATGCGACTGTATTGTGAAGAAAGTTACAGTGTTAAACGCAGTTCGGTGTTTGCCCCACGAGTCTAACAGGCTAAGGGAACGGGTTAATAATAATGATTGATAAGTACGTTCGACTAGTTCCCAACACATTGCGTTCGGGTTGATTGGAACCGAGTTAACGCGATCACGGAGCCAATTATCGGTCGACAGTGTACCCAGCGGAAATCCAGTGAAAGTGTACCGGATTGGAGAAGTTGTGCAGGGAGCGCGTTCCGTCGCGAAGTCGGTGTTGATGTTTGAAAGCAAGTAGCACACGGGCACCACCGTCGGCTCTATTGATCTTTCGGTACCACAAAGCTCTCCGTTCTACGTGCCCGTGCATTACACCCGCCTAACGTCACGGCCGCGTACACGTTCGTCGACGGAGAGCCCGGTACCTCCCGTGCAATAACGTCTCGCGTCGCGACGGGATTCGTTCGATATGCGAACGTTGTTTGCTCACATTTGAAGTACACGGCCAGGCCGCCGGCGATGATCAGAAGCGCGACCACGTTGAAGAACACCTGGACGAACCGGAAACGGAGCCGACCCGTGGTCACGTAGTGGCTGCCCGTCATGTCTCGGATGATCTGAAACCATTTGCAAAAAGGGTGGTCACGTTCACACAAGCCAGAGTTTTTCATGCAAATAGTAAACATTAGAAAAAAAGTGAAGGTGTCCTTCAGTTTCTTAAATGTGACATACGAATTGATTCGGTGCTACCATTTCACAATTCTCGAGTTGTGAGAAAGACTTTGAATTGAATGACAATTTTAATTCTATCGTATTTAATTCGCAACATATGAATGTAAGGATTTCAATAAATTTGAATGGACAATGTTCACCAGGATGAAACGGGTGGCAGTAAATGAAGAGGCAGATTTAAGGAGCAGAATATTAGCAGTGGGAGATGTTAGCGGCACAATGTAATTGCCCGAGAGAAATGGGTGCCCGAACTGCCGCAAATATTGCTGGTCATGTTGACCGCGTGTTCTACTTCGCAAGAGACCCCTCTGTTTGAGCAGTCAACGCACCCACGTTACATGTTGGCACGCACTGCTCGATCCCGACCCTACGTCGTCTCGTCGATATCGATTATAATTTCCTTGCGGCGGTATCACTCCGTCAAAGGACAAATTATGTCGCTGGCAGCCTGTTTCGCTACTGCAATAGAGGCCGACAATTTTGGTCCGGGAAAAATATTGAAAAATTCATTTTCCAGGAACGTTGTTCATGGAATGAACTTCCATTTCCTTTTTGTACTACTAACTCGGTTGTCGCCCACTGTTCTGTGAGCGAGGTAGAGAAAATATCCAAAATAAGGTCAGCCATTTTTTCCTTCGTTCGATATCTTTCTTTTGCTTCGTTGTTGTAAAATGGCAGACATAAATTTATTAATGGAGACTTAACATAGCACCACGTGCAGAGGGTTAAATGTCTTAAGAGAAATCGACAACTAAACAACTAAAACCACCTCATCTAATAATCCCGACGTTAAAAGCCCATGGAAGTTTACAGCTTCCAGGGAGCGCAAGCTGCACAGAATTTATCGCAGAGCTTCGGAAACGCATAAACCGGTGTAAAGCCCATTCCCGATATCAATTTCATCAAATGGGACAGCATGTGCTCGTGGATGAAAGCAGTCGAGCCGGGTCAACAGCAGAAACACCGTAACAAAATCATTTTCAGTGCTTTGGCGACTGACGAAGCCACGCGCGGCGGCAAGTAGAATAATCCGACGTTGGCCGGACACGCTGAAAATCGCTGGCCAGAGTTTCGAAGTGGGTTTTCGTACAGGGGAACCACGTTTCTGTTGTCGTCGATGCGATATTAGCTCGATCGAGTTGGAAAGTCGTCGGCGATAAAGCGGGGCAATCGTCGGAACCTGGGAAAGCAATGCAATTAAACCGACGATAGGATATAACCGTTACATCCGGCCACGCGGTTCTGTATTATCGCGGTTCTATTTTTAGCGTTAATAACGGTAGAGAGAGAGAGAGAGAGTTCGCTTCGAAATGATATCGGTCCGCGACACAGGCTGCCCGTTGTCGCGATATCGCACGCGTAACTCGGAAAGGACGTCGAACGACGCGAATTATCGATTCGATGGGAAATCGCGATTTTACGGCGCGCCTCCTGTTTCGCCCGTTTCCGCGTGGACCTTTTCTCTTTTTAACGCGACTGTGAAAAATTCGAAGAGTTAGGTATGGCACCCGGGATGTCTCTTATACTTTGCAATTTGCATTTTACTTTCCTCCGAATCGTTAAATTCGATGCTACGGACGATAACGCACGGGTTTTGCGACCGGATCGAGTTACCGGAAGAAGTCGCGGTTTTCTTGCAGATCTTTTTCAACGCGATTGGTCAAACTTCCACGATTTATACGGGAAATTGGCCGCTTCTTATATTCCACAATTCGCCTTTTATAAATAAATAATTATTTTTGAGGAACGTATGACTGACACGTAGACTGTCATACCACCGACCATAAAAATCATCTAAAATCAGAACAACTTAAAAGTAAACGGAAAAATATTTTTATAATTATTTTCGAGCAACGTACGATGGGCAAATGGTGTTTCAAAATGGAAGCTCAAAATTGCAGACCTCCGGTAAAAATGTTTATCCAATAAAATAACTGGAGTGAATACACATCTCCGAGTTTCCTTTGAGACTGGATCTCGTTTGCTCGTCAAGCGATTTAATTATTCCGCGAGGCAAAACCAATCGGTCTGTGCGATCCGTTTCGACGGAACCAAAACGAAGACTGCCGTGTAATTGGTGTGGCCGAGTAGAATCTCGTTTCGGCCGAGCGTGTGTCAACACGAGATCTCTAGACAGCCAGTGTTGGCCTTCGGAATCGTTCAGGTTCGGCAGAGCATACGAGCATTGCGGAACTGCTTGATGCTCTCGATGCTTGATCTGCCAGGTTTCTCGCGGATGCACACGTCCCCAGCGGCGTGATACGAGGAGTTACGTAACGGTGCAGCGGCAAGAAGAAAGGAAACCGAGGGGAGAGAGAATCGATATACGGGCAAACGAGAAGAATTAATCGCGATCGTTCACGCCCGTTCACGTAATCCGTCCGCGCCGATTGGAATCGAGCTCCTCGTCGCTTACTGGATTAACCAATAAGCAAAGTAACCACGTGCTTAGAGCATCGTATGGATCCGTGGCATTTGTATAAGAAACTTGCCACAAAATTGTTTATGACAAAAGAGATTGTTGTTAAAGCTTGTTTTTATATGAACACCTTCCACTTATCGAGAAGAAAACAAGTTTGAAAGGAACTATATGTCGCAAAATAATTATTCAGATGTAAGCTGTTAAAGTTTTTGCAAAATTTGATTGTGTGGAGTTATACGTATAGACAAAAGCCTACTATGTACTACAGTCCGCCTGACTGTGTCAATGAGACAGAACATAATCGTGTACGTGCAGTTATTCAAACCATAAAGAAAATCTTATGTACACCTGAAAAGGACATTATCCTAGGAGGATGACCAGACTTTTTATACACCCTGTACATGGTGATCATATTTCTAAAAGTTTACGCTGTGGATAAAAATTCAAGTGCTTAAAGGTTTTAATCCGGCACTGGTCGCTTAAGAGCTCACCTTGTGATGCAGGGAGCTAGTGTTGCCTCCGTGGACCCTGACGATGGCCTGAAGACTAGCTGGGGTGCTCGTCGACTTGGTTATGGCTCTGCCAGACGTCTCCGGCTCTGACACCAACGCCCTATCTGATCGTTTAGGCCAACAATTCGATTAGAATACTCTTCTGGAAATGGCCTGAGAACGTTATCATCAGACTGTGGATCTTCGTGCAAAATATTAGTTCTTCCGATGTACTCGTCTTTACTTAACACTTTAGGTTTTTCAATAATTGTGTTGTACCACAAAAAAGCATAGAAATTTTCTTTTACAGTGCGACCTTAAATGAAACTATTAGATGCCATTATTGTCGGTGACCTGTTAGTTCACAATAAAAATTGCTGTTGCTATTGAAGGCTTCATTAAAAAGTGTTTAGCTATGTAGCATATTTTTCAAAATTATTCAATAATCATCGGTCGGTAATGCGTTAAAATATATTGGGCACCCGGTACACACGTTTTCTGGAACAAGAGGAACAAAGGTGTCGAAATTCGTGTCACATCGGTTCCCGCGCGCGGCTCTCCGTAACGAACGGAGCTCCGGCGATTTTAAATGGAACGTATCAATCTGAATAGTGGATATGATTAATCACTTGCTGACGTGTCAATTTCTCGCGTACAGTTTAATCTTTGCACCTTTTCACGCCCTGTGGTTCGATCTTTCACGGACACGAGCTCACGATTCGATAGCTTCGACGCCGAAAACAGGCGAAGGGGAAAGACGATCAAACTTTGTATAATCCTAGTGAAAGACATCTAACGTGTCATCAATAAATTATGCACTTCCAATGTAGCTTTTCATAAAACGTGAATGAAAGTCTACGTTTGAATAAAGATCTACAGGCCATGTTTATTTCATCGAATCAATTACTTTGATTTTCAGTCAAGAAAAACGCAACGAGTATCGAAACGATTTACCTGGAACCCTGCCATGTTTATGGGGCAGCAACGGGGCTTCCATGGTCTTGCTGGTGTAGCTGGGCGAGCTGGTCTGGCTGAAACTGTCCGAGGAAACATTGCTGTCCTGTCGGACGCTGATGGGCTTCGGCACCGGGCTCTGAGAGATCGTGCTGAGAGGCGGCGGAAGATTCGTCTGCGTCGCCTTCGGCAGTTTCTCCAGTTTCTCACCACAGCTCCTCTCCTTTCGAAGATTGTGCTGCAAAATGCTGCGAGCACGGTCCATCTCCGCCTCGTATTTGCCACGAGACGCAGCTTCCTGGGACTTTTGATCCGCGTGCAGCCGCCTCTCCAGATCCTGCGAGGCTCTTTGCAGCTCCTCATACCTGATTGTTCGAACGAAACAATCGGAATCATTCGCGATTGTGTAGCTATGGCAGCTATGGCGGGGCGCGATTCAAAGATTGACTGCAGGAACGGTGCGACGGGAATTCATTAATGGAGTTCCTCTTCCGAGAATTATTTGAGTAGAATTGAGCACTTGGAATTGGACATTTATCATTTCTTTAAAAGCGATTTCTCTGGTTGGTTGTAGATAAAACAATGTGCAAGAAATTCATTAATAGTGGACCTCGTTTAAGTGCAAATTCATTAAGCAAATGGAACTGACAAAATTGAACTAAAACGACTGAAGTATAGTAGTAACATAAATGTTGTTACAGATTAAATAATTTTGCTTGTTCATTTACGATAAACGCCAGAGAACCGCTTCATGAGAAAAAGAGGAATAGCTCTCTCTCGAGGGTTGGAAAAGTGCCATCTTCTTAGCGAGCTCGAGTGTAAATTCGTTTAAAAAGTACGACAGCATGCAAGGATCTTGGATGCACCGAGCAATTACGGCGTTGTGCAGGCTGGGGAAGCAATATCGCCGCTTATTAGAAAATCGTCTACCTGGTGGGTGTCCTCTCCTTGATCGCTCGTAGATTGTCATCCTCTTCATGCAGCCGTCTCTCGAGTTTCCTCGAGGCGGCCTGCAGCTCCTCGAACTTGCATCTCCTCTCTGTCTCGCGACGCAACCTCGACAGCGCCGCGGACTTCGTCTCATCCTCTTGCACGGCCTCCCTCCTAGACGGGGCTAATTTTTCCCGAGACTTTCCGTCCACACCCTCCTCCAACCCCTCCAGTTTGCCGAGTTTCGACGACGGAAGCCTGTCGAACCAGGGCAAGTGTCGTAACGACAGATAAAAAAAGTTCGCACCAGTCCCCTATTCAATTAACCCCCTCACCCCTCTTCACCATCATCCCCCGTCAGCTGATTTATTAAAGAAGTACCAAGACCGACGTGTCCGCTGACCAAATGGCTACACTCGATACTTCCGGTTATGTGCGCTAGATTCCACTGCCATTAATCCCGATCAGTCAACGAGGTAATCAACCTCTGTAAATTTATTCCTTTTTTTATGCCTATGGTGCTTTTTGTATTATTTAAATATTTAACCCCTTGCCTTACAATATCGTGTAAGATTTGTGATTGAGATTCTGAACAGAGACTAATAAATATGTATGTTATTAATTTCCTTTAAACCGAGATGAAATTCTATTTTGATTTCGTTAATGTATAGTTGTGTACATGTAGGCACATAACAGATATAAATTTTCTCTTTCTTTAGGAAATTACGAATATACAAAGGAAGTTGTAATCACTAAAACCTTGAAATAAATCGTAGGTCAAGGGGTTAATCTCGCTCTTGACGATGTCGTAACATAGGAGAACTTTATATTGTTTATTGTTATTGGAAAATTTCAGGTAGGGCAATTTTAATGCCGGATTATATAATACGTAAAATATTTTTCAGTAATGTCTCCTCATTGATAATGTTTTTAAAACTTCCCCGATTCGTTGAACCGTTAATTTCTCGTTCCATTAGTCGTGATTTCTGTTACTGCAATTCAAGTATTACAGTCCAGATGGTTTATGTTTGAATGTAGGAAAATTGTCGATAAATTTGGTAAAATATAAGTAAAAGTGATTTTATTGCGTTCTTCCAGATCTCAATTCGGTCCTTAAAAAATTTGTGCTGGATGTTTAAAAATAGATCAACTTCTCTAAAATTAAGGTAGAGCATAACGTAAAAAAGCATAAACTATTTATTAATGACAATACGATTAATTAAAATAATGTTTCATTATCAATTCCAACAATGGCCCAACCTACGGAATAAAGTAAATATTATAATATTGATCCAAGCAACATAAAGTGCACAACTTAGACCTTTATTAATATTTCGCAAAATGTAATAAAACAGCAGCTATGTTATTTAATGTTTCATGCACCAAAAGGTGAATTCTTGTTGGCTATACTGTATTCGTGGAAGCGATCGCAAACTTTATTCCGATGCTGCCGGACGTGTAATATTATTTCGCCTCGTAGAATATAAGAGAAGCCTGTAACTATGCTTTTCTGGAAATATTCTCTCGCCGAGAGTAATTCCTCCGGGGATATGAAGAACATCAAGCACGTCTTGAATCCCGCGAATTTCGGTTTATTAACGTTAGTTTAATACACTAACGTGGGACTAATCGCTCTCGACTCTAATTGCCCTGCTTTTCCAGCTATTCTCCATTACCCAAAACTTGCCCCGACGCGACGGCTTCGATAATTGCATCGAAAATAGAGCAGGAACTTCTCCATTAGAGGCCGGGAAAGGATTCTTGTGTTCCGCGAGAATGAGAACTGATTGGGATAATTATCGCGGACGTCGAAAGCCTGATTTCTAAACAAAATTGTCTGTCTATACCCCAGAAGTATTCGCAACAATTTTTATCGTCCGTTATTTTCCACTTTGTCCTCGTTCAATTTAGACATTCAGTGAAAACAAGATTAAAATTTTCATCGTTGCCATTACTTTTTATTCAACTCAAGTAAAATAAACATGAATTTATTTTGATTTTAGAATCTCCTCATTTACAATAGTTTCATTAGAGTTCAATAAAATTGTCTTATTCAGAATGGTTTCTTTGAATAGGCTAACTTCGATTAAAGTTAAAAATTTCTCCGCACACCTCTAGTGAATTGATAATTCTGAAATAATGTAGGAATATTTTTCAACCTCGGTTAGGACAGGAAAAAAATTCTTTTATAAAAAATTTGGATAGTTGGATAGTAAACAACGCTTTTATTTATATGGTAACAGACGAAGAAAATCTTCTCGAATCTTGCAGCCGCTTTGAATGGAAGAATAACAACGACACTTTTAACGATATTAAACAACCAGTTATTTTTTATGCTACACCGTTGCACCGGTGAAGCTCTGATTGAAAATCACCTACGGGCGTGGCGTGCAAATGAATGAGTCGGCCAACCGTGGCAACGACTGCTGAACGGAATCTCCGTCCTTTGTCGTAGCAGAAAGAAACTCGGCACCCAGGGGACGCGGAAGAGACGCTTTTATCTGCGGCGCTTTCTTCGTCGAATGCGCACTAAAGCACACGAACGCCGTAAGCATCGACGAATTAAAACAGGTTGCCGGTTACGAGAACGGCAGACCGGGCCAGGCCACTTCGAGGGGAACGTCTAGTCTGCCCGAACGAGTCCGTAGTGGAGATAAAGTCGAAACTCGCGCTTCGTTTCACAAGCTAACTGCATCACCGATACTAATTCGAGCCGAGCCTGGAACACGCTCGCGAGCTCTGCTCGAGAGCACCCCACGCTACCGAGGATCTTCAACTCGACACTAATTTCCATGCACTACGAATTCTAATAAATAATCTCGCTCGGGAAACTCTTCGACCCAGTTTCCGACTTTCTCACTTTTAGAAGCTACGTTTCATTCAACATTTTATTCCCAGAGATAATAGCTGACTTTATGATGTTCTGCTGCCAGAAGAAATTTAAAATGTGTGACCTAGCAGCGACCGTAATTTCTATACATTTTTAAGTTATGGATTTGTTACCCTCATACGACCGTCAGTAACACAGTGGAACGTCGCGGCGTCGTCTCTTTCTGAAGCAGCCAGAACAGTGTTGTCAAATACATACGGTAGTGTCTCGTAACGGATAGGTCATCCCCACTATTTATTTTGTTCCCAGGTCAAGTACTGTCCGTGCCACGTAAGCACGTAAGGCGTCTCGCGGGACAACGCAAGGGCAAAAGGGACCTCGCTTAGTGCCGAAAATACGTGTGAAACGAGGCGTGCCCCCTTCCACTCCAACCAATCAGCTCCCTCAACGAGATTACGTCACCAGATTACTGACATTTTTGACGAGAAAGTCCGACTGGCGAGTCGCGAGAGCGGAACGAGAAGATACTCTTTTTCTTACTATTTAATCTTCGCTTAGCCGCCTTTGAAACTTAAGACAGATTTTATACTGCTTTGAACGCGGTAAGCGTATTATTTATTTGTCCGATCTACAAGGAATCAGGATAAGAGGGGTTTGAGAAGTTCTAAACAAAAGTACGGAAATAACGATTTCGATTTGAAAAGTGCAAAAGACACGTAATATATCAACGTAATACGACTTACGATTGAGAAGAAGAGTTAATAAATGCACAGGGAAATTAAGGATTATGAGATAATTAAAAATTAAGGAGACGATGGGCTTCCTATTGAAAAGTTGGCTGAAGAATGAAGCTCGATAATTGAGAACGCCTCTCACCTGTTCTGCGCCTGTCTCTGCCGTTCATCCCTGGCCGCCTGATGATCTTTAAACTTCGTCTCGGCGCTCTTCACGATCCTCTCGTGCAGCCTCTTCTCGAGATCGCGAGAAGCCTTCTGCAGCTCCTCGAAGCTCGATTTCTGGCTGAGCTTGCAGTCCTCCTCGAAGTTCGCCTTGTCGAAGTCCGCCACGAAGTCGCTGTCCTCGCTGGTCTCTTCTTTGCTTGAGAAGCTCAACGAATACTCTGACGTAGTTCTTTGATCATCGGGTCTGATCGGGCCAAGATCGATCAGCTTCTCGCTCTCTTGGACCCAGGAAACAATCGTAGAGACGTTCGCTGATGTCGGGTCGCTCTTCTGACTGATCTGACTGTCCTGTCCTGTCGCTAGCTGTATCGGTATCGGTTTCTCATTCTTTCTTCTCTCGGGAATGGGTGGCGGCCGCCGGGAAATCGGTGGAGCAGCTACCTGCATCAACAAGTTACCCGTTCGAGTCCCTTTCGCTGCCTCTACCCTATTCCCGCACTGAGAGAACCCCTCGAGCCCAATTCAGGGTTGTAAGCATGCAGTAGAATGGGACGACAATAGTCGTGCTCGTCGCCGAAACCCTATTGCGATCGAATCTCCTGTTTGGTGGCTCGAGGAAAGTTATAAACTGAAGGCGGACAAGTGAATGCAATTAAATCGGAGCATGTGATATCTTCCATTCTTTGCAATACAGATGTGAAATTTTCTATTTGTTTAAATTATTTTCACATTTTTATCGCTGCCGGGGAACAGGTGGAAAATGACGATTTAATACTTCAATGCGAACGCAGCAGGAGGATTAAAGAAATCAATAATAAAATGACGAAGATAAAGACACATCCTCGTTTATTATGTGCATCTTATTTTGTCTGACAAAAAGTAACTTGAGCTTTTGCATTCAATAAGTACACAGGTATAACAGAAAAATGTTTTTAATTCATATCAGAACCATGACAGATAATGAAAAACTCTACGGATCTAGAAATGAGTGTTTGAAAAAATCATGAAGACTAAAGAGAGGAGCTAAAGGGGGATACTTGCGTGTCCTCTACCGATCCATGCGTGTCCATGTGAGAGGTGTGCGAGTGTGTCAACGGTGATGATTGGCTTGCCCTTGTCCAGATTTATCCGCGGCGTAGGGAAAACCGAGGTGTCGGTTCCGGCTGATCCATTAAAAACCCTCGTTTGCCCAGTAATTACGCGGCCGAGTTCAAGGCACGAGTCCTACGAACCGCGTTCCTGCAGAGAATGTTTGTCGCTTCTGCTCGATTTAATACGTGCGCACGTAGCTCGCGCGCGCGCAAGAGAGAGAGAGAGAGAGCTACGCCCACCTAGATTACGCCATTGCTTTTCGCTCTGTAGTTGTTAATTCGTGAAATGTCGCGGCGCCACTGCTAACCACCAGGCCCCGCGCATTAACACCGTCAGTGATTTAAGCAACGACCGGCCGAAATTACGTGGGCTTCTCCTCCAGAGATTCCCTCTTGCCGCTAAACTTCCCTGAAGAAGCCTATTTCCGGCCGGAGAGGGTCAAACAGATCCGCCGCCCCTTTCACGTGGAATACTTTCGAACTTCGGCGGCCGCGCAAACTATCGACTCGAGTCGCGAATAACTTGATTTAATAGACAACAGCCCCGACCGTGAGCCAATAATAAGTTCGCGGTTCCGAAGTTGCCGGGCCGGTGTTGTGTGTTTTGTGAACTGTTTCGTGTCTTGTCCTGAAAGAGGTGCGAGTATGGTCAAGTCTGATGGAAATGTGATGAAGTTAATGAATTGGGGTCCCATGGAAATCACCGACACAAATTTCCCCGACACGGTTTTCACCGACTCCAGATTTGATCCTTAATAACTTTGGCCGACAACGCTTTTAACCGAAAACGATTTTGGCCGACAACGAATTTTATCCACAACGACTTGAGACGATCACAGTATCATACAGTACGTATTATCATACTGTGGTCGTCTCAAATCGTTGTGGATCAAATTCGTTGTCGGTCAAAATCATTTTCGATTAAAGACGGCGTCGCGTCGGTCAAATCTGGGGTCGGTGAAATGTTGTCGGTGGAAACCGTGTCGGGGAAATTTGCGTCGGTGATTTCCATGGGACTCAATGAATTGTGGGTGGACAGAAAGAATTTAGCTAGGTGTCACTTAAAATTTCAATCATCCTACTCGGTGGCGCGACGAACGGTGATTGTGAACTGACCCTATTCTAAGGTACCCATGCAGTGCTACGAGTATATTGAACCCTTGCCGTATTCTAACGAGTCACACCCGTGATGAAGATTTTGAACGTAGTCTAACAAATATGAATGTGTTACGCCTTTCTTGTTAAATGAAATAGAATTTGAATATGACGTTTTAATCACTGTAACTGTATAGAAAATGATACGACAAGGGGTCAAGGAAACTTTTGGTATACCTAGATCAAACTCTCGCGCCAGGGAACTATTCTAGGCCCTCGGGAAATTTATAGTTTCCCTAATACCTTTGGAATTCTGACCCTTGGCATTCCTAAAGACCTTGGAATGTGAGCTTCGCAGAATCATCGAGATGGAGATTCGGAAATCTATACTATAATTTAGTAGACAGAGAATATAATTCAAGATTACCGAGAAAACGCAGGGTCAGTAAGATATCTTTCACTATCAATATCCAATGGAGAAGAAAATGAAACGTGACTCCTAGAAAAATTCTCTATCACGTTTCCCACTTTCCGAACGAATACGTGCGACATTTACATTTCCCGCATTCAATTTCTCGCTGCATGCCGCACCAAAAATGACGACGGTCCTCCGATCCAGTCCCATTGGTTTTTCCGTCACGTTTAACCGCACTCTTTAAACAAAAACCAAAACAGTTTCGAATCGACTTACCGCAGGTGCATCGGAATGGCGTCGAGGTATTGGCGGTGGGACGCCACTTTCGGTAGGAGGTGGTTCCGGAAGCAGGGACGTGCCCGCCGGCAGCTCGACGCTGTGGATTCTGCTCTCTCTGAAATTCGCAGATAAAACGAGCGTCGTCTAAAAATCAACCGCTGCGAGAACTTCCGCTCCCGAAGCACGGTGATCGATAGTGTGTCACGACACTTCGATCACCGTAGGAGAGCCAATAGTTCGCGAGTACGTGTGGATCGTTGAATATCCCGTTGCCTTTGAAGGATCACGATCTTCAATTAAGTAGCTCGATTCGCCGACTGGCTCTTTGATCAAGCGGATTTCCTTCGTTAGATTCCCGACTCCCAGATAATTGCCGTTTCATTAATGTCGGATGCGTCGCAGTGTCAGGCGCGACAGAAACTCGCGCGGAAGACCGACGCAAAATTTCACCGTGCTCTAGCATTCTCATTATTCCAATTATCGCGCGAAAGCCGTCTGTCGCCGCGAACGAAAGACTTCGCGATTAAACGTCCCGCTGCGCCCGCGTGGGGAGCATCCGCTCGGTTTGCTAACTCGCTACGGAAAAGCAAGGGAAACCGAAGAAAAATAGCAGAGAGGTAAACGGATTACGCGCGCCAAAAGTTTCAGAACGACCAGCGCAGTCCGCGGGAATCGCTAAGTGAAACAGCACCGTTGCTTCATGCCCTTTCAAAAAGGATTACTTTTTAATTACCTCGGCAGGCGCGTGGGACTCGTATCACCGCCATGAACCTCCTTCCCGGACATCTTAATCTCTGCAATCAATAACAGAAAACGAAGATCCATCGTTAATAATCAGATGCTGCGACGGCATTTAGGCGTGCGAGCCGCCCTGCGAAATTGCACCGGACAGCTTCCACTAGGTTCGGCAAACACTTGCCGTACCGGCGGAAGTTAATTATTTCGCGTAATTGCGCGCGAGGCCGCGCCTCTTTTAAATCGCTCCCGCCTCGCCGCCTCTGCGAAACACCTACCGCGGAATTGGCAGTACGCATTCCCCGCGAAGATCCTGCGCTTAAGCACACTCGTGCATTCCTTTTGCGACATTCGATTTTTCGTCGGCCGTCTAATGCTTTTTGCTTTAGAGACACTGTCCTATGATTGGCTTTAATGCCTACCGATTTGGGGAAAATGTAGAGCTTTGTACATGAACACACAGAAATCTGATTCCTTTGCTTTTCGTAACAGCATTTGCAGATTTATCTGCGTAACTTTTGATATAATTGGCGATTTTTGTGATTCATTCGATTTCACATTGGAAGACAAGTTTTAGTGAGACAATGAGGATGTATTCGATATGATAATGAAGAGTTTAACATGAATGTGGTACACTCTGTGTATCTTAATATTTAGCGATTGCATAGTACTTGTTATTGGTTTTACTGGATTGTCTTCTCTCATTAATGTCATGAAGGTTCTACACAAACCTCGAACAAATCTAACAAAATCTAAAAAGAAAATATCAGAAGAATACTTCGAATAGTCTTTCTTGTAGCCAGAACATTTCCTTCCATCCTATTATGATCACCATATTTTTATGAATGCAAGTATACCTCGTTAGATCGCTGTGGAATAAAAACAACTGCTTCTAAATACTGTAAAATGTTTGCTTATTTTCCAGTAGTGTTTGAAAGATATATCTCTTTGAAATGGGACATTACAAATAAAACGGAGTTTAAGAAAGAAAAGAATTGACATTTTATAGGAACGTGAAAGCGAGCGTTGAAACGGAACGCTTGAGCTGTTTCATTATTTTGTAAACAAGGTATGCGTATAATTGTTAATGGACAATAGCGTGAAACGGCTGGCGGGGAGAAGCGAGACACGTTAGGCGAGCCGAACGAAGGGAAATGAAGATTAAACGGCGATCGAGATCGTTCACAATCGCGACCGGGGCCCGTGACGTTTAACCGAACGGGCGGACGGTTTGCGCATAGTGACAGTGCCACTTCGGCTCACTATCAAGTGAAAGCACTATTCAATTTCCTGCTATCTCATCGGCGTGCACCCTTCCACGAGGGTCGGCTCTACCAGACTGCACTGGGAGGATCGATGTGCCGGCACCCGCCCCCGCGTTCTCGACAAAAGCACTCCGCGCGCTGCTTCTCTCTCCCTTTCAACCCCCTCCCTTCACCCTCTCTAACACTTCCGTTTTAAATACCCGTCATTTTCCTATACTTTTTTTATCCCAGCGTGCTCGGACGAGCGGCGTCCTTTTTTTCCCCGGCCGGACCAGAACTGAAAAGAGCAGCGAATTACAATTGAACGGCTCTAATCGATGCACCGCCGATTTCGCGGAAACGAGTCCTTCGGAACATGGAATGTATACGACACTGGGGTACGTCTGGCTAGAAATACTTGCTTCCTGTGCCGGTACGTTCATAATATCATAATTAACCATGATAACGTTTAGCGCAATGAAAGCGTATGGATGGACAAGATGGATGGTCATTTCGTTAATAACTCCATCTTTGTACATCTTGCTGGTTCGCAAGTTTTGGTACAACAGTACAACAATTAATTTAATCAAGAAATATTTTTACATTCGACCATCTAAGTCAATAAAGTCTGTACACCGTTCCTGAAACAAGATGTAAATCCGAATTCAATTAATAATAAAAATCCAGGCAACCAGTTACTATTTCCATCACTGCCACTCTTGGATTCGGCGAAAAAATCAAATGCGGTCACGTCGAAAAAAAATTGACGTTCGGAAAAACCGCAGCTGGCGCGTCGCGAATCGGGCGATCAAAAGTTCACTGGATTTGATCGCGCAGCGAAAGCTCGTCACGCGTTCTGGGGAACAGAGAGGGAGGAATCACGGGAAAGCTCGGGAAAGCTCGAAGGGGAAAACAGGGAGAGAGAGAGAGAGAGAGAGAGAGACGGGCGAGAGAGCACCCTGTCGAAATTACAGTAGACGGCCGTTTTCTTCGGCAACGGTAGAGAGAAGCCGTGGCGCGGCAGGCAAATTGAATCAATTTATATTGTTGCGGCCCGTTACGCGGCCTCCCCGCCGCAAACTCAATTAATACCGACGTCTGCCCCGGCGACACTTTTCTCGAAAGTACACCCCCTGCCAGCGATGGAAATGTAAATTCTCTCCATTCGCGGCCTCGATATCGAATTCTAATAATTCCAACAGCCCGTACCGAAATCCTACGGGGCCAGCTAAGAAAAAAAAGCGAATTACTCGCCGACGAATCTGAATGGTAAAGGAATAAGCGATATTACGACCTCCGGGGTTTCGAAAGTCAATGACGACGAGGCGAAATGAAATTTCTTGGACCGTCGGAGTTTCGAGAACCCGGCATTTGCATAAAATATAGCCGTCGTCGATTCGGCGATCGTGGTTTGTTTTACCGTCTGAGGTTCAATTCAGCCCTGAGAATTGTTTCGTTACCAATAGACTGTGAACTTTTGTGTAAAATAAATTATGTCTGTTGCGAGTAACTGTACGAATGCATAATCAAGTTAATATTACATATTATCACTGTGTTGCGTCTAGAATCGTTATAGTAAGTGGATTTATTATCGCATCCAAACAGGAGGAGTTACGTAGTCAATTAATTGCCCAATGGAAATTCCTCCTTGACCAACGGTAATATCCAAGCATATTTGTTAATAAATCTGTCTGTCTCTCGCTGCAATTAGAAGTTCGAATCATATAATTTGCGGTCCAAAGTCCGCGAGTGTGGCGACCGCATTTGCTTTCTCTTTCTGCGCGTATTAATGCGCCACGAAGGAAGGCTACACGTGTTGTCGGCCGCCGTTGCTCCACGCTCGAAACTGAAAACTGACCGCAGAGTGCTATTGGACCGACGCTAGTCAATTAGTGCTTCCAAGTCGACGTTGCTTTTAATCATTCCCGCAAACGGGAATTGAATTCGACGGCGCTCCCGGATCGGCCGCAGTAGAACAGGACCGAGCTTGGTCAGACAGGCGTACGATGTTGCCTTCCCTTGTCTTCTGCCACTTATGAATTTCACCTCGAATAAATACCGTCTATCCAATCTGTCCTACGCACTGAAAACGTTTATTCTAATTGCAGCTCTCTCTATATTTTTGACAAATTCTAATCGTTCCTGTTCAATCTTTTAAACTCAAATAAAAATCTTATTTCTTTCTTCAACTTATTTTTTCGTGTAGAATAACCCTGTCGGTTGTATCACGATGTTTGATACACCCTGTATATTCTGGTCAAGTCTTCCTTGGATTAGTAATGTAATTATTTAATGAATGGATGAGGGTATGCATGACTGGATTTGTAAATTTGAGACGCGTCATCAAGCCCAGCGTCTTATTTCGACGACACTGTCGGATTACTAATTACCGAGGAATTTAGTGGACGTCGAGGAGTGTTTCCCGGGAACGAGATAACGCATGAGTGGGAAGATTTAGGATTAATTGAGAGCGGTGCGGGTTGTTGTCGCAGAGAAGTCCCACGTTCCATCAAACGCTGAGGAACATGGTCGTCGGGACGCCCAATTGTCAACTCGTCGAAGTTGGATTATCAGCGTCCCGTCGCGTCGACGGAACAGTTTTCGGATTAGGGACCCCGGGGCCGAAACTTCGGTGTCGCCCGGTTACGCCTCTCATCGTTGCGGTCGATCGATTGACCGAGCTCGAAGGAAACATCGATGGCCCGGAAAATGCGTTCGACGATCGATGACACGCTCGATTTTACGCGGTGATCGGCCGAGACACGTTCACCGTAACGACGTCCACCGAAAAACCAATCGCACACAGGCTAGTACGTGTATCCGGGAAAATATTTTTATATTCTACCAAAAAAAAACAAAAAAGAAGCCACTGCAGAGTTACACACGAGACAGTTTGTATTTTTAGTCGACGCTCTCTTGACACCACAGACATCAATTTTTACACCGGTCTGTTTGTTGAGGCTTTATGCATTTCTGAGTGATGTAGAAATTCTTCGAGACTGAATTTGAATGTAATTTAAAACGGATGAGAGGGTTTCGAACGTCGAATTTTATTCCCACAAGGAATGAAATTCTACTTAACTCTGTTTCCTCTGTGTTTGATTATGAAAATGGGGATTTGCGTGCCCTGTAGACTTGGCAGGATTTCTAAGGATAACAGAATGCAGAACGGAATTTAATGTGCCTTTGTGTGAATTTTGATCTGTGTGGAAGCTGCTAGTACAGGAAATTAAATTCTACTTCGTTGTATGTTCTTCGGAAAATCGGAATTGATGAGCACTGGACTAATCTCCGTCTTTGTACAGGATCAACATTTTCTGGAACAGCTGCAAGGGGCGAGAGAAATTTTCTGGAAGCAATTACGAGGAGCAGATCAAAGTTTGCTGAAGCAATTGCAAGAGGCGAGAGATGAAAATTTTCTGACGCAACTGCAAGGAGCAGGTATCAAATAGAAATTCATGTGGTCAGTTTTACGTTTCGATCATTTCAGCTATTCGTCAGGGAATTCCAGGGTCGAAGTTAAGCGACAGCACAAGGAATATACACATCGGAGCTGTAATTTCGTTCATTCGTGATATGTATTGTCGAAAGCCAGTGGAAATATCTTTGGGTACACAGATACCGATCGCAGCCACGCGTAACGCCGAGCAGAAATGTCGTGGGTGGTCCATGGATTCCGAAAAGACGCTTTGGAATCCCATTGTCTGATAATTGGCGTATCTCACCGTTGAAACCTCGGAGACAAGGGTCGAAAGGACTTCGGGCAGTCCCCCATGGTGATGTTGCCCTTTCGATCCTGGGGCGGAAAGTGTCCTCGACTGTGGGTAGACTGGTGAATCCGGTTCAACAGACTTCCGTTTCTTCGGGCCACTAACAGCTGGACAAAATCAAGTGTATTGGACATGGGTTCGAATTAGACTGGACAGTTTCGGACACTTCGTTAGTGCCCATTGTTTGACAACGAAGAGTTATTCTTCTATGTACACGAGTAAGAGATCGTTACAAACACTCGAGCAAATGTTAACAACTTCAGCCCTTTTTCTGATGAATTTTTATCTCGTGTTAAACTTTCATTTTTCCGTGGTCAAAAAATTTCAGAGATCTTGTTGAATCATAAATGAAAGTGTACGTGAAGGTACGATGGTATTGTACTTTTATGATAAAAAATCTGGAAGCTTTCCTACAGCAAGATTAATCACGTTACGCGGCTAAAACGCGTTTTCTTGTAAGTACATACTGAACCCGTTCCCGCTAACAAGATCCTTCTTTAAACAATGAGGAGCGAGGCCGCGTACCTGTTGAATGTATTTAACGCAACACCCGCCCCGCAGCAATTAGTCTGATTAAAGTTTCAATAACGTCAGACCGTTGAATCGCGTAATAAAATCGAGCGTTTAGGAGAACGACGGTCTCCGGTCTCGCGGAGGACTCTCAGACACCGAGCCCGGTACGTGTCCAGCAAGCGAATCTTCCTCTTTCAATATCAAACTCCCCTCGACCTCTGTATAATATTCCTATTCGCCCCGCCGCAAGTTCAACGTTTGCGTAATCGATCCGTTCCGACCCTAACTCTCTCCCGGCCGCAAATATTCATCTTCCTCTTAATTAGCTGCAGCGCGAATCATCCCATACTTTGTCCGAATCGCGTCGGATCGAAATATTCGATCATCGGGCGGTTCAAAGCATAATTTATCCTTCTATAACTTGGAAAATTTTCTCTGCAAAGAACTTGCTTGTTAGCAAGCACTAAGAGTGACCATTTTAATATTACTTCATAAAAGTAACAAGAATATGTGTGCACCAAAACTTTTGTAACAGACACCCAAAAAAATAAATTTAGTGTTAACAAAGATTGTGTGGAAAAGTCTAATTAAATTCAGCCTTGTCGTGTTTCCAGGCTAATTAAGATAGTCGTCTTTAACGCTCGGCAATTTTGGAGTAGCGAAATATGCTAAACTGTATTGTGTTGAGCAATGTTTGAAGTGGAATGGAGCAGAAATGGAGAAGGTTGCGGTTCCCGATCGTGATCTAAGTGATCAATGGAAGCCCTGACGAGGTTTTCGTGTCAAATCAAGACGTCGCCGGGCATTTTCATGGAAATTCGCCGTCTCCCTCGGTTTCGCGGACTTGTTTACCCGTTTCTATCGACGGGCAGATTCTATGCGGCAGGAGAATCGACGTTATCTGCATCCCGGGCGCGGACCGACAGCGTAAACTCAGCGATTTGCATGCGATTAGGCATATAGAGCGTATCGAGAGAACTCGCCTCCAGCAATCCTGTTCCTTCGATCTGATCGGCAGAATGGCTCGACAGACTCCCCATTTTCCACTGGCCTTTTTTCCCTCGGCTTTTCCTCGACCCCGCGAACACAAATCCCTCCACGAGGTGTATAGACCGGCATAGAGCCACACAACGGTGTACCGGCGGATCCTGTAAATCCTCCGAGCCACGCCAGCATTCGGGGAACTACAATGGATAACTGTACGCCACCGAGAAATGGGAAATATCGATCGGGACCGAAACTCGAAAAACTCCGGCTTAATTGGTCGCGACAATCCTGCGAAATATTTCCTGCGGAGCCAATCTTGCGACATATTTTTCAACGAGAAAGTCCCGAGCTTTTTGTCGAATCGTTCCCGGAAAGTATACTCTGCCGAATGAATCTGAGAAATTTTTCATTAAAACCTTCCCGCGATGTAGTCCCCATTAAATTGTCCCTGAAAAATGTTCCTTGTAAAAGTCGATCGCAGACTATATTTTTTAGAAGGAAAATGCAATATTCGTTAATGAAACGATCCTGGGAGACACTTCTTATCGAATCGACTCTGAAAAATGATACCTTTTTTGTTATATTTTTTAAAAAGTCAACCTAGGAAACATTTTTTTTTTAAATTCTGAGAGACATCTCTTATTCACATCACATATTCTGAAATATCTAAAATAATTTAAAAAAGTGAATTTTCAAACTGTCAAAAAATTGTGGCCTTTAGCTTAAACGTTGTAGCAGAGTTTACAACGAGCATATGGTAAAAGAGCACATAAAAAAGAGTAATAACTATTTGTAAAAATGAATGGTTTTTATTAGACATTCTTCGAGATTTAAATTGTAAATAAGGCTAAGGTAATTTTTTTCCCGGAATTACGTCATATGCATAATGCCCTCTCCCCACGGAAGCAGCAATTTCGGGTAAGTGAGCGAGCAGAGATTATTTATTACGAAAATATCTAGTAATTCGGTTAATATCCCCAGCGCAAGGGTGAGCGAGGATCCTCTGGTGCTTTTCCCTGCTCCCCTATCCAGGCTGGCTACAAGTTTATTTGCTCTAGGAGCAGTTTCCGACGTTTCGTCGGGTGCTGTGCCAAGCATTGTCGAGGGGCACTGATCAAGCTTCTTGACAATGCCTGCTGGAACGGTAATCAAGCTACTTAACAATGGCTAGCTCTGCAAGGCGGAAATTGTTTTCACAACCGGAGCGAATAAACATCACAACCGTTCTGCTCTCGAAAGAGCACATTTTCATCCACGAGTTCACGCTCGTTAAAAATAATAACTACGAACCGTGGCTTCGCAGGCATTATTTCACAACATAAATTACTACGTGGAAATAATCGTTCCTGCAGCACAAATCATTGCTTTCCACTTTCCCTAATCAATTACCTAGACACTAATCTAGCAGAAACAACTAAAATAAAAATTCTATAGTTTGAACAAACACAATTTTTAATGTCAATAAATAAATATAAATTCGCAATCGCCTTTGATAAATCAATTGAACGTACGTGCAGCAGAATACGATCATCTTCATTGCCCGACTATTGCTCGCTGTTCCTACTTCCTGATTATTCCGATATTGACACAGCTTTTTCCCGGCCTAGAAATGGCCACGTTATTATCATCGACGTTCAGTGGACACTTCCGGATTTAATATTTTCTGTTTGGCTTAGGAAAAATATTTGCCGATCCAGTGAGCTTTCGTCCGACCACATTTCTCGCATATTAAATCTAAAAATATCGCGTGAACATCCGTTAAAAATCCACTGGCATTCGGAAAGCAAATAAAAGTAAAATTCTCAGCCTATTTCGGGAGGATGAATCGTTTATGGATTCCAGCGTGACATTTCACGGAATTTATTTATTCACGTCGGAGGGCAGCCACGCGCGTTCCGTCCGTCGATGGAAAGCGGCCGTGGCTGATCGCTCGCAGAAATTTAATCCGCACTGCGATCACCCAACCCCGTGACTGACAATTTCATCAGAGCTGCCCGCCAGATAGAAAATAAACCCATCTCGCTTTCTCTCTCTCTCTCTCTCTCCATCTCTCGCGGAGACCAGCGATCATAAATCACCGAAGAAATTCGAAGGCCATAAATCAGCCTACAACTTTCATATTTATTTCACGCCTCGCGATCGGTCATGCGTGGATATCGCGACACGTGGACGACCAGTAGCAGCCTGCGCTTGCTCACATCCTATTTTCAGTTGCCAATCCTATCATCGAAATTTGCATCGGGCAAACGCACCTGATTCAAAGAGGATACTTCTTTCCCGGTTAAGTAAGAACAGTGATTTTTTAGCATTTTCAAATGTTGTATTTGCATTTATTGTGTTTTTGCCATGTAGCTACAATTTTTTATCTAAAAATGAAAAATTACATAAACATCTTCCAAAACTGACTTCAGCCCTTACAAAAGAATGTGATACACGCGCGACGGATAAAAATTGAACAACCCTTAAATTGAACTTTTCACTGAGCCAGATAAATTTTATCGAGCAAGAATGAACTTTAATTAAAACGAAAGCAAAATTTTGGATATAAACGGCGCTTCATAAAATTTAGTACCGCAAGGAGGTCCTGTAGGCGCCAAGTTTTACTATCCCCAGGATTCAAAGAGCCAGTAAGGGGATATTTTACGAGGACAATGATACCGTTCGCTACTGAAGCTCGCAACTTTTACACAATCGGTTTTCACTACCTTTTTAATCCGTCATTCATAGTCCAGTCTTTACGCCGCCATTTACACGCGTTGTAATATCGGGAAAGATGGAGGGCAACGGTGAGTGACGCGTAAGACGACAGCTCAAGGCGGCTGGTTCGATCAACCATTTATGTCAAGGAAGAGAACCGGGACGACGCTCTTACCGCGTGAATCCATCCTGCTGAAAGGAGCTGTCGTCTATTTACTAGCGCGATCAAAAGGGGCTCGTAACCCGCCGCCGTTGCTTCTAGGAATGCTGGAAATCGGACGCCCTTTTATTCCCTGCACGGCGTGTTGACCTCTTGCACGACAGTCAAAGGGAGATTCATGGACGCGCGGATTATTCAGTGGGTTCTTAGACGCGTTTGCGCCTGGCGATATTATTAACTATTCAACCCTCATTCATCCCTTACATTTGCAATCTGATTTGTTGCCGCGTATTAAATTGATACAATAGATTTATAAATTTATTCTTTAACACTAGAACTACTACGCCCTGATACAACGGGTGTGAAGACTTACAGAAAACGGAGGGTGCGAATTACGACTGCGAAAAAATTCTGAAAAGAATGGAGCAAGGGCCAGGAGAAGTACAACCGAGATAATTGTGTGAATCGGTGAAGATTATCGGAACGTTCCCTCGATACTCGGGTGCTGGTGTTTAGGGGTTGTTACTGCGCCAGTCGGAGTCAATCGAGTGGCAAAGATTTATTTCGCCTCGACAAGACCGTCGAGAACGAAGAGCTCCGAGGCTATTTTCTCCGAGCGTAGAGGATCATTCGAGGAGAAAGATAGAAAGGCAGCGAGAAAGAGAGCGATCGGTTGTCTCGAATGCATTCGTAATTCAGCCGATCGACGTGAAAAGGAACGTCCGATACGTTCGATCAAGCCCGAAAAAAGAGGACACGTCCCTCAGACAGCCCGTAATATCCGTCATTCACGTATCTCGCCGCATTTTATAATGTGACCCCAGCAACCTTTTCAGCCTATATTCGTCCGGCATTTTTCGTCCGATAGAAAACGTCGAAGGAACGAAACCCGAAAGCATCGAGACTCGCGCTGGACCTTTTAAATGCGGTCTGCCCTTTGACCGAGGGGCTACATCTTGCCCAGAAAACGAGGAAATAGCGTGATTTTACACGTTCCATCGAGGAGGGTCCTTCCCAAAGTCCTCCATTTTCGTATTGTCGCGCGGAAAATACGGAAAAAGGATCTTCGCTCCTCGATACCCCGTTGACCCGCCCTCTACCTCTAACCCGTGGTCTGATATGTGCTACTAATCTTAAAATTGTAAACTTATTGTACACTTTGTAATTTCTTCTGAATTTAAAAAAATGAAGTAAAAATTCTTCACGCGTCACTATGAACAAGCATTCTTCCGGGAAATCGTGACGATTAAAGGATTCAACGAAATTCCTCCGTCACATATTTCGAACATTTTGCGGAGACGATCCATTGCGTCGATATATGAATTTTCGAAAGATTCTAGAAACAGGCTAACGCGTTGGACGAATAACGCAGGAGAATTAGTTTCGAAAATTTGGTCGGGGACTGCCTCGTGAGCTTCACGGGACCGTGTGCGCTGCAAAGAAGCAGGAGATTGACAATATTATGCTTGAAGTTAATTTCTAAAAGGGACTGTTGCCGAGAGCTCGACCTTAGCTTCAACTTCTCCCTCGAACGAACTTCTCCAGACGGCGGCGAGGCAGTTTGTGCTTCTCGAGTGGTAAAATAACGACTCGAAGGCGGACCTTTCGTAGAAGGTAACGCGATTAAACGCGATCAAATTGAAAGGAGAGGAGGATCTCGTCCTTTGAATCTACTTGCCCCGGCGCGTGCTGGTCCTGGAGAGCAAGATTTAATTTCAAGCAGCTTTGAAACTCGCTGACACTTTTCCGCGGCAGAAAGAATTAATAACCCGACACGTTTTTTAATTTCGACTCCGGCCGACGACGCGACGGCGTGATCGACGGCGTCATCCTAACCGCCGATATCCTGGCCCTCTTCCGCGGGTCTTACACCTGACGTTCCAGTCATTCCGTTCGATTCCATTCCTGATAGGCGAAACCCCGATTTTTCGACGTTCTTTTATGGATTAATCGACAAGTATTAAAATGAAGTCGAGTATGCCGATGAAAATCCATGAAAACCTGAATTATACTGCAGAATCGACAAAGAAGAAGCTGAACATACATTAACCCATTAACTCTGGGTTTACTGGGTTAGTTCTTTGTATGCCACTCCTTAATGCAATCCATGTGCATAATCTCAAAATTTCGTATGAACACAGTGACGAACAGAATGCAGTCAACGCTCCACAAAACACGCGTCAGTTACCCTTGATGCATTATTGCATAATATTAGCAAACTTCCTGGGACGTTATCATGTACATTCGCTGCAACGTCGAAGAGTGTTCCCCCGATTTTCGCAACGATGAGGATCAAGCAGACGCAGCTCGGCTCAGCATTCGAGGAAAGGCTATTTGCGCTGAGTTAGAGAACCGGAGATCTCCGCGGAGCAATCCCGACCCGATATCAAAGCCCGCGAATTAATTAATCGTAGGTAGGTTTACAGAACTCTGCTGGATACACGGGACCGACTATGCGTATTTCTCTCGTTACCGAAAGATTATGCCGGATATCATCGAGGCGTACACCGATCGTAATAATAAGATTAATTTGCGAGCTGAAACGAGAGGTTCTCCCATGGCAATCACAGTAACGACTGTCGTCGAAAGACTATTGGAATCCTAGCAGTCTCGTTGTCGCCTCAACTTCTACCTTCGCTCGATTCCTTGACCTTCCTGTCGTCCGCTTTCACGGGAAATTGTTTCGAAGCGATCACCGCGCGAAATGCGGCTGTAATTAAATGTATCAAGCGAAAAGAAACGCTATCGGTCACCCGTATGCTTTTGTTAAGTGTACCGGTATTCCCATTGTGTGTTGTAGCATTTGTTATCCGTTTCAAAGGAAATCGATCTTCCACATTGTTGTATTACGAATTTTATGCACGGTGAGGCGGAAATCGTAGTACAACCGGGCATGGGGGTGATTCTGCATAAAAAAATAAGAAAAAATTTGGTACATTCCAAATACCAGATAAAATTTGAAACAGTAGAAAAATATTATAAAAATGAATTTCTATTTACCTACTATCGCTTGTCCAAATTTAATCAAATATTTTTTACAAGTTAACGTTACAGCTCGTAATTTCTAAGCAACAGAACTAGCACTTTGAGGTTCCTGGATGTACCAAGTAAGTGTGTATTTAACATCAACCAGATCTCGAGACGTTAGTATACGCTTTTAGAGATGTTTCCGTACGGTAAACTCGCAGAGAATACTCGATAAAACGAGGAAGAAGTAGAAGTTCCCTCGCATTCTCGTTTTTTCGGTCAGTGTTCGAGCGTTGTGGAGGAAAAGTGTAGGAAAAATTGAAGGAAGGATGTTCGAGACGACGTCGCAGGGAAACGGAGATCTATTCGAATATCCTTTCAACCGCGAAAGCAAAAAATATAAAATCCCCATTTCATTGTCCACTTTGACCACTTGAAACCGGCGATTTAAAATTCTACATTCGCAAATTCTTGTATCAAGACGGACAATCCTAGGGTAAATCCCAGGGTCAGCTTCGCTCACTTCAACTGATTTAATTTTTATCGGGTATCGTACGCTTATAAAATAATAAAACTTTTGGTTCACATATCATTTTGTAATTATTCTAATTTCTGCAGAAAGATGAGAACAAAATAGTCTATTTCGCCCACCTTAAGTTACTAATTTAATTTTGATCAGTAAGCTCAAACTTTTGTGAAAGACTGTAACTACCGAGTTGAGTTATTCGAAACGATCAATTTTTGCGAACGGGATCGTATACAACGAATAGAAGAGGAATGGAGAACGTGCACTCTATCGCCGAACAATATCGCAGTACAAAGATCTTTCACGTCGATGTGTTTGCCGTCGTATCAAAAGTTTTGAATAGCCATCGACGCTAAACGCAATATCGTTAATCTACTTGTACTCGATTCGCTCGAGCGTTATATACGTTACACGTTAAATCGCTTGTTAACCGAACAAAAGTGGTCGATCTAGCTTGCATGAGTCAACGGGCCGCGATCGCTTCGCAATACATAATTTCCCCTTTTCAATAGAGTGAACGACGCCCAGAAATAAACTAGGGGATCTCTGCGGCCCGACGCGACAGTTACCAACGATTTTCGATGGTTCCTCGCCTGACAGACAATCGCGCTGATTCGGATGATCGAAATATGGCAACTGTAACGCGCTGACCCATTAACCCGCTAAACACGGAGAAAAAGTTAATTCGCCGTTTCGTCTCGACTTCATCTTTATTAACCGACTCCGGAAAAAGAGGAGGTTACTCAATTCGATCTGTATGTGCCTTTTTTTCTATGTATGTTCACTTTTTTTATATGTATGTGCATTTTTTTATTCCTTACATTGAAATTCAATGAAATCAGCAACATCTGTCATTTGGAAAATTTTCAATTTTGCACCGCCTCCGAAAAGATTGTATTGTAAATATTTAAGTTCGCGTGTATTCACATAAATTAAATGGAAATTATTTCATACGTTTTAGTGCACTTTTTTAGTGCGTTTTTGCGGAGTCAGCTTAATTTTTTGAAATAGGTAAATGATCAAGAACTCGCCTGTCCCTCGAAGACGGTCCCCAGTTCTCGATCCCGTCGCCCTTAAAGCAGCCAGAAGTCGCGGTAGCACGCGGTCGCGAGGATCTGTTGACCGCCCATAGCCAGTGCTGTCCACAAAGCTTCTCCTCCCATTGGCGTCTTCATTCTGGATCCACAAACCAATCGAGCAGCTTCTCAACCGACTGAATCAGCTCCGTTCGATCTTCAGCGACCGCGGACCGTCATCCCCCGCTCTCGATCCGCCTCGGGTGATCGTCCTGGTGCCAGGTGATCCTCAGTCAATGACTCCCTCGTGATCTACCGCTGCGTCGATATCCACGTTGCTCCTGGATCATCCACCGGATACATCGATCGTCGTACCCACAAACCCACAGCTCAAAATCAAAAATATTCCTCCAGTCGAAGCTGATGCGGAATTCCTACTTAGAGGTTGACGATGGATCTACGAGATCTAGAGTCTCCAGACTTGGGACGTTGGCTCTGGTACTTCTGGCGATCAATGGTGATTGTGTCGAGGATGGACGTTAGGATGGATCGAAACCGGAAGCGTCCTGGCACCAGGACTCGCCGATCCTTCGCGATCTCTTGGCCCCTGCCCGCAGGAATCGAGAATCGTCGTTGGCTCGGAGCACACGTGGAGCGAACGTGCGTACTACGTGCGTGGGTAGTAGCGTACTACTGAGTTTCACGCTCGCGAAAAGCCAATCCCGACTCACCCCCACCAAACAGCCATCCGAGCGCCCTTCCAGACCCCAGCTTCCAACCCCCTGTCTCCCCGACACCCTCTCTCACTCTCCTGAAAACGAGTTTGCGCCCCAGACTTTCACCAAACGCTCATCTCTCCTTCTCTCTCACTCTTTCTCTCTGTCTCTCCCGCTCGCTCGCTTCTGTTTCTCTCGACCATCCAACGACTATCTCTCATCCTCCTTCTGTCACCCGGCGACGCTTTCTTTTCCCGATTCCCTCGGCGTGTTCCTCGCGGCACTGACACCACCACGACGATTCCATCGCGACATCGAGCAGCTAATGTTGCTTCTCGACGCTCGTTTCTGTTTCCTCAAGTTCCCAGCAGAAACCTGCAATTCTATGATGTACCTCTTTCTGCGTTCTTCGGGGGTTCGGCTTCCCGAGGACCTCTTCGAATCTGGAGATTTTGGTTCTTCATTTGTTTTGGTTGAGGGATGCGAGATTTTGATTAATCGTGACAAACGTTTCTTCAAGAACATTTCCAATCTACGTGATTTCGTTAATTTTGCTGGGGGAACTGAAATTTTCTTCTCCCGGAAAGTGTTTCTTCTCGTCGGATTCTGATTTGAATTCGCCGTCCTCTGCCATAGCAATTGTCACTCTTTCTCTCTTCCTTTTTACGTTCTCTACAATTTTTCAAAGAATCGAAGCTCGCCAAGATTCTTTTTATTTTCTGCAAGTGCATTTGCATATGGAGATTTGCGTTTTCTTCCCCGGAAAGTTTCTAAGTTTCTTTTCTTATTACCCCACTGGAAATGCATTCGTGGTTCTGCGCCACTGTGATTGTTACTCTCGATGCTCTTTCCTGTTAATTGAAGCTTCGAGAAAATTACGGTTGATCCTTTTTTTTCCTCGGAGGCGGATGCTTTTCCTGAAAGCGTCGTTCCTCTGGGGATTTGAATTTATTCTTCTCCGGGAGGTTTGTCAATAATTTTTGTTTGAGGAACCATTTGTGGCACTCTGTCAATCTGATTGTTTCTCTTGACTCTTTTTGTTGATTCACTTTTCCGGAGGATCGAAGTAATTGATGAACGATCTTCTTCTTCAGAAGAGGATGCTGGAAGTGTCTCTGAAGATTTGATTTTCATTAATTTCCATCGATTCTCAATTGTTGTTGTTTACTCTCCTCTCCGTTTTCCAATATCCAGTAATCAGAGGTATTCACTGACGTTTATTTTGTCCTTTACTTAAACAGGATACTCTGGAAACGTCTTTGCATCTAGACAATTCATTCCTCTTTTTTTTTCAGAAAGGTTGACATTTTTCGTTCGGCTTTATTTTATAGCAAAATATATCTACAGGAACAAATGAGAGAAAGAACCGTCTCCAGTGTACTTACATTCGTTCCACTCGGATCTCAGAACTGGTTCAAAGGCTGCCTCTCCTATTACTCGATCGAATCAGATTGTTGCTCCCGGCGTTTCTCTCAGTTTCCTCAAGATCGAGGAATTCGCCGTCGAGATCGATGCTTCTTTCTTTCCTCGAAACAAAGAAACTAGAAAAGCAATCCTGCCTCGGGGTGTTTCACTCTGTCTAGGAAGTGTTGCAGGATTGTTTTTGTTTTATCGGACTCGTATACAACCCTAATTGTTGCTTCCGGCGATCGATTCGTCACGTTTCAGCAAAACTCTTCTCGACGAACTTGCCAGCTACACGCGAGAGAAACTTCTCGTGGAAAAAGATTCCATTTCGAAGAAGCTTTGACGTATCCTTAACGAGGTCCTCCTTTAAATCAATCGTCCGTGTCCTCGGTGTGGTTCTCGGCCTCTTGATGTTCGATAAGATCGGCCATCGATAAGCTTATCGATTCGAAATAAATCAGAAGACTCCTCTGGGATTTTCCCTGGTCGTTTGATTCGGCTTGTCGCGTTACTTAATGATCCTCGAGCCGTTTCGATTTCGAACATACTTGTTCCCCGCTTTAGGGATGAAAAAGCACAATGCTCCGGGGAGAAGGGTAGAGTTACGAGTGCCGGTGGTCTCCTGGCGATAAGTCTCGGTACAAAGGAGAGAAATTAGGAGAGAAAAATGAAGTTCTCCGACGGTGAAAGTCGAGGACCGAATGTTAAGATAAACGAGCGAGCAGCGCGGCCGGACGAAACGAGAAGGGACAGGGACAAACGATCCACCGACGGCCTCGGCAGCGAGAGAATGATAAATACCGCCGACGATAAATATACCGACGTCCAGAATTATGGATCCTTAACGTCTAGCAAACGGAACGTCCCGCCGGAGAAGATTTTCAATGAAGCAAGTCACTTAGACAAACTTAGAGAAATAAGAATGAAATAGGGGATGATCCGCGATGGGGCTCTGGATCTTCGCAAATGAACCCAACAATTGAAATTCTATTGAAAGGTTCCGAAGGGGAACAAGTTCCGCCGCGGCAAGTTCCGGAATACAAACGAAGACGGGCAAACTGGGACGCGCTGAGAAATTGTTCAAGTTTGCTGAAGTCTTCCCAGCTACTGTTACTGTGTCAAATAGACAGCTTGTTCGCCGTTGCGAAATCACTTTGCCACCTTTCTTCTCCCGGCAGCAGCAGGTGAGGTGACACGGGATCTGGTGAAAGTACTTAGCTTCTTGGATGCAGGCGAGATGAGGATCCTCTGAAATCGTTATTCAATATGCGAACATAGTCGATACCATCTTGAGGAAGTTCTATAGAAACGAGAGGAACAAAAAATTACTTCTCTTTCTTTATTTTGTTAAATCCAGAAGAAGAGGATGTACGTAAAGATCCGCACCTAACTGAGAGCTTTGTGCACCCTCCTAGGATGACAGGAGACATCACTTAGGCCAGCAGGATCGATACTCAGACCAATAAATATTCCTGGGATCTTGAGTCACCCGAGGAGCGCAACAATGCACCATGAAAAAGCAGGGAGCAAAGACGTCATGATTCCACGGTTCCACTCTGTTCCACTCATCTCTGCTCTGTTCAGCTCTGTTCTGCTCTGTTCCTATCTCATTCAGGGGTGGACAAACGCCGGTTCCGGGAGTCCCGAGACCAGACGACGGCAGCGAAGTTTTATTTGGCTAGACTGGATGGCGCCCTGGCTCCGGCTTTTGGCCGTTATCGCGGAAGGGAGAGTCTCTCTCTCTCTCTCTCTCTTTCTCTGCGAGCAACCGCCAGAATTATTGGCAGAGGGAGCTGAAACCTAGAGAAGGGGGTGAGCCCGCGACGGAAGCAGCCGAGAAGGGATCAAGTCGGACAGATGAAACATTTATTGTTCGAAGGGGACCGCTGACGGCAATCGGCGAGAAGGGAAACGACCTACAAGCATAATTACACTGAGGATGGAGCTCTCGGTTGCCGAACACTGTGATGTCCTCCCGATGAACCAATATGGCGATGGAAATTTTTCTCGAATTTTCGGAGAAGATTCTATATGGGTAAACTAGCTCAGCTATTTGATCTTGCAATGCAGTTGCGTTGAAATATTTTTTGGAAGGTTCGACGTGATTAAAATCGCGTATGATTTCCAGTATTTGTTGGTCCTCTATTCTCGCCAGTATTTTGATACCCCATAACGCGATTTCCATCCAGTCAATCATTTCCCGGAACCAAACAGGTTAGAGGGATACAATGGCCGCGTTTATTCGAGAAACGCGATATTGATTCTGAAATTACGTTGCTCTTAATTAGGGCGAAGCCTGACATCCATACATTTGTGAAGCTTTTCGCGAGAATTCTCAAAGCAATGATTCTCCACTGTGAAAATCCATTGGAATGATTGCTAGATTGTCGAGGTATTGTTTAACCCTTTCAAACGCAGCTAAGCAAAACGTCATAGAAATTGTTGCTTAATGCTCCGAATACATTAAGAAACAAGACAAATATGATGACTGTGAAGACACCCAAAGAATTCGAGAGAGTTACATTATTTTTGACTTACCAAAATTATCAAAAGAAAAAGAGAGTTTTCAATTCATTGATGTTTGCCGCAGCTGACGTACAAAAATTTTTGATTGAAGATCCACACTCTACAAATCGTAATCGGGTCCGATTTCACATAGAAAGAGGCTGTCGCAAATACTCACAGGGTTGAAGGAGAACAATTAAAGGAATAATACAGGAGCCATAAGTGAAAGAGGGGTTATCAATCGGTGAAGATCGTCGATTGGAAGATTACGGAAGATTATTGGAAGATTACTCAGACGGCAGATTACGTCGCGTTACGCCGTTGCATAACGTCAACGTATATTTCATTGGCGTCGGTGGGACCAGGGACGTTAAATGGCGTCCCGTGTACACGGCGACCGGTGCATCGGCGAGAGTGCTCGTTTAAACGAACAGAAACGGCAGGAGCTTGGTGTCATGCTGTCCAAAACGGATTAGCGAGGACGCTGCGATGACAAATGGCGAGCCGTTACGCTCGCGAACCCTACATGTAGATTGTTTCGGGTTTTCTATTGTCTCGGACGGCCCGCGTGCGGCTGATCCTCGGCGTCCATTTTCCATAATCTCCCCACGATCCGACCTGAAAAAAGACCAACAAATTATTTCGGATACGGTGATTGTCCTGATCAAAACCTCAAACAATCATCCACCGAAAAATTCACTACGATCAGATACTCTTTCAACTCATTTTTGTCGACGTTTCGCTTTGTTGTTCGGTGACCTTTGATCATTGATCCAGAAGACGATGCTTTTGAAAACAGTTTAATAATTTCTCACGAGGTTCTTCGTATTTCCAGTACGTAATTATGAAACACATCAGAAATGGTTTGTTTTGTCTCCTCCGGTGCATCGACCGCAAGCATTGTCGACCTAAATTGATAAGATTCGAATGCGATGATGCACATAGTATGTTCGACGAGCAAACGAGGGTAGATTAGAGAAGGAAACGCATCGAGGAGTTCTTTATCCGTTTGAAAGCGAAGATCCTCCTTTGTCGACAGATTAGAACACGGGTAGAGATGCGGGACGATTTTTCTCACGAACTTAGAATGATACCCGCCTATATATGATATCAACTGGAACGGATAGGTGGTACATAGTATATTCCCAGCGGCAGAGATAATTCGACGACGCTTTTGTGCCTCGAAACGCTATAAATTGAGCTAACCTATCGGAAAAGCGAATTCTCTTCTATTGCGGATCGATGAGCGCGGGGAACCTCGGTTTTCCGTCGAAAATCGCGGACAGAAGTATATCTCCTTTAATTCTATTCCTTATTGTCTTCTGGTCCCTACGTGACCGCTTTCGGGAAACATCCGCGAGGATTAACGGCAATTCTCCAGCCTTCGTGTTCACTCGACCGTCCATCGATAGATTATTGGTCGATTTCATTTTCGTTCCTTTTGTCTCGTCTTTGTCCGGCTCTCCTCGCTTCCGAACTAATTAATAGGAAACCCGGTCTGCCATGTGTCGACCCTCTGCACTCGAAGCTATTCCAACGCTTTACTTATCGGCAATTTGCAATAGTCTTTAAATGACTTGAGATACGTGCCCATCTGAGAGTTTCTGTCGATAGTTACTCTCGAGAGAGTACTCTCAATTTGCGCGTCCATTTGAAAGTACTTCAGACATTTTTTGCTTCCGGAGATTGATGTGAGAGTCAACTGTCGGAAAGGTATGTGGCCATTTGAATTTCAGGCGTGTACCTCTCAGACGAATTGTTGCAATATACTTAATAAGAAAAATCGGTGTCGATATATAAATCTTTTTAAATTGAGGATTCTCTGACTTCTCTGATTTATGTATATGTATAAATATATGTGTGTGTGTGTATATATATATAATGGCAGGGAAAATTAATTAGAAGACTCTCAGCTATACGAATGTCATTAGTTGCTCACCGAGAGAAAAATTGAACGTGTCCATTTGCGAATTTCAACTTACTGTTCACTCTCCGGGAATTTTTCGTGCAGCTCTCCGCTAGCACTCTCAATGCCGTGTACACTGACGTATTTCACTCTCGAGAGTAACTCGCGATAGTTTTACAGAAGTTGGTGGTCAGTGCATAAGTCGGCCCATTAAATTTCATTTCTCAGGAAACGAAGGATTTACGATTCGATTAGAACTTCAAGGATGACAAAGGGTCCGAGCGCTTTTCGGAAATCAATGGGTCACCGAAAAGGGCCACGGTGAAAATTGTAAAAACACATACTCGCACACACGTTCGAGAACCTTTCGAGTGCAGCCGGCGTCGATTCCGACTGGTGCGCCAGTTGTCCACAACACGGGCCTCCGGAAAAGTTTCGGAAAACGCGTCCGCAGAATTATCGGGGAACGGTAATTTAAGGGCCACGGTGTCAGCGGCACACGTGATCGATAAACAAGGAACGAACTTTCGTCCGTTTGTTTACGATCCTGCCGGGGATGATAATTTCACGTCAACCCCATTAAGTTGGGCAATTGAGCGTGCGTGTTCTCCAGCGATCGCTTAACGAGTTCCCCGGCTCTCGTTAATTGATTCGTTAATTCGATCTGATCGGCCGGCTTGATTCTCCTAGCGAGTCAATATTGCGCCGCAGAAGATGATGCCAACCAAATCGATAACGTTACGCTCGCTGATATCCCTTCTGAAATAATTGATTTTCCTTGAAAGATTTCAGCTTTTGTCAAAAATGGCCAGGAATATCAAGAAACGAATATGTACCGCAATCAAAAACATGAAAAAATGCATTGAATAGAATTTCGGCAAGCCTGGCGAACATTTTGCCACGTTTCTTCAGAGGATGGAAGACGAGACACCCTAATCCCGACTTGTCCTCTAACAAGTGGCCCATGCCGTTCGCCGAGCACAATGTACCAAAAACTTATGTCACTGCCGCGACACGTGAAATAATAGATTGGAATGAACGTGCTCGGCGGGCGGGCGTAGGTGGGCAACGTTCCCGATAAAGGATTTAATAAACGTCACGGGGCAGGAGGGTTAGGCGAGCCATCCCCGTGGAATTATAAATTTTCGCGAGGACCCGGGGTCGATACATTCGCATCGAGAATGGCGCAATATATGTCGCCGTTTCACCGCATCCCACCAGCATCAGCAGCGAGGAACGTTGGGATAGCAACGGGGCCTCTTGTTCCACCAATGCGAGGACGAACAACCTGCTGGCCGAATGAGGCAATATTCGTCTTTGTCTCCGTTGCGTCGCGAAACCATCGCCAGAACGAATGGTTGTGGATTCTCGGGCAGACAGGATGCGAGGGTTCGGAATATATTTCCAATTTTCGGACGAATTGGTCTTGAATCATTTTTCTGGAGTCTGCGGGTTCAAGAGGACTAGCTACTGGAGTATAGTTGACTTGTGCGAATGCTGATGAGATTTGGGAGGACATTGTTGACCCTGAAAGTTCCACCTTCCCGTCTACGACGCTATTCGCCACCCCTCCGCCACGGCCCGGTCACATGACGTACTAGCAGAGAGGGGGTACCTTTTTCCCCTCAACTCGAGTCAATTCTCCTGATCTTGCGACTCTGGATGGGAGTAGGTTGTCCTACAATGAGAGTGAGGTTAGGTTTGTTACCAAGTTTTCTAACGTGCATCCTGAACAAAGTTGCTGGGAAGTTCAAATTATTTCATTTTCTTCAGTGTCGGTAAATTTGCAAAATTAAAAAATTGTATTTAGATATAAAGTACAATTTGAGGTTTTGGCGCGGTAGTTCATTTAAAAACGGGGCTGAAGAAATTGTGTGCCACACGAAAAAGTCGTTGAATTTTGGATTCCAGAAACGTGAACTCGACGTCCTTCGCGCGTCGTTCGCTCGGTCCTCTCAATATCATGCGAGCTTCCCGGGATTATTCATCCTTATTCATCCTGCGGTGCTGTAATTAGAGCCGGCGTTACACGCGAGATTAAACTCCGAGGATAACGCGCAGCAGTCGACTCGTGGCTGGTTAATTCTTGTTATACTGCCTGTTAGTTCCGGGTATAAAAATGATAGTAGTTGGACTGAGGAACTCTGTGAGAATTCACGCATTCTGGACAATTTTCACAAAAGAAACATTGGAATGTTCAACTCTAATCAAATTCCTTCATCATTGAATTTGTGAAAGAAGGATAGCACAATAATTTCGACAGCTCTTACTTTATGAAGTAAGAAAGTTATCTTCGATCGGGAACTTACTGCTTTTATTAGGGGAATAAAGAAAAGACTTTCAAGGATTTTGATCGAGAAGTCGATTTTACATTTTAATCGCTTTTAAAGGGCTTTTAAAAGAGATTAGGAGAATTTCGAAGCGAGTCAATTTTCCTTATTTACAAAGCTATCTTCATAAACGAGTGCTCCATCGAG
Organism: Lasioglossum malachurum; assembly: GCA_028455605.1. Classification (NCBI taxonomy): domain Eukaryota; kingdom Metazoa; phylum Arthropoda; class Insecta; order Hymenoptera; family Halictidae; genus Lasioglossum; species Lasioglossum malachurum. Next base: position 28,801,029 of record CM052315.1, read on the forward strand.
ACGTCAGGTCGACGCATTATTGTCGAAGACGCTTTATCGTCGTTCCACGCCCTATTTCAAGATAGACCGAGAAACGAAGCTGCGATTCACCGAATTCCTGTTTCGTGATCGCGGCGAAGGCAAAAGCAGCGAAACGACAGCTGACAAAGACGAGGCAGACAAGACAAAGGAGCAGCCATGCAAATGCACAGTGCACGCACATTTTTGCGCAACAGGTGGCCATCAGTCGCAAGCGGAGATTGAGTTAGAAAAGTCGTTTGAACGGTGAGCTTCATATCCCGCGGGACTTGCTATGAACATTCGCACCAAAGAATTTTTATACTTTCGATTTGGAATGATTCGGGAACACAATTAAAGCTAGAGGTTGGAAAACGCGGAGCGCTTCGTTGCCGCGACCTCCTTTCGAACTGATATCCTCGGTCGTTAGGAATAACGATGATCACCGCGGCTTGGGCTACGGTCGAATTCGATTTAATTCAAGTTGGATGCAAACCGCTTTTGCCCGCTATACAGCGCAGTGCCCAAAAATTACTGTGTTTACGAGTTTACAATAGCTGAAGTACCTGGAAGCTCGAGTATTGGATCTCGTTTTATTTATGTAGAGAGCGTCTCCTCCCTACCAGAGAACGAACTTAATAGATTGTACATGGAGCTAGCAGATAGTAGGTGGCGCTGGCAGATAACACGTGAGGCTAGTGGGTAATGGACGTAGCCAGTAGGCAACGGGCGGAGCTTGCAAACAGAAGGTGGAGACATAAATAAAATTTAAAAGCCAAAACTGCCCCCCCCCAAATTTTTTAACGTTCCAGAAGTTGTTCTGCTTTGATGTTCCCGGTCACCCGTTGTGCAATTCGACGAAGCAAGCGGTATGCAAAAAAGCAGCCCGCCGCTGGTTGATTTCATCAAGTCGGCGCGGTCTGGCGGCCGGGATAAGGAGCTCGCGACTTGAAATGCAAATTCGAATGGATACACGCCGACGTTTACGAGATCAACGGACCAGCCGGCCGGGTTAAGTTAAGAGCATAAAACTGAACGATACGGCGGCTAAAAGAAACCTCGCAAGCCCGACGAGTCCGTTAAGGAATTAAATCTGCATCTAAAATTCAAGTCTCGGTTTCATTTTTCCCGAGGAGCAAATCCTCATCGGAGAGTGGCTTTCCCGTTTTCGAAGCGGGAACGGCCGAGACAGAGCAATTCGTCCCGTTGTATCCGAGTTAGGTGTTTAATCACGCTGATAGCATTGTCATCCCGTGGAACCGTAATCTTTTACCGCTAACGTTCCACAAACACCGGGGAAAATCACAGCGGGCAGGATGAAGCTTCGCGGCGAGCGTTCGGCCGGCCGAAAAAGGGTCTCGCTATTACAAGAATCCTTCCCGAGCCGCGGAAATTACGATGTCTACCTACTCGCAAAGCATATCTGGCTCGCATACATCATCCTGATCGTACCCACCAGTCCCGCACCACATCTTTACATCACTCTAAACCCGTCGTCCAAGCCCCGGCAAAATTTTTATTCAAAAACCCTGGGCAGAACGGTTTCGGGATTTTATATCGCCCGGTATTAAAACAGTGCCCCCAGCCCGGTGTGTATCCGCTCGTCCCACCGGCAATAACAATTTCCCTTTATATTTATTGGACACGGAATTACCGTTATTAATCTTCGCAGTTTCCCCTGACTTCAGCGCCAGTTACTGTCCCGCTTCGTGTGCAGAATGCGAGTTAAGAAGGTAGATAAACGATACATAAGTTATTACAATGCTTCCTCTCTGACAGTATTTTACCTTTAACATTCTCATTAACATTTAGAATGAGACAGTGCTGTTTGAATTTCTGAATGCGCCATTCAAACAAGAAATTAATTGATATTCATTTGTTTGCATGGTATTGCGCGAGCGGGAGGTACATTTGCTGGAGGACTCTGCTTTCGAGGAAATCATAAATGTTTGTCATACTTTCCACAAATCGTCCTGTATATGTCAGAAAACGTTCAGCTTCTTCTACGTAAGCTGCTTTGAAAACCAAGTCAAATAGTCGCCAGACTTTCTACAAATCATCCCCCAGGAACGCAGAATCTTCACCTCGGCTTGTACAGTATACCTATACTCTGTTTTAAACCTTGATCAAAATATTTTCTACATTTCGTCTTTTATACAAATCATCTCCTAAAAAATCCCCCACAGGACAACTATGTATTGTCACACATTTTACAAACTATCTTCAGAATGTCTTTACCTCTTTCCGAGCCAGCAACTGCTTCAACGTCTGACTTTTTACGAATCATCCCCTAAAGTCGTCTGTCCTAGCAGGTCCGCCATCTCAAAGAAATCGAACAATCGACAGTAATGGTCCCAACAAATAATTAGCAGAGGCATCCATGTCCTCAGCGGAATCGTTTCGATGATGCACGGGATGGAAGGGCCCGATTAAGGGGTTCCGGGTGGTGTCATCGTGCCGGGAACGAGCGTCGGAACCCGGCCACGCCAGGAACGTTAATTGGCTGCTCGTTATTTTTCGCTTCGAGCCCCGGGGCTCGACATTCGAAGTCGGTTAGCCGTGATATCGGAAAACAATCAAAAGTCACTCACACCACACCGCAACCCCCCGAGGCCCGAGTCTCATCCCTTGCACGCGTTCGATGCTTCGATGCAGGAGAACCCCTGCCCCATTCGTGACCTCAGGTTAATTCGGATCGTATTTCCTCCCTTTCGATATTTCCGACGCTCTCTTACTTCGCCTCCACCCCACCCACTCCTTTTTCCTCGCCACCGTGTGTTAACACGTCCCTTTTTACGCGCTTCTTCCATTTCTGACTTTTCCTCGATATTTTGCCATTGTTCCCTCGTTGCAACTTACAATTTCTTTATTTCTTTATTAACACGAGCATTACGAGACCCGTCTTGGAGAAATATTTCTCATTTTTGGAAACTCGTGTGCAGCTTTTACAAAATAAACAAAGGGTGGACGTGTTCATCTGCATGACTCCAGTGAAAAATATTAAATCATTTTTTCGCTACTGTATCTCTTCACAGGAAAGTTATAAATGTATTTATACTTCAACTTTCACGTTCCAGTTCGAATAACCGCAACATTGTTCCACAACTGTGTGAGCAAGATCATTCTTTCATTCTTTCTTAAACGTTTAAGATTTCATTACCCGTCTCCATTAAAGAGTATACTCCTCGTTCATCTTCGTTCCAGAAAGATCACTCCTTTGATTCGATATTTCAGTCTGGACGGCCCAAGACTTCATCCCAGATTTTTCTCGATAAAGCATGTGGATACCTCGGTACTCTGTTGCATTTCTCTACGTGTAGCCTCTTCCACGAGGCTTTGGAGAATATTCTTCCATTCCGCTCGTATATCTTTATTTTCTTTCCTCTTCCCACAGGTTCCTTAGATTTGATTCATCGTACCCTTCATTTCCGAAAGGTTTTTCCGTACTTTCACCCTTTCCCGTCGCTGTCCCGCATTTCCCAGGCTTGCCATATCCCTTTGCCTTGTTTTCCCTTTCCGTCTCAAGGCAATGTCCCTTCTATTTTCGCAGGTGGGGAGCAGAAAGCCGATGAAAAAAGAGAAGGCGAACGGTCTGCGGGTAGCTGGTTCGTCGGAGGACGTGCGGAACGTCGACGTAAAATACGAGCACGACGGGAAAACGGATCCCGTTGCCGTTCCTTCGGGACTGTGGTGTAACGTGCCTCGTTAAGCTAACGCAATTTATTCCTGACGTTTCCGATCGTCGAGAATTACAAGCCTAAAACGACGCCCGATATCGAGCGCGCGTCTAATAAGCTCGGGCAAGTTATGGTCGCGAAAAAATGCTCCTCGTAAATCGTCGAGACCAACGCTGCTGCCGGAGCCCACCCTCCTCGCCTTTCAAAAATGTTTGCGTCGTAGAAATTTGTTGCTTGTTCCTACGACAGAGGCTCGGTTAACACTTCGTTTAACGTCCAGGCAGCTCGGATTAAAATTATGATCGGATCGCAGTACGAAATTATAAGAAATACTCGAGTATAAGGAACACTTAATATCGATTATGCACCCCACGTGCACGAGTGCCAGTCTCGCCGTTGCATCGCATTCTTGTGGCGTTGCAAATTTCCATGCACTATACATTTAACCCCTCCAGCATGAATCACGAGTCTGAGTCTGCGAAAAATCGCTTTATCAGTCGATCGCTAGTTGTTCCTTAGTAATAAACCAACTTTTTTATTTGTCACGAGAAATTGTAATGCCGCCGAAGGAACGCGTCCAGCGATTAACATATTCGATCGTGCGTATCTAATCGTAAGCAACGATACAATTTAACAATTTAATATGTCACATTTCATAGAGACTAGGATAACAATTCACCCATTTCTGTTATACACATTAAATCAACAAATTCTGTTTTGATTTGAAAACGAATAACTTTTTCAAAATGGGATGCAACAGCTTGAGTTTTTTTGAGACGTTAGAAAGATTAGTTTATTGACTAATGTGTAAATAATTGTATTAGTTATCCATTTTTAAATGTGTACGAATACTTTGTACAACCATTGTAAGTAAAATTGTGAAATCGAAGAGGTCGCGAAGCACGAGACCGAAGAGAACTAATCCCCGCTCGACGGCTCTTCACGAGGAAGCGGTTTGCTTGCGTTTGTGCGAGGCACGGTTCATTAGCACGCGGTTCGTTCGTGTTATCGTTGTTGGGATCGGTGCCGTTTATTGGAAAACCCGTCGCAAGCGGAATCGTCGATCGCTTTCCCGTCGACCCGCGCGAGCTTTTAATTTCCATCGCGATGTTTCTCTAATTTCCGGCCTGTCTCGGCAACACCCCCTCCGCTCACCCCCTGCGAAACCACTAGCCGGGTAATAATTTACGCGAAAAAAGCTGGACCGAGAATTTTCAGGATTTTCTTCCACCGGCTCTGCTTCTTCCCCATCCCCTTTTCCTGCGATCCGACGCTTTGATATGCAAATACCGTGAGAAACGAGCGCGACAAGGGTGGAAAATGAGGGCGAAAAATTGTGTAATAGAATGACACGACGCGGAGATGCTCCCCAGGGCGAGTTAACCAGCGGAGGGGGAATTAATACGATGAAGATCTCGGTTTTTGGAGTTCCCGTGCGGCTTCGAGGAAGATGATAGCGTTAATGTCTTAACAACGGGATCGGTTGTGCATCCATAGTTGACGAAGAAATGATACTTCGATTGTTCTCAATGCAGTCAAACGATTAATATACGGAATGTTTCCAATCATTTAATTCTGAATTAGAAATTCCTCCTTAGAGATCCTCCTTTGTCCTTTATCATATTGCTTTTTAAAATAGTTTCCTCCTCCAATAAGGGAATTCACCGGAGTTAACGCGAAAACCCCACGAAAATTCCGTGCCTTACATCGATCCGCGCCTTTCGAGAACTTGGGTAATGAATTCGGATCATTTGTTCCCTTCCTCGACGAAATATCCGAATCGTTTAAGAACGCGAGGACTCTCCCGAAGTTCTCCCATCGATTTCAACGAGACGGCAAACTTTTAATCGTGTTTTCTCATTGATAATTACGATTCCTGTAGATACAGAAGAAAAAAGTACTGGCAATACGCAGCTGTTAAAAATGACTCATCGTTAATCCTGAGCGACGCGGCAGCGTTAAATTTAATTCTGTACCGGGAGACCCTGTCCTCGGCTGTTATTAATTAAACGGCTGTCGTCGCATGTCTTTTATACTATTAATAACTTGAAAAAAATTATGCAATGTGGATTAGCATCGAGCCGAAGTGAAAAATAGGTTAAATGATTGAAACATAGATCAGTATAGATTGAAGATCTTGCAGCTGCGTCTAAAGAGAAAAATCAATTTTTAGGACATGTTATTTTTCAATAATACTCAGTGTTGAGATATTTGTGGAGACTTAGAGTGCTCCAAAAATCCAACAATCTCTTGAACAGTTCTTAGAGTCCTTTGATAGACCTGGAAAGACCTTTGAAAGAATCCTGGATGGCTGTGGAGAAGCCTTAATGTACTCAAAGGACTTTACCGCTCTGAAAAGGATCCAGAAGGCTCTGGAAGAATGTCTAAATTCCAAAAAGTGTTTTAGGGCTTTAACAGACTTCAACAGACCCTAACATTTCTTTACGGATCCATTTTGTTCCCAAAAGATGATTTTCAAATTCGATAAGGACTTTAGAGTCTCTTGTAGAGTCCTCAGAAATGCATGCACAAACATTGAAAACTGAAAATATTTTTGGAAAACATTTTTTTTTCACGTTTCAGGAAACATTTTGCGAAACAGAGCTCCACAATGTCTTTCGTTCTTCCCTCTGCCCTCGCGATTTAATTACACAAATATCCTCGAATACTTCCGTGGAACGCCGACGCGGCCGACGAGGGTTTCCCGATTGAATAAATTTTTCCCTAATAAATATTCCCGGCCACGCGAATTCAGTTAGGTCGATCGCGTTAGGAGGGAAGGGGATCGGTTCGGGTAGAGGAGAGGAGGGTGCCAGAGAGTACTCCTCGATCCCCTCCGATCGCGATTTCATACGTTGTTACCAGGACACTGTCTGCTGAAAAATACGTTCGATCGATTCTCCTTTTCTTCCTCTCTCTCTCTCTCTCTCTCTCCCTCTGTACCTCGCTCCGCTGTCTGCTCGCAGCTTTCAAGGACCTCGGAGGGTCGCACGTGGCAAGGATTTCAAGCATTCGCTCGCGAAGATCCACGCTCCTGTCTTTTCCTTCCGATTCACGGCACCGACTCCGCGAAATTTATCCCTTTAAGTGGTACGTGCCGACAAACGCGAGCTGTCTGAAAATTCGAGCATTAGACGAGCAGGAAAAAACGACTTGCCTCATCCCCGGGTTGTTCAACTCTGTTCTTAACATCCCCTTTTATGTCGGCTTAAAAATTTTCCATTTACTAATGGGTAAACTGCGGATCTCGTGTGTGAAATAAAAAAATGTTTGCGTTGATCGCAAGACGCGGGAGCCACAGAAAAATTTCCTTCTTCCTTCAATGATTTTATTAAGCTGAAACTTATACAGTGACGTCCTTAAATCTTTTTAATATATTTATAAATGCTTAAATCTTCTAATGTAGCATAACGATGAAAAATTCTGGCAATAAGCAGGTAATATAGGTAAGATATTAAATATAACAGTTCTTTGTCAGACATGGCTTCCATCCTTGAATGTAATGAATCTTCTCTCTAAAGGGACGATAGGGCTCCTAAAGAAACACGCGTTGAATATTTATCCAAGCTCTCCGAATCAAATCAAGAGTACATAGATTTTCTTGCGGACGTTTCTATGAACTTTGCCGAACGTGCCCCGCCATCAGGGTTTGACACAATATTAGCGGAAGCCGAACAAGTCTTGGACCGCCTGCAGGTACCATCTGCTTCCGCGGAAGAAACGCAGGCGGACGGAGGCCACGCAAAAATGAGCGATCGTGATGAACAGTCTGTTTACCGAGGAGGAAAGAAATACTCGGAGCGTTGTGGAAGTTGGCGTGACTGACAGAAACCGATTGCTTTCGTGACCCCGTTCGAGGAGCGGGGATCGATGGACCCGCGGGATAAATCATAGTAGGTTTGGCGATCGATCCAAGAAAAATAGAGGGCGGGAATATCGTCAACACTCGAAACAATTTTACAAAATCGCCAACCTGTAGAAAGTGTTGAACGAGAAACCGAAAGAACGGGTTTCGACCAGACGGTGAAAGATTAATTGACGCCGTAATTACACTCGATCCTGATCGATTCCCGGTGCAAATTAAGTCGCGCAGAATTTTTCACCGGGACGAAAACAGAGTTATTAGTCACGGTTAGACTTCTTGCGATCGTGTCTCGATTATCTTTCCCGCAGGTCGCAAAAACAGTTGTACATTGTTTTAGGGGAATTACTTTCTTGATTTAGCGGCCCGCGGAGCCAAACGGGAGCCCGTACTAATGGCCGGCGATAAATTTCCGGCGTTACGGGCATTAGAGCAAACGACGCCTTCGGGACAATTGTATGCGCCGTACTCTCGCGGAGATGCGCTTCAATTATTATTATTATACCGTTTTTATTGCTCCTGGGTTTCGCAAAACCATTAAAAATATGCTCGCTACCAGCCCCGCCGAGCAGGAGATGTGATATAGTGGCTTTTACACGGCCAGCGAGTAGAATAAGACCTTCGTGCGACTTTTATGAAACGGTTGAAAGTCGTAATGCTCTTTTAAACATTTTGCGATACCAGGGAGGAGACTAGGAAGACTGCAGGTGCATAAAACTGCGAACATGCAAGTAGTATAAGTCAGCCATTGGTCTGATTCACGCAAAGTACAATAGAACATCCGCTGCAACATAGAATAGAATAATCACTGATCAGCAAGTAAAATAAGACAACCACTGGCTGGGCAAGTGAAATAAACCAACCATTAATTTAGACAAGGGGAGTAAGACGATGCTTGGCCAGACAAATGGAATAAGTATAGTCCTGCCAGTTTCCAGAAAAGTAGTACAAGTCACAGTCATCGCTCGGACAGTTTAGATAAAATTATTTCTAGTGAAACAAATAGTGTAACCATTATTTAACTAAACCAGTAATGCAACAGTAAACAACCGTCCATAAATATTTCGCCACCAGGCGCACCATTGCATAGAGTTTTCAGTTCTACCACGTTCGTTCCGATGGAACAGCAGTGGGAGGATAAAAATCCCGGTACGAGTACTCTATGACCGTCCGCTGATCCCTCGAAACGTTTGTAATTCCGGGATCTTCAAAAACAAGTAAATATCGGACACAGAGAACGTCCGTCTCCGGCGCGGCACGGAAATTCGAAATATAACGCCGCTGCTCTTCGTTTCTCGTTCAGAAAATATACTTCGCGAGTCGTGTCGATTAAAACCGTAAAAAAGAGAAGGAGATCGTTCACCGACTGCTCGAAATAACTGTTTTTCTCGAGGAGACGATTAAATTTCATTCCATAATTTCTCAAACTATCGTCGCGCTAAGAGGATTGCAGCGCGCTTTGCACCGATTAGTTCAAGCTCCCTTTCATGCGTAAGCTTCCTTACTTTCATGGAACGAACGCAACGGCGATTGAAACTGGCTCTGCTCGCGAGGAGAATGCTCCACAAACGCGATTCTACGGTCGCTCTAGCTTTAAATCGCTATAACATCGACCACGGTCGCTATTTCTGTTTCGAAGTTGCCGAATCCATTCAAAATTAGTTTCAAATTGATACATTCGCCAGTTTCGTTTCAAAAAATCCCCAATCTTCCGACCATCGACGTAATGGAGCCCCGCTTAGGCTACATTCTCGTTGGAAGCTCGCTCGGTCTGCTCGCAAAAAGCATACGATTTTAACGAGATTTCGCGGTGCAGTCGGAACGTCGTGTTCCGGGCCACGGCGTTCGCGGACGGATGCATCGGGCCGCAATATGCAGGTTGCGTCGGTGGTGTTTGCCGAGCTCTCCGCGACGGCACTTTGCAACGGGAACTCGTTTCGTGTTACGGGATGCTGTCGCGACGGGATGCGCGGCTATTCCGCGTATGACGCCGGTGTAACACACTGCCAGAAAAATAAAAAGACCGCAACAGTCACGTCTCGTCTATCCGCGACGGAAAAATCCGGCTAACTCGGACGCGAGTCCGAGCCTCGGCAGAAATACACGAGCCAACCACAGGGCCGCGTCAAAGGGGACGTTCGCCCGAGAAAGTCTCTCTCCCTTTCGAAATCTGCGGCCCGTCTCGTGGAAAAAGAACCGGGGGACACACTGGAGTTTACGAGCTGTCCTACGACTGACGAGACAAACGAAGAGCTAGCGATTCTACGTGTCGGAGCGAAGACAGAGTGGTTCCAGGTTTTTGAATCCGTTGTTCGGATGGAGAGTAGCATTGATATTGAAATGCTGATTTTACAAAGATACGGCCAGTGTGAAAACACGGTTTTGCGATTGCTGTTTTATTAAGATTTCTTTTTCTAAATTTTTTTTCAGCCGTTTTTTGGTTCTGCATATTTTCTAAAGAACTCGTGTGATTATGGTTGATACGCGCTTTGAACCACCTCCGCTTCTACCCTTAGATTTCCGTCTTTTCATTTTACTTCTTCCAGTTCTTTTATCTTGTAGCTGCTTCTAAGGAGACTGTATCTTACCCAGGAAATGCTCTGCACTTGTGGCTGTTAGACATCTCGGACTCAAGTACCTCTTTCACGGCGCAATTGTCTTTGTCATTTGTCTTTTCTTAAGTTTTTGTTGCGAATAAATTGAGCTTCCTGTTCCCTGTCGTTTGCCTCATCAATATTCTGTAAAGTGGCAATCATCTGTGAAGATTGTGATTCAGTCCTGTGACACGTTTCTCGCTGAGTCACTGTATCACTTAAACTTTTTACTGAATCACCGTGTTACTCAGATTTTTGGCATTTCATGCTAGTCGGAAATTTACTTCGGCTGGCTAAAAGGTGTCCCGCGATAAGAAGTCATTGTACAATTAGTTGTGGCTCGTACACCTTTCCCGTAGGCTGTAGATGTGCTGATAGAACGTTCAATTATATCACACACCTGGTTGGCCACTATCGATCGAAAAAACACGAGAAACGAAAGGAAGATTTCTACGAAAGACAAAGATCGATCAATACTGTTACTCATTCGGCGTTCCTCGCCCTCGTTGCTGACTAACACCAAATACCTCGCAGCAAATCGAACCATACCGCCCCAGAAATATGCTCTGCGACCACTGTACGATCATACAAAAATCCCACGCGAAAGTACGCGAATCATAGACACGAAAAACAAAATCTTAGAACTAGGTTGCACAAGTTATTTACATAATTAAATTATTCAATTTGATACTACTGAGCTACCGAAAATACGTTCAACGGTAATCATTTTTTGCAAAAATTTGTTGAACATATTTTTGAGTCCCACAATTTTAAGATGCCCTGTAGAAAAAAATTTTTTGGATAACAAAGCAGCGGTTTCTCGAATCCAACCCTCCACGATGTTGCACCTCAGAATGAGCGTCGACACGTCGCTCAGGGATTATGAATCGCTGTAATAGAACCGTAACATCGCACGCCATGCATCATCACTACAACATAAGGTAGTCGTACGACGCGGACTACCAATGTTGCACGTTGCACATTGCACATTGTACATTGCACACGTGCGACCTTCATTTACTAGTGGCGCGTACGATCCGCTTTCTATGCTGGCGCGTTCACGTGCATACGAGCGTGCATACACGCAATATGCGCTTTCAGATGCTTGGTGCGGCCGTCTTATGCGAGAAACCGCTTATGGAAAGCGAAAATTGGCAAGAATTTACAAAGATGGAACAAAATTCTTCAGCACCATATCCCGCAAGTTTTGGAAAATAAATAATTTTATCCATCTAAATTCTAAATGAAGACTACTCCTGTATCCCTTCGGCTGTTGTGTTTGAAATATGTTCGGAGTTGAACAATTCGAAACACGCCTATGAAAAATTTGAAAGATTATATATGTATACATATATAATACAGGTTATAGATACAGGGTGTCCTGCTGTATTGAGATCAGCAGGATATCTCGGAACACGTTGCCGTTATCAAAAAAGTGTTCCTACAAATGTTGTTTGATATGACGGGCTACATTACGTAGTACTAATTGTTTTGTTGTGATGTCTTTGACAACTCGACAAAAGTTGTTGGACCTCGGTTGGGATGTTCTACCCTATCCACTATATCCACCAGACCTCGCGCACTCAAATTTACATCTATTTCGATCATTACAAAATTCCCTTAATGGAGAAAACTTCAACTCTTTGGTCGAGGACAGAAGGACAGAAATTTCAAATTGCCTGAAAGATGAAGAAAGGTTATTGAACAAAATGGCACATATATAATTTAATAAATGTATACGAACATTTAACTTTTCGGGCAACGCAATAAAAATAAGTTGCAATTAGAAAGTCGGAAAGGCAAATGTCTCTCTCTCTCTCTCTCTCTCTCTCTCTAGCAATTAGCGTCGCAATTAGAGGGAGTGTACGTAATGGAACGATAGATTCTTCAAAACCATGAGGCACGCTGTTCAAGCCCACGTACATTTTGTATAATCAGCTTACACGAGCAGCATGCCAGGGCTGCACGCGGAGCGTGTTCCGCGCCGATATCGACGTTAACGGACGCATTTTGCACGCTTAATAGTAGTATCGCGATTTACGGGTATAATGCTACTCGTGTGTGCCGATTAATCGAGCCTCCCCATTTTCGACGCTCAACCGCCATTCACGCCTTTCTTTTGACGATTTAAGCCGACTCGATAATTAATTAATAATGCACCTTTTCATCTGACATTCAGTCAGCACATAATGAAAAAATTTTTACGAATGCAAGCATTATTTCTACATATATCATATAGCCCACGTGTGTATAACAGTAGATATATGTGAGAAAAACTCGATACAAAACAGTTTCCCAATTTTTCTAAAAAAAAGATTCGATACAGGGCTGTAACTTTAAAGACCTTTAAATCACGACATCTGGTTGCCTCGGTACGCGAGTCGCAAGTCGTGCTACTCTATTTCGTCGTGGGCACGGATTAAAATTCTCGCGGGCAACTGCTACGGAATATTTCTCGCGAGTTTCGCCGATTTCGTCGCAAGTTAGTCGACGACTGGGCAATAAAACGGCGCGAATGGATCGCGGGGCGAACTCTCTCCGGGCGAGTTTCGTGGCCCAGTTTCGAGCCGCGACGACGACGGCTCGTATTAATAATTTCAAGCAAAAGTTGCTCGGCCGGGAACACGGGTACCGGAACGCGAAACGGAAACGTTTTATTCGCGTCTCGTTACGCATGACAAATGTTTTAATGGGGGGAGGGGGAGTACGGGGAAGTACGTTCGGCACGGGGATTTCTCGCTCGAACACCCTGTATGCTACAATCCGCAAAGTGCACGTGTTGCCATCGGCCGAGTTGCTTCCCCGGGAACTCTGGCTCTCGGGTATTCCGGTTCACCGGCAACCAACGCGTGGCAACGTAATTCCGAATTTAATGGACACCCAGGTCGAAAGTTTCCCGTGTTTCGTATTTTGAATACTCGCCGAGTGCACCCGTTTTGACCTACGGACGACCTTGCACCGACAGTTTCATGGCCGTACCCGTTTCTGCATTTCTGCATCGTTTTTGAAGTCTATTAAGAGTAAGAGTTCCATGAATTCATGGGCTATGATCATCATTAGACGGCGGATCTTTATGCATTCGTGGAAAAATTAGTTGGGTGAAATATAAAACAGTCAAACATTAGAAAAATTTAAGAACATTTTAATGTCGTTTTTAATGTAACAAAATCATTAGGAGATAAAATCAATTTTTGTTTTATTCCTGCTTCCCACGATCAATGCAGAGCATTTCTATTTTGCATAAAGATCCGCAGTCTAATCGTCGTTGTCAACGCAGCAACTTCTTTCTGCAAAACAAAAATTCGTCAATGTTCAACAAATTTTGCAGAAGTTTCCTACTAAATTATTTTACTGTTTTCCATTTGATCAATTCATTTTTGCTGTGAATGCATAAAGTCTGCAGTCTAGTAATCCAGAATGAGCCAGAACACAAGACAAAAGCCAGAATGAGTGAACAGGATGGAAAATGGTGATTTCAGGGATGAGACTCTCGAGAAACTGCAGATGGGACGTGTGTTGCTGTCTATTAATCGATTTACGTCGAAGACGCTGCTTAATTAGAAGACTCTAAATAGTCCCGGCTTCCCCTAATCTCGTCTCGTCAACCTTGAGCCCTCGACTAAGCGAGTTAGTCGCGTGTAGTTGGAGAACGACGCGAATGCGCGATGAGACGCCGCAAAAGAACGCGTGAAATTCAATTTTGGAAGCAGCCCTGGAATTACGGAGGCACACACGGAATATTGAATCCACCGGGGAGCGGATTACACGTGAATCTCTTTAACGGTGCGTTGTAATTCACCGACGGGATAAAAGCGTCGGAACTTCTGTGGGGGAAATTGAAACCGGTGGCGAAAAGTAAACTCGTTTGAGTGTGCAAAATGCGCAAAGGGTTCGAGCATCAGTTCCCCACCACCAAGATTAAATATCGTTCAAATAATTACATGTCTAACACAAAAAAAACCATGTTCGGTACTTTAGCTGTACATAACCGGAATAGTCGTTATGCGAAAAAATGCAATCGCCATTTACCATTTAAATTTAAACTTTTGTGATCACTAAAACACATTCGTAAATTTAACGAAATAAAAGAGAAAACAAATAAAAAATGAAAATAGACTTTATAAAAATCACACTTCAGGGTAGCCGATAAAATGTTTACAAATTTTAGCAGCGCAACGTACACGCCGTAAAGATCAGGCTTGATAGCTGAGAAATCTAGATTCACAGAATAAAATGTCGTAAATGTTTTTTATTCAAGCTTTCATTTTTTCTCGAAGAAAATCGAAATACGGGCACTGCGTTGGAAAAGAAGACGTGTAACAAGTAGATAGCGATTGAAAGATAAATTGACGGCCACCATATTCGTCACGATCGGCAAAAATTCGCTCGAGAGCGTAAATTATGATCCCCCCTGAATCTTTATCCATGGAATTACAACCGAGAGCCATTGTAAGGCTGAAAATTCAATTACGACTCGGCCCGAATCGACCAGCGTCGCATTATAACCGGCTTACGTTGTTCCAGATTTCTCGATGTCCTCTCGATGTAATCTCCCGTGAGCTCTTTGCCCGAATTTTCTTCTGCGCTGCCTGTTCCGCGATCCTATTCCTCCTCGATGATTTCCTTTCCCGAGCGATTATGCTTGACCACTCGAAAACAATCGGCCTTAACCCTGCTGTGCACTGGCGAACAGGATTTCAATCGATATGCAAATAAAAGAGAAATCTGTAGCTCTTTTTAAGATGTTGAGTTGTTGCTTTAATATATAATGCATAAATATACCTTTTCTTTTATCCTTTAAACATGGCGGGATTGCCTTAGTGCATAAATCTAATACGAGTGAGAAAAGAGCTTATGTACCGTTTCAGAATGTAGCAGAGAATCAGCAGCTCCGGTAGCTTGGAAAAGTGAGTAGACATAACAAAGGAGATTTAAGAATTTTTCGCCACCAATCATTCGACACCCTTATTCAAAGTGGGCTCGCATGGCTGGCGTGCTTCTCCCTCCACCCTCCCTATAAAAGGATCCCGAATTTATGGGTGAGGGTGCTCCTCCCAGCCAGATTCGCTGTAAAATATTCGCCTACAACTTTTACGGTGATCCGAAATCTTTTTTCCCTAAGTAAACGGAAAAGACAGTGGGGTGTCACTGTCGCGAACCCGAACGGGGACGGTAAACATCACGCGGAAAACATAGCTTTGGAGAAACACGCTCCGGGCGACCGGAGAACGGAAACGACGATAAGAAGAGTCGAGAGAAGATGATACCATCCTATCTCCTTGGAGAAGATGAATTTTCTTGGTGCGAGCGGGACTATTGCGGTACCGCGTTTCTGCTAACCTTTTTCGATTATCTCGAGCCGAGGTCTTAATTGCTGATAGGCCGAAAAGACAGGATTTTCAGCAATGGGCAACCTTCGTCGACATATCAACACGATTATCTGACCAGCACGTAATTCTTGAAAGTTTCAAGATAAATGAACTGGGATTATTATAGCGAGTCCTATAAATTGCAAATTTACAATTTACAACAATTTTATTCGTCTATATTCGTCATTGTAATTTATTCGTAATTGTAATATCATGTGGACAACAAATATATAATTCGTAGTGTAACGTTAAAGGAAAGATCAAATCAATTGAAGACCATAGTAAGACCCCCAACTCCAGTACAAGTCTCGTCGCGTATTTAGGAATGAATGAAGCAAACATTTCTCAAAAAGCTGCACAGGAACTTGCGAATATTGTAGAAGCACGATTGATTAGACAAACAAGTGTCCCGGAATCTCAAAGTAAATAGGGTGTTCCGGCGATGTCATTAGGAGCCCTTCAAGTTGCCGAAGTCGTTCGACTTCGGTCCAACTTCGACAGACCTTCGCACAATAGCGGCGAAGAAGTTCCATGCTTCCGGACCGATGCAGACACGCGTGGATAAGCGAAAATAGAAGACGTATTGCCTCTGTTCGAATTATTGCGGACCCTCGAGGTGCAATAATATTCGAAGTTCTTCTACCATTGTTCACCTGACTTCTGCCTGTAGTCGCTGTTAAATAATTACGCGCCTCTTCATTGTTTCTTGATTACAGTGAAGGCTGAAGTAGAGCTTTGTTGTGTCAGGATTGAAATTATGGTCGCGACTTCTATCTGAGACTGAACTTACTCGAAAATAACAGGTATGGTTTACCTTGTACAAGTATTATTTATAATGTTGATTAAATATGAAAATTCATTTAATCGTTCCTCATAATAACACCTGTATAATTTCAAATAATTGTGAAATAGATGTCAATCGGTGATTATCTATCAATGTTTTAATACTGAAATTAGGTAGATTATAGTCTAAGGTGAGAACTTGATTATGCAGTGACTAGCAATTGTTGTTAATAACGCTGGTGGCCTCTGTGAATGAAATAGGCGAAACTTATATGGAACGCATAAGATTCGTGTGGCAGTCTACGTGTTAATGAAATGTTAGTTTCTACTGACCTCTCCCTCCATGATCCAATGACGTTCCTTCCGCTTCGCTAATTATCGTTAGTGTTAGTATTCGACGATCGTTTTCGCAACACGTTGCCACACATCTTGTTGTACACATCGATAGGTAATAAATCGCAGTCGAAGAACTGAGTGATCGCTTCCAGTCCACAAACTGTTCCACATCTTCCGGTTCCTCTTCGTCTAGATGCAGGCAGCTGATACACTGACGGCTGACGCTGAAATGTTCCGACACACGCGGAAAGTCGCGTAGGCGAACGATTCCTCTTCGCCCACGCGACCTCAAATATATTGGGTGTCCAAGGTAAACGCGTCGCGAGAAAAACGAATTCCCAGGAAACTCGGAGATTTATGAATCTCGAGAATTTAAGAAGCGTAATGATTTCTTAGTTCGAAAGAACGTTTTACGACGGCCCGTTCGTACCGGAAAACTCGATGTCGAGGAAGCGAACTTTGGTAACTGCCGTTACTTCAAAGCGATTACGATCTAGCGAAGTGCATTTTAAAGTAGAAAGTTCTGGAAAGAATAGCGAGCCTGTATCTTGTGACAAAATATTTTCCAAGCAGATTCGCGCAACGGAAAATTGATCGTTGATCCTTTTTATTTATTAAATAATTTTCTAAATCGTTTTACTATATCTTCTTACTTAGTTCTACTGTAAGGAATTATACGAATTCCGGGAAGAATCATTTGCTTTATAAAATCGAAATTTAGCGCCTTTCCTCGTGACTCGACAAGTTTTTCAAACAAAATGCTAACGTCATCTGCCACATATTTCCCAATATTAAATCAAATAGAAGTTTGACTTCCTGTTACAGACGGCACGATGTAATAAAAAAACGAATCTGCGTATATACTTATTGAATCTTGAATCACCAAGTCACCGACGAGATACTATTAAAGACTGCCAGCCTTACGGGAGTTGGTGTCACCCGAATATTTCGGTGTTCTCATACGCCCTCTTGAACGTATTCTAGCTGAAGTAAGAAATAGAAGGACATCGACGTGATCTCGTCGGTGTAGAAGGCCACTAAGGAGATTGTCGTGTGCGTCGGTGAGAAGGCAAATCGTCACGGAACCATATTGATGTGAATTGTTACATTCTGCACCGAACGTATTGCAGATATGGGCAAAACATTCCTAGATATATTAAGAAAGTAATGAAGCATAATTTTAGGAAAATCAACAATTCCCACTTCAAATTTTGTATGAGGTACCTCTATTTGTAATTTCAAAATATTTCGTAAACGAGAATTATTACCTTACACATGTTTATACATAAATGTTTCAAGAATCTGAGGGAACAGAAATATGTTGA